>VXBO01010634.1:179505-236082 GCA_013400135.1 Rhinoptilus africanus
TGGAGAGGTGTGGGATGGAGGAGAGGCCAGAGGTGGGGTGGGATGTGAAGCCTGGAAGGTTTGGAGGGAGAAGAGCGGCTCTGCGAGGGATGAGCTGCGTGCAGGGCTGTGGGGGGAGCAGGTTGGAGAAAGAGGGGAAGGCTTGGGATGGAAGGTGCAGACCTGCTCCAGAGGATCTGGAATTTGTACCGTGGTATTCTTGTAGAGGCTGGGGTGGGCAGTGGTGGTGCTGGGTAAAGGTGGGGCCTGGTTGGGAGCTGCAGGTGCATCCTGGTGGTATCGGCAATAGGTCCTACCTGTGTATAACTGCATGGAGGAGGAGTTTGGGATTTGCTTGTCTGAAGGTGAGCCTCAGCCTGTGATAGGGCCTGGTGTGTGGGTACTGGATGGTGAGCCTGAGCATTTCCATTGTGGCAGTTCAGATTTTTCTTTTCTGAATTAATAGGGACGTGTTACTGAGGTCAGTACAAAGCCTTTTCCTTAAAACTGAGAGGCAGATAAAAACTGTAAAAGTCTGAATAAAGCTGCCCGCAATAAATGCATGTAGTTACACAAAGATAAGGCATACGAAATCTAATGTTAAGCAATGAAAACCTGTGATGCGGGAATTGGAAAGACCATCTTCCAGTCCCATGCCTTTATGCGGGGCATTGCACTCTGGGGTCATTAAGACTCTCCCCTCCTCCACCTTCTAAAATGCCGGGAAATAGCTGGTGCTGGGGGCAGGCCCCAGACCTTTTGGCCTGATGGCGTGATGGGGTATGGCAGTTCATTTAGTAGCCTGGCTAGGTGCATTGGTAAATCCATTGTTTTAAGAAATCCTGGTGAGTTGTTAGTAGATGCTGGCATTATTTATAGAATGACACAGTAAGTGAGCGTAGGCATTCAGGAGTGGGGATAAAATAAGTCTTCTAACATTTTTCATGGGATTTTGGTTGATCCTCTGATGTTATTACTGTCAGCCCTGAGAGCTGAGGCTAGGCTTGACGTGTTGGAGTCTAAAATGTGCAGTGCGTTTTATAATGCTGGGTTCAGGGCCCTGAAAGCAGTGCAGAGTAAAAGCATCACCAAAGTTGCCTGCAGTCCTTGGGGAGTGTCACCTCTTCCCCTCTGGGAGCAGAAGCAGGGCTGATGGGCATACCTCATCCAATTGCCCTGCAGGCTTACGCATTTCAACTTTTCTTTCTCTTCCCTGCATTGTTTTTGCATGCAGCGTCTGAATCTCCTGCAGTAAATGCTAAAGCAGGTAGAGTAGATGACTTTTTTAAAGACATATTAAATTATGTTCATGCCAAGAAATCACTTTGTGTTGGCTGGCGCAACAAAAGGCATGCTTTATAGTTGTGCCTTGCTGTGCTTGTGATGAGCTTTGATCACCTTCTACAGAGAGAGATTGGGATAAAGTCTTTTGAGAAGTGCCAGTGGCTGTCTTATAAACATTGAGGGCAAGCTAATGTGGGAAAGGTAGCTCGAGCATGGAAACACGATCCTCTTAGAAATGAGTTTAACTTGCAGATACAGTTTGTAAGAGTGCACATCTTCCTTCGTGTACATGTGATACAGCTGTGAGTGTCAGCTTGTGTTTGACCTCATAGCCTGGTCTGTTCAAAGGAAAAGCTTGGCCTGATTACCTTGGCTTTTTGAATTGCAGTGGGATGGTTTTGGGGTGGGATACTTTCAGTTTCAGATCTACGTAGACAATCTTTGGCTGGATACCCTCTCCACCATAATATCACAGAAAACCTAAGGCTGCTGTTATATTTGTCACAAGTTAAAGCAACCTCTTTTAAATGTGAGCTGACTTCATAGTTTCGCTTGTAGGCAGCATCCAAAAGCTCTTAGGTGTAGACTTAATTTGTGAAGTCTTAAAGAGTTATTTGATCAGTCTGATTTGTACAGGAGGAAAAGTTTGGCTGTGAAAAGCCTTTCAGATTTCAGTTAGACTTTCATTGTACTTATGCATACTTATGAGAACATATCTGAATTTAAAATCTCTTTAGTTGTGTAGCAAATTGCCAGGCTCATGAAACTAGTGGTGAGAAGGGTTAAGTGAATGGAAGGTGTTGAAAATGGGTTAGTCTTCTGAGCCAAGTAAATGAAATCACAGGTGCAAATAAAAAAAAAACAACAAACACTTGTGTGCATGTTTAATAGATGATGTGCTCGCCTTGTGGAAACGTGTGCTGTATCTGTGTGCATACAGTACATTCACGACCTGATTTGTTACTCTGCATAATTAGCTGGTGTTGTCAAAGCATTTGTGCATCTCTGGTTTCACATGTGACTGATGAATTTCCTATGCAAGTTGATTCTTGTCCAAATATTTTCCCTGTAATATTCTCCATAAGCTGCCTGATGTATTCCTGTTTTTCAGATTCTTTTGCTTGAAGTTCAGATTTTTTGTCAGTACTAACCATTCCTCCAGCAATTGCATTTAGGTCACATATAGTAGGGATGTAAAACAGCCCTTTTCATCACTGTGCGGCAAGATGTTCACCTTCAGCTGAATTAGTGACATTTATGCATTTATCTATGGAATAGAGGTTGAATGTGTCTTTGGAAGCTGGATGCGTTGTCAGATGTCTCGTAAGCCTGCAAGCTTGCAGTTACAAATACCACAGTAAGCAACATAGCAATTACTTTGCAGTGTCTTGAACCCAGTAAAATGCATGGATTGGTTCAAGAGGGTGGAACTTCTGTTAATTTGTTTTTATCATGCTTGCTCATCTTATCACCGTCTAGCAAACAAGGCACTGCTTAGTATAAGAAAATGTTTTCACTGGTCAATACATCATACAATTTGTACTTTTTACACAAAAGGATAAGATTAGGATTCAGTTCTTGCAAGTGCGATCTGGGCAGCAGATAATGCAGACCACTTGGGTTCATTGCTGTGTATGGTGTAAGTGGTAGAGTCACAAACTGCTTGGGGTGAGGTATAAGCAGAAGAATGGCACAGTACGTGTAATAAGACATGGAGGAGGAAGACAAACTTTGAGATAAAGCTTCTCTAAACAGCGTACTGACACCATTCAGTTCCTAAAGTTCATATAGAGAAAAATATAGGTCACCTTCATTGTAAGTAGAAGAGAGGCCAAATCCAAGCTCGGTGGGAGGTAAGAGGCATTTGAGTAGATTTTCTTTTGCTGCTGGCTCAAGATGAAATGAGACGTGATTTCAATGAAGTTATCTATTTAGCTCTTAAAGAAAGGAGGGAACTGTGGCTTTTCAGACTGTGCTGAAGGGGTCTGAGCTGGAAAGGAAAAACTGTTATGTGGCACAGAAACACCTCGGGGCTCATCAGGCCTGGAATGCTGTGGCACTGTCCCTCCTTTTAGGCAAGCAGGTGGGTGCTGTTGGTGCTGGGGGCTTTCTGCCAGAACAAGAAATGGTGTGTCCTATCAATGGCTGCAGCAAACAGGCTGGCACTCACTTTTTTGTGGATAGGGCTGGGGATGAGCAAAATGGGGAAAATAATTAATGAAGAGAATGGGGTAGGAAGCTGAGAGAGGGGGGTTCAGGGAGGGAACAGCCTGCTAGTGTGGCAGCTGGTGGGTCTGCCTTGATGGGCCACAATTTGTATAGGTTTGTGCCCTCTGTTCGGAGCACTCTCCATCCTTCCGAACAAATACTGTGTATGGTTAAATGAGTGCATTTGCTTAGGTATCTCGTTTTTCCTGAACACTTCTTCCTTGCTTCTACTAACATGTACCCAATCCAACTATGTGACCTAACTACAGTATTTCAAAAAGCTCTTGCTCTGTTTCTCAGGTTCTCTATACATTGTGCCTGTGACAGCGCTCTGTATGTAGTGTTCCTGTCTTCCTATGATAGTTACCCGGTTCCTTTATTTGTGCAAGTCTAATGAAGCAGTGCTGAGGAGAGATATTTTAAAACCAGAGATCAGTCAAGGCAAGTTGCAGAATCTTAAGGGGAAAGACTTAATTCCAGACCTAGAAAATTTAGATGAGATTTTTTTTTCCTTGAATGAATAGCTAACAGATTCTTTCCTCAAAAGTGAGAGAGGAAACTGGTTTTGGATTATTTTTCTTCTCTTGATTTTGAAAAATGAAAATCGGTCAAGTCAACTTTAGGGTCCTTCACAGGCCAGCCTCTTAGAATCTTCGTGCTTAGCTTGAAATGCTTTACTGGTATTTCTAAAAACCCCAAAATGTCTCCGTAAAAGGCTTGTTCCTGAGAGAACAAAGCATAAGCCAGGGAAACTTGGATGAGTTTGAATGGTAGTTTAAAAACATGGACTGGTTATGTTTGTTGCCATCACACCTAATCGAAAATATTTGCTGCTTTTTGCTCAATTTCCTTCCGTGTTGCTGATCCTTGTGGAAGGCAGGGTGGCTCGCTGAGGGGTGGCTGTTCCCAGGGCTGGGAACATTCCTTTTGAGGTCGTCATGATGCTGCAAGTGCACATGTAGAGAAACAAGCAAAATGCAATGGTTTTGTTGCTGCTGTGTTATAAAACGACCAAATTTGCTCAAGAGGCAGCAGTTCCTAGTTACGTAGCTTTGTTTCAATGTCTGTCTTAGCTAATTTTGGTCTACTTGTTAAATAAAGAAACTCATTTGATAATAAAATCACAGCAGTTTGGGCCTTTCTGTTAACTATTTCAGATAACTTTGCAAGTCACTTCTTGGGAAATGTTCTTATAGAGACTATGAGAATGAGTGGTTTGCAGAACTTGCTTCTGCTGTGGGGAAATCTTTCTAATTGGTATTGAAGTTTGTTCCATTACTTAAACGCAGTGGGTCTGCTGCTTCTGTAGCTGGATATTTTCAAGGGGTAACAGCCAAACTTTTCTGTTACAGATGACTGAGAAAAGTGCATACTCTGACTTGCGTGGTTGCTTAATGTCGCTTCCTCATAAGAGCTGACTGTGTTTTTATTAAGGTTTTAAACTCGCTGTGTACTAAACAATTTCTGTTGAAGAAAAGATTTTGCTCTCCATAGCACAGTTCAGCTGTGTCCGAGGAGCATATTTAGAACCTATTCATGCTGCATAGTGAAATTAGCCTTATTCAGGGGATAAATGTGTTGACTCAATTCATTGATATGGTTCATTGTACAATGTTCACAGGCTCCAAGGAAGCAGCAGTTGAGGCATCAGAATCAATTGGATAAGTCAGTTGTCTGACCATCTTTCTCCTTATCTAGACGTCCTAATCCTTGGCAGCCTCTTCAAAATGGAGGGAAAATTTTGGTAGTTTTTTTCTGATGTATTCTTGCAGAGGCTTTTTCAAGCATGTAATTCTTTTAATGACAGTCAGGGTTTTTCTGTTTGAGTATTGTTATACTGGGTGCCTTTCTCTTCACTGAAATTGACTCTTTCTCAGTCCGCTCTTATTAGAGGCCCTACTGCAAACCAGATATAATTGGAGATGTCCGTTAACTCGACAAGGTTGCTTTTTGCATGTACCCTGGATGGCAAAGTTAAATGCTGAAGCACTGTTTCAGAATAAATTACTTTGTTTACCGTCAGCATTTAAGTGTTTAAGGGAAGTAGGCATTTAACTATGCATTGTAGGGAAGTAGTCAATTCCTCTTGAAGGTTTCACAAGATTTTATGGAAGTGATGTACTGCAAAAGGTTGATAGATTGTTCTTTTCCTACCCACCTCCCTTAAGCTTTGCGTTCTGCAGTGCTACGCTGTTTGATACCTGTAATACCCTTATACTTGTCAGTGGGGTTAGTTTGGACCTTATTCATGTGTCAGATGACATTCATTGTGGTGGAGAACTTTAGGAAACTGTATCTACGTTTTGTACCAGCCCTCCTCTCGAGTTTGATGTAAATCACAGAAGCTAGAGGCTGTTAGCCAGCAAGACAGCAGTAAGACTATACCAGGTGCTGGTTTTTAGCTTGTAAACTTCATCTGATACTGGCCTTGCAACTCTAGAGTTTCAGCGCTTTTTATAACTGAAAGCGCACCACTAATTTTTTCAAATTGCCGCTTTGCCATTATCTCTCTCTATCATTCTCTGTATAAATAATGGAAAATTTTGGCTGTCACATAAACTTATCGTCAGCTTTTGGCATGTAAGCTCTATGTTCCTGTAGGTTAAAGACCTATATTAAGTTCAGTTTGCATGCTGGGTTGTTTGTGTACAGGTACAACAGTTGTATTGCTTTTGAGTTCTGAACAGGAATATTCTACTCATAGTTAAGGCACAAGTAACATAATGCAAAAGGAAGCACCTAAAATTATTTTATCGATGAACCAATAAATTCACTGTAGATAGCAAAACTTTGGGTTGGTAGATTCAAGTTCTTAGCTTCAAGAATATGTGATTTCGCTGCTAAAAAAAAAAATAGAGAACATATTTCTTGGAAGGAAGAAATATGAGATTTTTAGTTGAATACCAAGCAGAAGATAGGTTGAGGTAATCTAATAATTCTTTAATCTAATTACTAGTATCACCGTGGATGTGTTTTTATTTAAAAAAAGACAAAAAAAACAACAAAAAGCAAACCCAGAAGAAATTATCCTAGTTTTGCTGTAAGATTCATCTAACAATTTAAAAGCAAAATTGATGCATAAGTCGGGACACAAATTCTTGGGAGCTAAACTTTTACCCAGACTTCTCTTACCACATCTATTATGCTACAGCTTATTTCTCGTTCTTGCATGAAAAATTCCTCTGCATATTCCTCTGCATTCATTCTTTCTTGATGGTCGTCATTATTCATAAAAGCTATTGTTCCTCTTAGTCCTTGTATGTATTCAAGGAGGAAGAAAAGGAGATTCTTCTAGCACTGCTGCCTTCCAGAGACTTTCAGCCTGGGAACTCTTACTGGCATCAGTGGTATCTGTAGCAGTGGACCTTCCTCTGTGGGCATATTTGTCCTGAAAATAAGGATCGGTGTGAAAAGTCACTTTTGCAGCCAAAATCAGGGCAAACAGACAGGTCAAGTTCTGCCAATGGGCATGTTCAGAGTCTGAAATGTGGCAGGAAGTACTAGGCACGTATGTGGTAAGTTACATCCTTGCTATTTACAAACTCCATATTGAATTGTCTTGAATTTCATTTTTGCACTTGGCAGTGAAATGCAGCCTCATGAAATATAACCATATGTATATTGAGAGTTTTGTCAGTCTACACACGCTTAGTCCATAAACTCAATTCTTTTATGGTCCCTATCTGGATTGGAGCTACAGGTGTGGTTTGTTGAGAGTGAATGTTTCAGTGGACTCTGTTTGTAAATAACACTGAATTGGGTAACCGATCACGACTCGCTATTTTTAAGTTTTCAAAATGGTATTTTCTTCATTAACCGCAGGTGGTGCGTTTGTGTCAGAACCCAAAACTGGCGTTGAAGAACAGCCCGCCCTATATCCTAGATCTGCTGCCTGATACCTATCAGCATCTACGAACCATCCTTTCACGCTATGAGGGGAAGATGGAGACCCTAGGAGAAAACGAGTATTTCCGCGTGTTCATGGAGAACTTGATGAAGAAAACCAAGCAGACCATCAGTCTTTTCAAGGAAGGGAAGGAGAGGATGTATGAAGAGAACTCTCAGCCTAGGTAATGTGGAGAGATGTTTTCAAATGTTTGTTATATAAATTTGCATTAGTGAATAAGAGCTGGAACAAATGTCTGCTGGTTGGTATGTTGTCTGTATGCGAAAACAGACTTTGAAGAGACATAAGTCTAAGCGTAGAGTTTTGAGTAAACTATACTTAGGTATATTGAAATCTGAGAGCGAAGTGTTCAGAGCCACTATAGCCTTAGTTGTTGTGTAGTTCAGGTATGCTAGGTTAATATAAACAATGAAGTCTGCTACGAAAAGGCTTTGCAGTCCTAAGCAAAAAGAAAGTCCAAGGCATAGAGAATGCCTTGTGAGAGAGGATGATAAGGTTCATAATGATCTTTCTGTCAATTTTAGGAAACAGTAGAATATTTAGTTACATAGAGAAAGAGTCATCCAGACTAAAACTTGTTGTAATTAGTCTTTAGGTTTTACGGAGCTCTTCCTTTTTCTGGAAACAGAAACTGTCTGGCATTTCAGGAGGTGGGGGGGAAGTAACCTTGTTTTGTGAGAATAAAACATCTTGCTAAAACCCCATAACTTTCATACATTGGAAGCGTCTCATTTAAGGTAGATCAGGGTCCCACACTTAGGAACTCCTCTTTCATTTTGTTCAGAAGGTATAGTTGAGACCAAGGTACATCTTCAAGGTGAACAGCACTTAATAAGAAGGATAGGTGGAGGTAGAAACTACAATTGTATCTAAATATAAGGTTCTCTTGAACAAAAGAGCATGAATTTGATGAGCATTGTACTGTACTTGAAAAGGTGCTACTTTCTGTCATCCAGCTTTAAGGAAAGGAGAGCCAAGGTGATTTAAGAGTAGAATAAAGCTCTGGAAAAGGTTCATCTTTCATATTTGTCTGACTGTTGGCAGCAGGCTTAATGGACAGAGATGTAGAAAGCATACATTTGTAACTTTAAAAAAAAGTGGAAAAAAAGTGAAAGCCACCCAACGGCTGAACACATTGCTCTGGGGAGAATATTGGGGGGACGGAGTGGAGAAGTGCTGGGACATGTTTCTGGTATAGTGAACTCCATGTAGCATATCCTATCATACTGAACTCCAACAGAAGACTGATAATGGCGCCAGAGAGCATTGCTAATGAGGATTGTTTAGCATGGTGTCTTTGAGGTTCTAAGAGTTAGAAACTTAGAGAAACTCTCAGAGTTTGTTTGAGACAGGGTTTGGGGAGTGTAAATATGTCATCTTCATGTGGTATACTTGCATATTTTAAAAGTTTAGTTATCTGTATGAAGCCTTCAGGAATTGGGTTCAATGTAACGTGCGAACTCAAAAGTTAGATGTTACGTTATCTGCTTGCCCTGGCTTTGGGAGAATGTGGTTAGTATAGGCTTGTTGCAGGTGAGAAATGGGTTTTGGGAGGTGCTGCTAGCTGGAATTTCCAAAAAGTGTTATAGAAGATAATGGATATAGCAAATATGGACAGAAAAGAGTTCATTAGCCTGGCACGTTTTGTGGATGAGATGATATTTAATGGAAAATTGCATTTTATTTTTAGCCTTCACTCGGATAAAAGTGAGCCACAGTAAAGCACTTTTTACTGTGAGTAAATTGATTAAACTGGTAAAAATTAATCTCTGGGTCTTCTGCTAGAACTGTCATTTTCTTGTATCATCCTTTGAGATATTAACAACACAGATTATCATTCAAGACTGAGTGATTTATTTTTTTTTTAGTGCAGTAGGGAGCATTTATCTTGAAAATGGTTTTATTTATTGCTTTCCTGTACTATAGTTGATGTTATTTTCTAGAAAACTTGCTTTTACCTAAAAGAGTATATGAAGCCATTTAGAATTAATTTGTGATGTTTGTTCTGGTTGACTGTGTGTGTATTGTGGCCTCTCCATCATAAGGATGGTACATCTGGTGAGTAAATGATAGATAGCTAGTCATTCATAAGTCCAACATCTCACCTCTGGTCCCTTGTTTTTCAGAGAGAAGCAAAGAGAAATAATTCGAGAGAGTTAATCATCCTAGTCAGTTTGTAGTCAAACTAATTGACACAAGGGGCGGGGGAAAACATAAATCAATAGACATGAACTTCAGAAACAGGACTGCAGTAGAGGCTTACTTTATCACAGAGGCGATGGGAGTCTTTGGGGAATTGCTAATTGTGCCATTTATGAATAAACAGCTTACCAGGGAAGCAACTGTGGTGAGACTTGTAAACGTAAGTGTAAAAGCAGAATCTCATCCTGGCTAATCTCATCACATCTTCCTTAGCTTTTCACTCAGCCCAGGAAGCAGCAGTTACTGTTTTGCCATAAAGGCGAAATATCAGGCACCCTTTTCCTGAAGGTGCTGGTAGTGAGCATGGTAACTTTCTCAATTCTCAAATTTATTTAGAGTAGTCAGTGCGTATAAATTGTATACTAGTTCAAGGGATATGGCACAAAGAATGGCCCTTTTGGTTCAGCAAGGGGTTCTCTTAAATGCTGCACATCCAGTGTCAGACTTCGTGATTGTGTGAGCTTTTGGCACCTGATCACCTAAAATGCTATTTGTTTCATCTGAAATTTAGGTAAATGAATTTTTGCTGTAAGTTCACCTTTAGATTTAAAATGCATATAATAATTTAAGGTGAATAAACTTAAAAGGTTTTTCTCACCTTATTAGGAGTTGAAGAAAAATATTGATTTGAATACTTGAATTCATTAATTCTTACAAAAGAAAATAAAGTGTGGGAGCAGCTTTCTGGAAGATTTTCAGCAGCCTGTAAAGCAAACAAATATATTCACTGGAAATGTACTTGTGGCAGTGTGTGTATATATAAAAAATTCTGTTTTGCTTTTGATCTCATGCAAGTTTACAGCTAATGCCTTTAAAAATCTAATCTGCTGTACTGAGTAATGGTTTTGGATTGACTTTTTCTGCCTCTTTTTTCTCTTGTCCTTGAAACTTCTTTCTTCCTGTCTTCCAGATTTAGTATTAATTTTGTTTCCTGTTGTGTATGCTTTCATTTTCCTACCCCAAATGTCTCTTGATGTAGAGCAAATGCACTGTTTTCTCATTTGTATAACAAGTGTGAAAGCTGTGCAGGTGCTTGCTACTGGCAAACAGACCAGTCATTGGAAACGACTGAAATCTCTTAGATTGTAGGATCAAAATTATCTTGATCGCTTGAACCTTCTGTTTTTATTATTTCTAAGTTGCTCTTTGTGTATTTCCTCTCAAGGTTTTTAGAGATTCTCCAGTGTGTTCCTCCAAGGTGGATTGAGGCAGAATTGGAGCACAGCTGTGGAGAGCACCATGTCTTGTAGCTGCTTGTGCTGCTTTGAGAGCTCGTAATAGCTGCAAGATGTGTGTCATCTAGAGTTGAGTGGTTCGGTACTGTGTTGTGTATATGTTTGGAGTAGACTGTGTGGGAGTATAATATGGATGCTATTTGCCACTTGCTCTAAGGCAGGCAGTTTAAAAACCAGGAGTACAAAATAAGATTGCTATTGCATACTGAACGTTTAAAGGTGTATGTGTAAAGAGAACACAAGCCTTGATGTATTCTCTGCCTTTCGAACTACAGTGGGGGAGCGGAGGTGCTGAGAACACTTGTGTTAACAAAGGCTTGTGTTAACGCTCACTGTGCTCACAGATGTGGGCGAGTGTTCCTTCAGTTTTAGGCTAGTTGCACTCATAGTTGTTAAAAGGGAATGCAGCTCTCCTATGTCATACCTTAACCGTCGGCGTGTTGAGAGCATCCTCCCGTTGTGGCTAACACCACAGTTAGCGTGACCTCCGATGCTATGAACGCTCAATGGCGGCGTTTCTTTTCTTAGGACTGTAACGGTTGTTTTGTCTCTGACTCTGTGGTTTTGAGGTATAGTCATTCAGCCGAAATTGTTACTCTCTTGCATAAACTCATATTGCGATTTTTGTGAAGAGAACTCATTTTATTAGCAGACCTTTAAAGATGCTATTTAAATCCTTCTTTAGCTCACTTCCATGTCTGTTTAAAAATGAATGCTGTTGAGACTGCTTTTAAAGCTATGCATGTACTTACTAGTCAGAAAGAGCATGCCTAACTTCTAGTTACTCTTTAAAGACTGAGTCTTAGCAACTAGATCGCGTTCTTTGACTTTTGAGTAGATGTGGGGTTTTTAGTGGAGATACTGTATTGCTTCTCTGAGTTTTGACAGTTCAGGAGCTTATTTGGGCTGTCCTTGCTTAATAGGTAGGTTGGTCTCTTCAAACTATGTATTTGGGGATCTGGTAAAATAAAAAGGTAACATCTGCAGGCTTTGATATTGGAATCAAATAGTAATTTAAGAGTTAATCATTCTGGTTATTTAGTTTTATGCTTTCAGTAAGCTAAAGGTAAGTCATTTCATAATTGGTTGGCTGTGCTGCAGTCATTAGCAGGTATTCTTGAGGCTATACACATTTCCAGAGCTATTGGTTCCTATTCTTTATAGATCCACTGTGCTTTCTAATGCAAAAGGTATTTTAAGACTTGAAGTTTTAAAACAAACAAAAAAAACCCCACTCAAAGGTGAAGTTTGTAGCCTATATAGTTGAAACAGTGCAATAAAAGAAATTCTATAGAGGGTAATTAGCAGGTCTATATGCAAAGGAGAAAGGTACACCTGGTTAGCACCAAGTAGCTTGTGGTGCTGCCTACAGTGGTAAACATGTGACTTCTCTGACCCTATAAATACAGTGCATTTCTTAAGTTTACTTTTTAACTAGTGGTTACAAAACCTGGTTAAACATACATATTATTTTTCCTGCAACGTGATGGTTCCATTGATTGATAGTGCTATTAATGCTAATGGCACAACTACTCTGAATACGCTGAACTTGGCTAAGCTCTTGATTACACTTCAATTTAGAGGCCTGGTGGTTACGTTGGAGTATTTTTTGTTTCTGTTGCAGAAAGCTTTTACTTCTCCAGACCCCTTACTTGCATAGAGGAGCTCTCATTCGTTAGTTTTCTCCACTACATAAATTACTCATTGCTGCAGCTTTTTTGCAGTTGTGTAAATAGATTACACTTCGCATGGCAGAACAGAAAAATAGCTTGCTGATCAGTAGACAGGGGTATGAGCTGTTTGTTAGTTGGGAAAGGATTAATTAGGTTGAAGAGTCCGTTTTTCATCAATGAATCAAATTTACTGCTTATGTTAAAACAGTCTTTTATGGGGGAAAATTCAGAAGAAATATATTCTAAATAAAATCAGACCACTGCAAACGTTTCCATGTGAGAATGCAGTTACGCAAGCTGGAGCGTGGGGGTTAGGTGAAAGGCTGAGAAGTAATTACTCGGGATGTAGACTGGATGTTTAGGAAACAGCACAAGTTATTTTACTAGTTCAGCTTGCATACTTTGGAAACAAACAGTTAACAAACATGGTTAACAAAACTAACATGTCTGTAGAGGAGAAAATGGGGCTAGGCAGGGAGTATCATAAACCTCTCCATATTACATGGAGTTGCAAAAAAGGTTTGGGAAGCTAATCCATATTTAAGTGTTGTCTTTCTGGCGATAGCCTTATGGGATGCTGGCTCAGCAGGATCTCACATTCTTTTCTAGCTCCAAGGTAAAGACTTCCTAATTTACACAGGAAAAAGCTACCAATATTTAATGTTTACTGGAAATGACCATGCATATCTCTAAAGGGGAAGGAAATGCATGAAGAATGACTTGGGAAAAAAAAAAAATTGGATTTTAAAGAGGAAAAGGTTGGAAAACACTTGTGCTAAGCCATGAACCAGAGAAGCCCTCCTGGGGGAGAGCGGGTTAGTGCTCTAATCTCATATTTTAGAGTGCTTGCCCACACTCCTGTCCAGTGAAAAAGAAATAGTATAAAACGTGGAACTCAAATGGTGCATGGTGTGTCTGAGTCCTCCTTCTGGCACTTCCTTCTAATACAGCTAATACTTTTTTTTTGACAAAACCACTAGTGTGAAGTCTACATCTGCATTTAAATTAGAACATCTTAAAGAAAAGAACAGGCTCCAAAGCTGCCCACAAGAAAGGTTTCTTTGCCAGGCTCCAGCATATGAACACTAACTAACTGCTTATTACCCAAGAAGACATTCATTATTATTTAAATGTTGTTGGAGAGAGGAATGTGAATTATTTCTTTTTAATTTGGCTTTAAATTGCTAGTTTAGGTGATAGTTGTGGAACTCGAGTAACACTTAACGTAATTGGCACAAGCTTGCACTTATTTTAGTTTTCTTTCTGTCAAAAATTGGATCACTGTCTTGAAAATAAGCTTATGAGCAAATTTAAGCTTTCCGATTATTACATAATAAGGAAGTAAGATTTTTATTCTTCTTTGCTCTCAGGGCCTATAAAATCGTAGAGTTTTATGGAAGACTAAGTCTGTGGACTTGATATTGTAGATGGAAGTGCAAGCGTGTTATTTAGTGTGTAGCAATTATCTTTCGAAACGTGGATAGATTTCTCAACACTGTCAAAAATGCGTTACTGCTGCTTGGCAACTGTATTGTGTTTTTTGGTGTTTGGCTTGTGTATTAAGGGCCAAGATGCCATGTTTTGGATTTCTGTTGATTTAAAGAAGTCTGTAGTTGTGGCCCTTTCAGCCAGAAAACAAATTGCGTTTTGGTGCGTGAAATATTTTCTGAACTAGAAGATAGTGTTGAAAAACGCCTTAGCTTGCTAGAAGGTACTGAAGAAAATTAGGCCAACTGCTTCCCAACAGTTGGAAGCAGTACCTTCTGTGATGTTAGCGTTTGAACTCGCTGGCTTTGCCCTGTTTCCGTCTCTGGAAGGTGGGTCAGATGGCACTCAGTTGTGTGCCACCCACAGCTGGCTCAGGTAGTGTGACTTGCTGACTGCTACCCTCCTGTAGAAAGGACTGTAAAATTACTGTAGAGGATAAGTTGGTCATGGTAAATGGTGTGAGGGAAGGGAAATAGAGATGTGTTTCTACATTTCTCAGCAGGACAGCTACAGGCTGGGCAAGTACTGCCATTAGCCGCAGTCCTGGCGTCTGAAGCTTGGAAAGCAAATGTATGCCGAGCTGTATGTTGTACTGGAGTGTGCATGTTGCAGAATATCTCAGGTTTAGTATTTTCACCAGGTGTGAGTTTGGGAATGAAGTGATAGAGCTTACAGGTACTTCTGCCAAGGAAAGCCCGGTGGTGTTATGATACCCAAGACTGTTTTGAGGCAGCTAAAAAATCAAGTGTGAAATATGGAGTCTTCCTTGATTTGGAAACACAAATTTTGTGCTTTGTTTTTCCCTTTAACTGAAGCAAGTAACCCCTGAGATACAAAATTTGACTCCAGTACAGAGAGCTCAAATCTAAGTATAATGAGTCGTGTAGTTCTAAGCAGTAAGTTTTGTTGTATTATCCCTTGAATCTGGTAAAAGAATTAATCTGTTACACAGGCGAGAGGTTATCCTTTATCTTGTTAATTCACTGAGTACATGTCGAGCTCTTTAAAGTCCGTTAATCATAACAAATTAATTATTCTCTTTGAAGTGCTTTCTGTAATACTTAAATCCAGAAAAAGAAATGGATTTTCACCCTCTTAACATTGAAGGAAATCAGGCTTATTAAAAATATAACACAAGCATTTGTGCCTAGAATAATAAGTCTGGATCCTTCAGAGGTCAGTAGGCTGGTGCTTCTGGTCAGCACACTGGACTGTGGTGTCCTTTCTGCTTCAGATCGGTCACATCCGTTTGCGTAAGGATACAAACACGCCAAGGTCTTCTGGTTCCTTGTGGCCCGCAGTATGTTTTGTGTGACGCTTTAATTGTCATGCTCTACTTGCACAACTCGAGGTATTGAAATATATAGTACTTGAAAAGTGACAGGATTCAGAAGACTGTAAGGAAATTGGGTAGTATTTCTATCCTGTAGTATCTAAAGCACTGATAAAGGAGTTACCCTCTAGAATTTCTTCCTTTTTTAAAGCAACAATTGTTGCTGTTTAAAAAAAAAAAAAAGAATGGTAAGAAATACAGCCTGCAGAGAATGCCTTTCACTAGTTAACTGTTACATTTGGGGCCGTAGACATAATTAATTGGTAAAAAGGGGGGAGGTGAAGGGAGTAGAAGGAAAGCTTCACAGCAGTCATAGCTTTTGTACACAGATTTGTTGTAGATATTAAACACAGTAAGAGTCTAATACAGTGATTGCAGTCATTTATGATTTGGCTTTGGGAGGGCTAGCTCAGGTGCAGCATCTTATGAATGTGGCAGTTGAACTTCCAGATGCAGCGAAGTGTGTGCTCTATGCGTAAGCTGGCATCCTTAGCCAGGCCCGCTGGTGCCCGGGGCATGCACCGCTGCAGAGGAGGCGATGGGGATACCTGGCATTCAGGTTATCCAAGCCTGCTATTGCGAGTATGTGATGGAACTAGGATTAGACCTAGAATGGACAGAGAGATCTGGTCCTGTGCTTTGTGTTCCCCTTCCCATTTGGCAGTTTTAGTAAGTGAAGTCTTTAAGCTGCAGAATTAACCAGCTGGTTTTGTACCTCTGCAGAGAATGAAACAGTAAAGCCTGTAGTTCTTTAAATGAAGAAGTATGTTTGGAGCTGAACCTCATATTAACCAGAGGTGATAAACATGTTCTGTGTTTCTTTTTTTCCAAAGGGTGTAGGGATGAGCTAGTCTTACAAAATCAGTGCAACATTAGCTGATGCTGTAAAATTCTATAGGACAAGCAATTAATTTGCTGATTCCAAAATGTCTGGTTTGCTGCTAGTCTGCGGTATTAGTTGTCCTGTGGAAGTACTGTAAATGTTACAGAGCAGTGGCCCAGCGTAACTTTGTAAGGTGACTTCTGTTGAGCCAATAGTTAAATGTAATTTCATTCACTTCCTGTGTTGTAAGTTTTGTTGAAAGTAGTTCCGCTGTTTCTATTTTTAAAACTGATTACTGCGTGTAGAAGACTCAGAAGCTGCCTCAGAGTTATAAAAGACATCTTGGGATTACCTCAAGCGTTTCCACTTACTGCTTAGATGCATAGGCTAGAGTTCTCTGTTAACATGAGCACGCAGAAAAATTCTTGTTGGTATGGTAGTAGGATATAAGGTACAATTGTTCTTTCTGGAACCAGGCACAGCCACCCATCTGCTGAAATTGGGTCTGACTGCTCGTATCTGGTGCATAGTTCGTAACATGTGAAAAGCCTTATATGATAACCTCACGCCTTTGAGGTTTCTGAAAGGTACATTTTACTTATTGGAGACTCGTTAAAAGAGGTGACTTTTAAAAAAATTTTTTTAGCTCTTAAATCTTAAAAATACATAATTGTTAGATTAAAACGTGTTACAGGAAAAAAAAAAATAATGTTTGGCTCTTTACAGGACCCAAGAACTGTGATTTTTGGGGTGTGGTTTGTTTTTTTTTCTTAAGTACTGGATCTTGCGTTTACCTGTAGTGGATGCTAACCCTGTCACCTAAACATCGTCTCGTGCAGAGTGTCTAATTCCAAAGTAACCCCAGAAGTGACAGGGTAGGGAACTTGTATTTCCTTAGTTACAATTTCTTGCAGTAGTACTTAGTAAAATTAAATAGTATTCTGCAATAATGAGCACGTGATAAGGAATTTGAAAATCCCTAGCTGTAATTCTAGCTTCCAGCACTTTCTCTTCTTCAGCTGCCTCACCTGTAACATGAGGTAAAAAAACATAGTGGTTTTTTTTGTCTCAGAAAATTTAGTGTCTCATATTCAGAAGAATGTCTAAGTCCTGAAGGAAGTCTTATCCATCAATAGGCTTTTTAGTTCTGATTTAAAGAAAAGCAAGCATTAATTGCTCAACTCATGAAATAATTAGGGTGTGCTTGCAGCTCTGCATGTCATAAACTTACGTGGAGAGCCACTGGAGATATAAGGCTGCAGTACTACAGAAGCCATTTGGACTGTGAGGTTTTTTTTTAAAAAAAAAAGCAAGTTTTCAGCAGTAGCAATGGATAAATAATAATACAGTGATTACAGTGTGTTTTCCCTCAGTTTAACTGAGCAATTGTCTCTTTTCCAAGCCACGAGTTTGTAAATCTTTCACCATGTCAACATAGAATTTCTGGAGAAAGGAAGTGGTGCACCTGAGTTGTCTTGGGTGAACATGTTAATTCTGCAATTCTGTGAGGACAGAAGCAATTAGAAACTGTCCTCTGTTCTAGGAGCCTTCAGTCAGTAAGTTTAGTGCTAAGGTGCCAGACACTCCCACATCCCTTGTAATGGTTTTCCCTTAATATTCCATTAGAATAAATAGGTATACTTCTTAGAAAATGTTCTGTAGCCATTCCTCCAGTGTACTGAGCGTGTTTCTTGTGAGCTGCATTTTTGGGTCTCCCTTTAAACAGCCACACTGACATGTAGGGAGAGCCTTCTCTTGAGTTTTGAATAGAATGGTTTTATAGTAACTTAGGTCCTCTGATTTGTATTCTTTTTAGCCTCTCGAATCTTCGTTGTTGCAGTGTAATTTTAGACAGTTTGACAATGATTTTATGAAATAAAGCGTTTTCTTGAAAGTGTGTTGAAATTAAGTCAGTTGAGTCATGTTCAGTTTAATTTTGGTTTGGGGCCAAGGTGGAGGTGTGGCTCTGTCTTAGCTTCCCGTGAAGAATCTTTGTTAAACATGGCCTATTCTTGGAGCGGCTGAACAGTCTTTGTGAAAACTCAGTGTTCACACGTGTAACTGAAGGCAGTGGGAGTGCAAATACAAAAATCCCTATGAAAATTCAGTGCTATATAAGAAATATGCACTTTTGTAGTTGGTTATTTTGTGTTACAGCTCTTAATTCCTCTGTACAGTGGCGTTTGTAGCATGCTTTCAACAGAATGAGCTTTACAGATGTGACAGTATGTGCGTGTCAAATGATGGCATGTGAGAACAATATTGTGACTACATCATCCAGCGGAGCAGTCTCCTTGCTAGGTGTGAGGAACAAAATTATACTCTGTCGGTTGGTTAGCTGTGAAGTAGTTGAGAGGTACTGGAAGAATATGAAAAAATCTAGCTGGCAGTGGCAGAAATAGTAGTACTCTATTAACATTGCCTTGAGGTAAGAAAAGCGTTTTAGTTATTTGTAACTTGAATGAATTTAACTAATCGTGCCAACGTAGCTGAAAGAGGCAACGCTCTGATTAAAACTGTCCTCTGCTGTTAATGGCTTTGCAAGACTGAGTCGATATGTTGGAAAAAACGCTTTTGTCCAGCAAACAGGAAACTGGAAAAGAAAAATCTGCTACAGGTCGGGGGGAGGCAAGAGCACCAGAAACCCCAGCTGGGGCCCGGTCCGCCGAGGGGCTGCAGTGGGAGCTGTGGTGCAAATGGAAGCGCCTGCTCGACCTTCTGACTTCCGCTAAGATGCGTGGAGCAAAAACAGTCATGAAGCAGGAAGGAAGTAGCACAACCACAGCGGAGGGGGCACGGAGGAGAGAAGCCGAAGGAGCATGCCTGCTCAGCCTGCAGAGCTGCCGGCGGGCCCAGCCCGGTCTTGGGGGAAGACTGGGTAACTGAAGAAACAGTCTTGCTTCATGCTGGTCTTTGTTCCCCAAAACGGTTGCTCAAGACCTGCATCTCCAGAGCCCTGTCAGTGACAAGGTAGCGCGATTTTACAGGAGAGTATGATTGAAGCTGAACAGGCTCTGGTGATGTTTCTGGGTTGTTAGAGAGACAGTTCACTGTTAACATTGTGAGTACAGAAGGAATAATGCCTCCACGCTAGAGCTGCAGGTGTTTCTTAGTAAAATATTTGGTTGCTGTATAGGGTGGAAAAAATATTTGGCTTTCTAAGCTTTCACTTTTTATGTATGTGGTTGATTCACTATCTAACAATAATAAACTGGATACTTTGTATGTATGTGTGAAAGCACTTCCAGAAACATGAAATCCTGCATAAACTGTAGCTGTTGCTCTGTCTCTCAACAGAAACAGGCTGTAGTTTTTCCTTTGAAGCTGGTACAGGTGCTGCCTTCAGCTCAGTTGCAAACAGTGAGGAGAGCCAACTGATGTGGCCTGCGGTCCCTGGGTAACAGTTTCAAAAGTTCTTATATGACAGACGTTTAAATGCCACTGTCAGTGGGATTTAGGCGTCTAAGTCAGTGATTCCCAAACTGCAGTTGGCATACCTCTGGTGTTTAGCTAAAAGTTTGAAAGAGGGCCATTGTGGTCTAAAAGAAACATGGAAGATTGCTGGAGGTCTGTGACCAAAAATGTTTGGTAATCTCTGGTCCAAGTCATTTAAGTGTTCTTTGAAAGTATTACCTTTTTTTCTGGAAGAACTCTTCCTCCTGTTTAGTTGAAACAATGGAGATGAGGACAGTTGCTGATGTTACTAAAAATAAAATACAGTCATAATCACTAAACTTTGATAGGCCAATAAAAAGTGTTCACTGTAATTGCAAGCATTTATTTGGTCTGTATTAATTCACAAATGTGTAACTTGGCTTGTTAAAATAAAGGAGTGCACTCATGAAAGAAAAGGTTTGTCTTTTAGCACAGGATGGGTAACTAGTTGCTGTATGTAAAAGCTAGTTACTAACATAAAATGTTGTGTAATTTGCTGCTCTTTAGGTTTACTTCCTGCGTTTTTCCTGTTGTTTACCTAAGATACATCGATACATCTGAATATTTGTAAAATATGATGACCTTAACAATGGAAAATGTTCAGGTACTAGAAACTTTTTTGTAAAGGGTCCGTGTGTGTGAGAAGAAGAAAAAAAATCATTTGTTTATCCATCCTTGTGCCTGTGGAAGTTCTTACTTCTCGTGCTGAAATGATGTGCTCAGCTGAGTGCAAGCGCTTCCTGTAACTCAGATAAGGGAGAAGGCAGAAGTGATAAGCAACTGGACACAGAAATATACCTTGACTTCTTGCCCTGTTAACTGTTGCTTTGTTTAAACTCTGTACTTGTTCACTTAGCTTCTTGTTTGAGGGTCAGATTGCACATGGATGCTGCACACTAGCCCTTTAAGGAAAGGATTCAGAATTTAATTCTTACCCATTACTTCCATGTTAGTGTAACAAAGTAATTAGCAAGTTTTGTTCAAGCCTCCATTTTTATGAACTCAGTAATAACAAATACCATCTCTTTTTTGCTTGATTTGCAGATGGATTAAATGATTCACAATAGTGTGTGTTTGCTTTTTTTCCCTTGCACTGCCGTAAACTCTCATCTTTTCCATCATTTTATGTAAGTGAGGACTTTCAGAAGACAGCTTGGGGAACAAGCTCTGCAGCTAGAGCCTCCCAACTGCATTTTTTCTAGTGTTTGTCAGCCAAAGGCATTGCAGGGACATGGTGGGAACCTGTCCTCAGGAGGGAGGGAGTTGGGGTGTGAGTTTACAATTAAATCGTCTCTAGCTGTGCCTCAGAATCCGACCCTCCTCCTGGTAAACACGAAGTTGCTTGTCTGCTACTGGAAAAGGGAATACACAACTTTGAATTTTACATTATACCAGGGTAGAGAGATGTGCGAACAGATACTACTGGTAACAGCCCGGTTTTGTGCTGCTGCGACTTCTTTGTGTATCCATACAGCTAGGGCCTGGGCCACTGGTCTTCATAAATGTGATTGTGATCACATAGGAAGCCATTACTTAGCTGTTCTGATACAGCCTAGTTTTCCTACACGCAGGATCTTACATAGTTTTGTGGGAGTTTTTTTAAGGCATTCTTCCTAAAAGCAGAAGGTGAGAAATTGCAGGAGCACTTCAAAGGCATTACAGAAGTGCAAAAGCAAGGTGACTGGAAATTGTGATGTAGCAGTAAGGCAGGGGGATTTTCTGACAGTCCCTCTCTGTGGGGGTCAGTTAACTGACAGAGAGTAGTGAACAACAGTGCTTTTCAGTTTGTGTTCATAGAATCAAACAACCCCATTGTGTAGCTGCTTTAAAATACAAACAGTTTGGATGCGTAGTGCATCCAGCATCTGGGTGTTTTACTTATGTTAATCTCACCTGTTGTTATTGGACACCTATGAAATTGCAACAACCAGAATCTCTTGCTATATAACTGGCACCTTCTATAAACGTTTTAAGCAGCTTTGAGGTTTTGAGTCCTTTATATCTTCTGTTCTACCTCGACTGTATCATATAAGCGTGGAGGAAGGGTTCACTGAGTAAATGGTAGAATGTATGTCAAGCAAAGTAGGTCACTTCAGTTGAGTTTAGACTCCATGGAAGTATGATACGGAGCTAGAAGACCTAAGCCCAAAAGTCCAGGGAATTTTTTTCAGAAAAGTTGGAGGCAGTTACCTATCTCCTTTAGCTGGAGGTCAGTTCCACAATCAGGCAGATTACCGGGATAAGTGCTTTAACTAGGAATAGCATGTCTAAAGCAAGTGGTCTCTGAAAAATGACCAAGATTAAGTAAACTGGAATCAATCCAACCAGAATACTAGAAATTGGTGAAAGGCTGAAACCTGGGGGGGAGCATAGTTTGCTGCCAAGCACAGCTGTCTTCAGGGAGATGGCACGCTACAATAGTAGCATACTTATTGAGAGGGCTTGGGAAATAAGACATTAAGAAAATACTGTGTGACGGGGGGTGCTTCTAGCCCCTCTCTAAATGATTCGGTGTTTTGCAGTCTGCAAAGTAGCTTGTTGCTCAGTGTCTGAGCAGTGCCTTAGTGGTTGAGGCAGTCTTCTGACCAGCTCTGGTCTGTTGGACATATCTTAGAAGTTATCCTTTCCCATGTGATCCTGGTTCCTTCTTTTATCTTCAAGCATGTGATGTAGGGGTGAAAAAAAAGCCTCTGGCCTAGAAATTTCCCTGTCTGTCTTCAGGAACTCCATTTTCCTAGCATCTGGAGAATGTATATGGAGCCGAGGAGAAGAAAGTCATCTTTTTTTTGATCAATGAATGAAAGAGGTGCCATTGGTGAACAGATATTTTTTTTTCCATCTACAAGTAGAAGATGACCTCTCTAGTGTTTAAGAGTGCTATTGTTTGACTTCTAAGTAGGAAAACTGTTATTTTGGTATTCCTGTACTGCTGCAGACACTGATGCTTTTAGGTACCCAAGCTAGCTCTGTTTCTGCATAGCACAGGTACAACATAGAGCTTACTTCCTTAAGGCAGGCTCTAAGACTACGTGGAGGGAAGAAGCAGTCCTGGGCTGCAGTTTGTTGCCAGTGTGGTGCCAATCCAATGCTAGTTTCTTGTGAAGCATGTAACCCAAAATGCTCCCCATGATGCTGTGTCCTCTCTGCTAGGCACTAGTCCTCCTGTCATCTGTTTCTGGAAATGTTTTTTCATATTGACTAAGTACAAAGCAGAGAATACCTGTTCTCATCTTCTCCCACTTTGCCTCTTCAGTTTAGAAAAGGGCGTACCCTGGTGGACTAGAGCGCTCCTGATACATGAATGTCATCAGGCAGAGAACAGACTTGGGGTACCGATTTGTAATTCAAATTGGATAATTACTCAACATAATACAGTTGAGCGCCCTGACCGTATGTAAGTTATTCACGTTTTAGAAAAACCCTGCAGGTGTTTTGCTCTTCCCTTGTGATCTGGGCCTGTTATTATTGGTTGGATGTTCTCTGAGCAAATATGCTGTGTTGGGACCCTCTGGAAACTTGAAAAGACATTCAGCTTGCGTGATCCAAGGCAGTGCTGGTTTAGTGGGCTCTCATAAGGAGTTTTCAGGCGCAAGAGCAGAGCAGTGTGATGATGTTTTGGCCCATTATGCCGTTACTTCATAAGTAAGGTCTGAATATTGGGTTTGTATATTTCCTGTGAATGTATTTCCTTGGGGCAGTTTGCCTTGGAAGTAACCTGCCCACCTCAAAGAGGTGATGCAAAGTTAGTCGATGCGGAAAATGTCTTGACAGACACAGGCCTTGCTGATAAGTACCCTGTGATGGATGTGGTCTGAATGCTGGGTAAATACTTGAAAGACGGTCCCAAATAAGAGGAGTTTTCTAAGGTGGGATACTTCTTGAATTGTAATCGGTACTGATTCTGTTTTGTTCAGAGTGCTAAACCACATCTGTCTTTTCTAAAAGAAATGTTTGTTTTTGTGGTCCTTTGTAGGCGTAACCTGACAAAGTTGTCCCTGATATTCAGCCATATGCTGGCAGAACTCAAAGGTATTTTCCCAAGCGGCCTTTTCCAGGGAGACACGTTCCGGATCACCAAGGCAGATGCTGCAGAATTTTGGAGAAAGGCTTTTGGTGAAAAGTAAGTTTTGAACTGCTTAAAAATAGAGATGTAGGGAAAAATTGCACACAGCACTGTGTATTTTTAAAAATTCTTTTTGCGGTTCAGAAAGGTCTTTGTCAGGTTAAAATGAATGACGAGAGAGACTTACTAGTCATTTGGTCCACTGTCAGGGGTGAGATACAGGATTGTTCCTACATTATATTTCCAAGTTCTCTGTCCTGTCTTGTTTTAAATGTGTCAAGTGATGGGTCTTTCCCCGTTTTCCCTAAGAGACTCTTGTACTGTCACAGAGTTTCCCTTGATTGTTCAGCTTAAATTTTCCTCTCCTTAATTTAATTCCTTAACTTGTAATAAGCTTCACGAACTATGCAAAATAATCTGCTTTCTTCTTACAAACGTTACTATGCCCCTAATATTAGTTGTCCTTTAGCTAAGCCATTATATTAAATTCTTTTCATCTTCCCTCCAATTAGTCTTTCCAATCACTTAGTCACCTTTCTTTTGGCTTCTTTGAACTTTTGTGAGTTTGCATAATGGCTTTGTTAAGCTAGAATGAAGGAGAAAGCAAAGTGCAATGTGTGTTTGCCTGCAGACTGTTGAAAAGTCATTTTAACTTTTGTATCTAATAAAATGCTAGCTAAATGAACTATAGAGCAACACTTGATGATTAAAGTAAATGGAATTGGGTGCTGCTTTCTAGCTAAGGTAACTTAAGATACTTCACATAAAGAATGTAATTAGTAGCTGTCAGAACAAAAAGCAATAATATATTTACTCATGAATAACACAGTTGTCTAAAGCTAGGTTTGTTCTTTCTGTATTTCTATTCCACTTGATAATGTAAAAGAAGGAAAACATTCCCTTAAACAGGAGCTTCTGTTTTGGCTTCTGGTTATCTTACTTTGCCAGTTAATCCCTCTTTAGAGAATTGTCTACAGTTTTTTTTTATTATTTTTTTAAACTCTCTAGACCTCTACTAAGAGATTTACTGTTAACTCCTTTTCTACCAGCTACAACATGACAAAATTCTTATCAAAATGATGGTGTTGTATACAGCCCAGAGTGCATACAAGCATTGACATGATAGGACTGCCAAAAAAGAGAAAGGAGACAGCAGAACTGGGCTTCAGCTGCCAAGATTTTCCATATGCAGAGAAAATTGTCTGAAGTTCATTTGGCTGCTAATTCCCTGCCGCACCAAGAAATCCTGTGCTTGCATGATATTGTAGTATATATATAGTAATATTAGGCTGTGGCTAAGTTTGATTTTCTTCTCTTCCTTTATCATGAAATGCATACTCACAAAAAAATATGTAAGACGTGTATGTGGTGGTGGTCTTCAGACATATCACATTTACAGATGGCTTGGTTTTCCCTAGGACTATTGTTCCTTGGAAAAGCTTCCGTCAGGCCTTGCATGAAGTGCATCCAATCAGTTCAGGGCTGGAGGCCATGGCCCTGAAGTCGACGATTGACTTGACGTGCAATGACTACATTTCAGTATTTGAATTTGATATCTTCACACGACTTTTTCAGGTAAGAACTGAAGAATGTGAATCAACTGAAATGTGTCTCACTGCTTCAGGTTAGACTCTTTTCCCAAGACAAACCCTATTTTATGCACTAGAATGGCATTATTTATACTGTAAGGGATTTGGTCATCTTGCCCTTCATCCTCTAAACAGCCTTAGTAATACTTAGGACTCTATTGTAGTGAAAGTGTGTGATACTTCTGGTTGTAGGTGAAAAAATTGTCTAAATATATACTGCAACTGTAAGGCACATTCAGTATCCTCCCATGAATCAGTTTTTCCTTTCAAAGCTCACTTTTAGACTGAAGTTCTGACACAAATTCTGTAAGGCAGGAAGTGTGAAGCTTAGTTTATCAATCTGTATTTCCTTGACCTTTACTTTCTTGTCAGATTTATTTTCCAGGAGGTGGGTGTTCAGGATGGAAGGCAAGCATGGAAATTTGGGCTTCCTAGCTAATGTGGCTAGGAACATCCTGAACATCCTGACACAGCCAGGATGTTGTGGGCATGTCTGTATTCTGTGCACAAGAAATATCTATATTACTAAAGTGATATTAACAGTAGGTAAAATTCTACCCCACAGTCTTTAATAGTGCTAAACTCAAAAACACAGCTTCTGATGGTGCAATTGAGTATTTACAAGAACAAACACTTACTTCTTTGGCTCTGACTTGCCTTTTCCCATGTGATAGGGTGGGTTGTAATTAAGATATGTCTAGATGAAAAATTCCCATGTTCGGTGTTGCAATGTAGCTGATCTCATTCAGTACTTTTTCCAACTATAGTACATAAAGAGCAAGTTAAGAGTTGCTGCGATTTCCAAGAGATGCAGAGTTCTTAGGGAGAGGTAGTATCTTCTTTTAGACAAGCTGAGAAATTTGGAAAAATTGGATGCGATTTAGACACTCAAGCCCTTGTCAAGATTGAGAGCTTTCAAAGGGTTGTTATGACTTTTTATGCATCATTTTCAGGAATATTTAGCATGTATGTGCTGGTTTATTTATTCAAATATTAGACTAGCCAGTAATCCTTGCCACACCCAAGTGAGGTTAGGTGGTTAAGCACCTCACAAGCATCTTACACACAGTGAAACTGAGACAGAGAGGGGAGGTCACTTTCCTGAGGCTATATAGGAAGTCGGTGTTAGAGATCAGACTAGTCATGGTTTCTGGTCCTGTGCATAATCTTTTTAATCTCCCGTCTTTATCCCTGTTTTAGGAATGAGTCATTTTCTCTGCAGAAGCAGCACAAATTGGTAGCTATTCTTGAGCTGTCTTTTTGTGACCTCAGTGACTTCTCCCTTGGTATTTATTAAAGGAGTTTTGATTAAGGTCTGTCTTAGGTTATGTTTTTATCACTGACGAGAGAAACTCAAATGCTAAAGCTGCTGCATGAGAACGTAGGTTTTAGTTCCTCTACTGGATTTGTGGTAGGATAAGAAACCTGCTTCTTTCCTGAGGAACTGATCTCTTTGATTAAGGAATATTTGTATGCGTTGATATCTCTTAGAAGTGCTTGGTTAATATATTTCTTTGTTGTTTCTCTAGCCATGGTCCTCTTTGCTCAGGAACTGGAATAGCCTAGCGGTGACTCATCCTGGTTATATGGCATTCCTAACGTATGATGAGGTGAAAGCCCGGCTTCAGAAATTCATTCACAAACCTGGCAGGTTAGTGCTTGGCAGCAGTGGCTTTTTTGTTTGTTCTTGCTAACATTGCTGATTACTGCACTGCACTGACTGAGGAGATTGGGTTTATTTTGTCTTTGTCCTCCTTCCTCGTAAATTTAAACTGTGAAAAAAACGCAGCTTGCCCTGTATTTGGAAATTATCCTCCGTGTGGTGACTTACTTCCTGTGCACCCCCACAATTGTCACGACAGCTCCCTCAGGCATGAGCAGAACGCGGAGGCAGACACTGACAGAGTGAGCCTAAACGGTGTTCTGTTTAGGACCATGCTATCGGTGCCATAACTTTCTGGTGTACGTGCATAAAACCAGGAGAGCTGGGTGGATTGCAGCCCCCAGAAGCAGTGTGTATGTTTGAAGCAAACTTCAGGCAGACAAGGCAGCTGAGGAGCGTTTGCACTGGCAGAAAGCAGCATGGTAGGCAGAGTAGGCTGCAAGGTAATGCTGCAGACTGAGTGGACTTCAGAGGGTGTTGGGGGCAACACATTCTTCTACAGGGGCTGTGGACCTGAGCAGTTTTGGGCTGCCTAATGTCCTGGGTAGAATTTGGCCCAATACAACGGGGATAATGGGTTTCTCTTTCTGCAAGAAGGACCAAGTGTCAGTTTCTGGAGGTTGCTAATGTACTGTTAGTTCTGTGCTCATTTAAAAAACGGAAACCTTCTGTAGTCTGTTGGCTTTGTTGTTTTTTTTAAAGTTAATTTGAAACAAATGATTTTAACTTTTCTTGCTCCGGATTCGGGTTTAATTTCACCTGGAGGCCAGTGCTTGGATGATTTTCTCACTTCGTATCAGATTGCAAGGTTCTCCTTTGATCTGCCTGGGGGTAAATTGAGGAAAGCCAGTATAAATCATCAAATTATTCCTACTCGTTTTTGTTTGCTGTCTTGAGATAGCCAGACAAAGACTGCCTACTTGACATTTAATCTTTTCTGTCTGTTACAGTCCAAACTGAAGTTTCTTTTCCTTTGTGTGTTTTTAGTTATATTTTCCGATTGAGTTGTACACGACTTGGTCAGTGGGCCATTGGCTATGTCACTGCGGATGGGAACATTCTTCAGACAATCCCCCACAACAAACCTCTTTTTCAAGCACTGATTGATGGCTTCAGGGAAGGCTTGTAAGTAACTCTATCAAAATTAAGGGGTTTTGCCCTTTTGCCCTCTTTAACTGTGAGTTTGGTTTAGAAATCTTAATCCTGAGGTGAAGTCTCAGAATCAGTTGAATGGTAAAACGTACCCTCTGAGTTCATCACACGTTATTTGCTTCACAGGAAAGCCAGCATATTGTAGAGGTCAAAGAATCACTATTGACATCATTGAGCCCCTTTTGGACATGTCTCAGCTCTTCCTTTTTATTTAGACCTTGATTCAGCAAAACAGTTCAATTATGTGAATAGTCCCATTGATGTCAGTGGAATAACTCATATACTGAACTGTTTTGGCCCTCGAGAATGCTCAGACGGCTGTCTTTTGCGCTGGAGAGCCATGCTGTCCTTTGCAATAGCAGACAGTAAGTGTGCGTCAGTGTTTCCCGTGTCATAGATTCTTTTCCAGTCGAGTCCTTAATTTGAGCCACTGCAACTGATATTATGACATCACTTTTCTTACTCTGGATATTACAGCTTCACTATAGGATGATTTCAGAAGAGTAGTCCAGGACCATATACGACATCCTGTTTAAAATAAAAATTGCTGCCAGGAAGGAAGACAAGCTTCTTTTTATTTTTAAGAATGACATGTTTAGGTTTTGTCCAATAGGAAAATTCTTCCAAAACTTCTTTTGAA
The DNA here is from genome assembly GCA_013400135.1 of Rhinoptilus africanus. NCBI lineage: Eukaryota > Metazoa > Chordata > Aves > Charadriiformes > Glareolidae > Rhinoptilus > Rhinoptilus africanus. Next base: position 208,180 of record VXBO01010634.1, read on the forward strand.
TTTAAATACCTTGAATTCCCACCCTTCTTCAACCTCCTTCTTTCTTTCCTCCACCATCCCCCAAAGAACCTTGTGTGTGTTTGTGTGCATCTGTATATGAATATATATAAAGAGATACCTTTTTTTTCCCCCCCAACAGTTATCTTTTTCCCGATGGCCGGAATCAGAATCCTGACTTGACTGGCCTGTGTGAGCCCACACCTCAGGACCACATTAAAGTTACCCAGGTGAGCAAAGCATTCTATCCCATCAAACTTGTTTGCTTTCTTCCTAATTTCTAGCCTCCTTAGCTATTTTTACAATTCTGTCATACTTGGTATCCCCAAGGCTTGTTTTTAAGGCTGATGTATTGTATTTTACAGGAGTTACAGAAATCTTTGAATGGTAGGAATGGGCAGAGGAGATTGCAAAGGTTAGGTAAAGCTTTACCTAAACTGACAGATTTCAAGATATTTTTTTTAGAATGCTCTGCCAAATACTCATTCTTTTGTGTCATCCAGCATATCTTGAGCCCTGATTTTCTAGACTGTTCTTGGTACACCTAAATAAAAATCTAGGATAACTTGAAGCCCACTTTTTCAGAGCTTGACTGATGTATCTAATACATAAATTATAGTGAAGTCTTTGCAGACTTCTTTTCTCCTTTGCAATGTGTTCTTGTGTTTGGAAATGTTTTTTCCTGAAAATCTTGTGTTGGGTTTCTTGTAGCTATGACTTTTCATGATTGTTATTTTACATCAAATATGTGATTATATTTACATCAACCATGTCTGTCTATCTTTCCCCAAGGAACAATATGAATTGTATTGCGAAATGGGCTCCACGTTTCAGCTGTGTAAAATCTGTGCTGAAAACGACAAGGATGTGAAGATTGAACCATGCGGCCACCTGATGTGCACGTCCTGTCTCACCGCATGGCAGGTGAAACAATGACTCTTGTTCATCTCTCTGAGTGAAGCTAGTTACTTTTTTACAGAAGTGGTATATTCTCTCCTCAAAACTGTTCAGTTTCCTTCAGATATGGAGATGATGTAGCATAACTGAGGACTTAAACTCATAGTTCAGTAATATCAGTGCATCAGTGCCAGCTTCACCAGCTCAGGGAGAAGCTGGTTAGATGCCTGATCTCTTAATCTAGGAACAGGCAAGAAGTGTGAGGACTTGCTAAAAGGCTGTTGTTCTACTTCAGAGGGAAAATACTCCCTATAATTGTGGCACGGTTTGCCTTTGTGTCTGTCTTCCTTTCAGTTGAAAGGTACCTGCCAAAAAGTAGGTTTAAACCACTTTGTTTATTACCTATGTGTTTCATTTCTGTATCATAGTGGCCGTTGTAACATATCTCTTCTCTTCCCTGAAGGAATCAGAAGGCCAGGGTTGTCCTTTTTGCCGCTGTGAAATCAAAGGCACAGAGCCAATTGTAGTAGACCCATTTGACCCCAGGGGAGGAGGAGGATTATCACGGCAAGGGGCAGAAGGAACTCCATCACCGAATTATGACGATGATGATGATGACAGAGCTGATGATTCCCTCTTCATGATGAAAGAACTCGCTGGTACCAAAGTAAGGTCCCCAGAGCGTGTGCGAGTAGATGTTGCAGTATGTACAAAGACTGTGATTTGTGTGTGTGAGGGTTGTCAGGCCTTATAACAGGAAAGATTTACTCTACTGTGGAAAACGGGGATTTAGGTTCATTTTTGCCTGTTCAGTTTACACTGTCAGTTCTATTAAGCAACGGTGATCACACTTTGAAATCTTTGCTCTTTTGTGGGTTATCTTGAGAGAATCCTTGGAGGGTGAAAAGGCTGGCTTGACCTATTGGAATGTAAGGTCTAAGTTTATAACACTTCTCTGCATGCTTAGCAATGCTGCTTTTGATTTATTAGCCATAGTTCGCCCATATCAGCAAAAATTCATCCCTCTTCCCCAGTGATGTATACAGCCTTCCCAAGGTCCTGATGACTAACTGGGTAGAGGGCAGGCTATTTTGCTGAGGAAGTCAGTTTGACTGCCATCTTCTTATACGGAGTCTGATAAATTTGTATAATAAAGGTGTGATAACTCTCTGCCATTAGTGCTATTTCCTGCCAGGAGATGTTTACAAGAGAGACATTCTTTATGGATCCCTGCCTGGTTTTTTTCTAAAAGCTCGTTGCTGCTCTCGCACGTCTCCACTTAGCATTGTCTTACTGCATAGGGAAGCGGGTTTGGATTTGGCTAATTTTTAATAGTTGAATTTACTAAAATAAGCTGCCTTTCCTGATCAGAAAGAATCCTCTACACTGGTTTACCTATGGTCATATTTAGTTTCCCCCCTGTGAAGTTGCTTCTAAACAGTAAGCCATTTTCCTGGAGGTAGTTTTTGTATACGTAGCTTGGAGAAGCAAAGCAGATTCATCTGCGTGACATCCTGGCGCGGTTTGCAGTAGGCTAGTACTCTTTGGCGTTAGTGAGTTCAAACCTTTGTAAAGCTTTTCAAAGTTAGAAAGCACTAGCCTTGCTTGTAAAATAAACTTTATGAAAAAGAGAAGAACAGGCACTTTTCTGATTTGTTAGGTGGACAAACAACTTTCCAGGGACAAAAATGGAGGGTTTGGTGCATGCTAGTGCTTGCTGCAAGAGCCATGGCACTGTAGTCAAGGTAGTTCGCACGGCGGTGCCCGCAGGGATCAGTAGCTTTTGCAGCAGATCGTGCCCTCTTGTGTTGAAAAGAAAAGGAGCTTGTGCCTGCCCGGTGAGGCAGGTTTGTTGCTGTAGCAAAACAGCTTGTCTTTCACTGTGCCATTGCTCAGTGTGCCGTTTTCAGTTGTGTGCCACAGCCAACCCCATTGGTGATCCTCAAGGCTTGCTGCAAGCCAGGTGCTGTTGTGCTGTGAAGGTGCCCTCATTTACTGGTGTATGGTTGTTACTAATGTAGTAATTTGTTACCAATAGCGACATTGAAGCGGGTACACCTCACAGGGCTTGAAAGCTTCCCTAGAGAAATGGAGTTCTGCTGGAATTTGTCATTTGTTGATTTTCCCATTCTTTTCTTTTTCAGGTCGAGCGTCCTCCTTCTCCATTCTCAGTAGCTCCGCAGGCCACCCTTCCTCCCGTGCCGCCGCGACTGGATCTTTTGCAGCAGCGAGTGTCCAATCCACCTGGAGCTTCCAGTCCTGGGACCACCTCAAAGGTCAAACACACTGTTTGCCCTTTTAACTATGATTTTGGTGGGCCAGGCGGAAAGACAAACATTCTGGTGAACGCTAGATGTTCTCGGTGACATCCCTAAGCACTTTCACACAAGATGACTTCTTCCTTTTCGGTAGTCCTGTTAAGCCACTTTCCTTCCATTCCCCATGAGAGCCTAGTCTGTCCTGAAAGTAAATGCTTCCTTCTGGAATCCATGGTACACAGTCCCTTTTTGCCATTTAAAAGGCTTGTCTTTTCTTCACATTCGTCCGTGCAGTTGCTAGAAAGAAGCTGGTCTTTAACTGAAATGCTTGCTCACTTAGCGTGACAGGTAGCCTCCTGTGAACTACCAAGTTACTATTGTTACCAGAATCTTCGTTGATTTTCAGCCTCAGTCACTGCTGTCTATGCCCTTTGGAGACATGTTTGTGGGCTTGTGTTTTGTTCTAGCAAGCAAGCTAGCTGTGGGAAGGTGTCATATTCCTGTCCCAACTTTTCCTCACACATTTTTCCATTGAGCATTTTTTCAGATTGAAAACTAAGGAAGGAATGAAATGTGTGTGACTGGGAAGGAGTAACTGGTTTTCTGATTGACTAGCTGAAGGCAGCAGCGTGATCTTGGTGGCATTTGATCATTGACTGTTGAGATATGGCAGCTGTTTAGTATGAAATTGTGCTTGAAAGGTCAGGCAGAAGGAAATACCCAGTTTGGTGAATATTTGTTGCTGGCTGATGAATGTTAACTTATATGAATAACCCACAATTGAATCTTTCTTTTAAATTATGGGTATCCTTTGTTGGGAATCCAATCTAATGCTGCTGTAACCTCTTTTTTTCCTTCAAGAAAAATAATCAGGGATGTTTAGTGCCTAGCTGTAGCTGCACGTAGTTACTGTGTTATCTCTTCAAGCCTGTAGAGAAAGCGCCTCTGGAGGGTTAACATGTGGAGATGTGGAGAGTTATCTCCACATACTTCATGATAATTTCTTCTAAAAATAGATAAAACAAAAGCCAAAACTCACCTTTCGGCCACCTGCCTCCCTCCTTTTTGTTTGTTTAACAATATTTTACATTCTTCTACGTTCCAGGCTGCACCTGGTACTCTTCACAAAGATAAACCTTTGCCGATCCCACCCACGCTGAGAGATCTCCCGCCCCCACCGCCTCCAGATCGGCCACATTCCATTGGGACTGAAGGTCGACCTCAGAGACGTCCCCTGCCCTGCACACCAGGAGACTGTCCTTCGAGAGACAAACCACCCCCTGTGCCCTCCAACCGTCAGACAGATCTGTGGCCATCCAGGCCGATTCCAAAAGCCCCATCTGTAGCTCTCAGCCCTGGTGACCCTTGGGCTGGTAGAGAACTGTCAAACAGGCACTCGCTTCCCTTTTCCTTGCCCTCTCAGATGGACTCCAGGGCTGACAGCCATCGGCTTGGGAGCACGCTCAGTCTGGACAACCCAGTGGTGAGTAGGCCTATTGGAGGTGAAGGTAATCGGTGAGGAATTAAGTCTTCCAAGGTGCCCTCTTTTCATAGTGTACAACTGAACAGGGCAATTTTGTGCCAAGGGAGAGATTGAAAGGAACTGGTGAATGCCCAGCAAGGGAGAATAATGGGAGGACTTCTTTGGGAAGTGCTTTTGTGCCTTTTGGGAGCAAAGCTGAAATCCCTGTTTGAGCAGTCATGAGCCACAATTTCGTGATCACTGTTGACCTGTCAATTTTGAAAACTGAAAATGTTTTGTATTGGGAGCTGGTATGCTGAAAAAGTGGAATTTACTCTTCTCAGTTTTTAGTCCTGTAAAACCTGCACACAGTAGCTATGATTGTTTAACACAGAAAATCTGAGTTAAATTTGGATCTGTTACTATTACCAACATCGTGATGTGTCACTTTGTAGTCCAACATATTGCTCTCTTAAAGAAATCCCGGACAGTTTTGCTTTCTTTGATTCCATTCCCCTAATTTTTCCTTTTAAAACCTCTAGCTTTCGAAAACTGAAATCAAGTACATTTTTAGCCACATTGTCTAAGAAAATGACACTTGCACAGTTGTCATTCTGTCCCTGTATGTGTATTCTTGTCTGCATCCCTTTCCTCTTGTCCTCGATTTTGGCCTTTTGGCCTCTTTCAGCTGAATTTGCCAAAGCCATTGGAATCTCAAAAGATATGAAGTTCCTCCAGTTTTTGTGTAAACAAGCAGTTGGCTACAGGAGAAAAACCCTGCTTGCGCCCTCACTGAGGGAAAACTGTCACAGAACTACTGGATTTCTAAGGTGCTTCATTCCCCCAGAGGACGTGGTGAATGACAGCTTTGCAACTACACTGGTGTTTCTCATTCCTGGTTTGGATTTTTTTCTTTCAGAGCTTGAACAGTGGTCCAACAACAACCTCAGAGTGTGAACACCCCAAAATTAAACCCTCCTCATCTGCCAACGCGATCTACTCCTTAGCTGCCAGGTCTGTTGTTTTCTAGCAAAAGTGCTATTTTATAACTTACAGAATGATAATTGTGGGGCTGTTTTTATGTTGGTGCCAGGGACAGAATTTGACACAATTCTGTCAGCCTTAGTTTCAAACTCTGACAGATTCAAAATACACGGTCTAGAGAAAGCAGATGAAATCAGCATCCTAAAGATCTGTGGATAGTGGTGGTAGTTACCCTTGGCTGTTGCAATAGGAAACAGGCTACAGTTGCCATTAGCTCTTTTATGAATCCACTTCTGAGTCGGTCTTTATGTGAAGTAGGTGATGTATAACGTATGTGATACTGTCAACTTCCTTTTTGCATAATGACCTGTGTCAGTGTGACCTTGCAGCTAGTCTGCTGAGAATCCTGAAAGCCAGGTTATTTCTTTAGACAGAATCGCTATAAGATGACTGATTGTTACTTCCGCTGTGGATTTTAAAGGCCACTTTAATATTCACTAGATTTGACGTAAATGTTTTTTTGACGTTTACATCTTGTTTCTTCTGCCTCCAGACCACTGCCTGTACCAAAACTGCCTCCTGGGGAGCAGTCTGAAAGTGATGAAGACACTGAATACATGTCACCGTCCTCTCTGCCCGTGGTGCCTCCAGGTCCTGCTGTACAAAAAACAGAAATGAAAATGCCTTTGGAAATGACTCAGAGTTTACGGTGAGATTCTGTTTGTATGTGCTGTGGTTCCTCCTCTCAGCTCCGGGAAAGCATATTTGTTCACTAGGGTGGGGATTTTGCATGCTCAGTTTACTGAATTTGTCCAGTGATATTCACCAGACCAAGACTAACATAACTAACTGTAAATGAAATGTGACCTCTGCTCTTTCACAGAATCCTTATACAGTATTAAAGGAGTCAGATAACAACACCGCGCTCTCTTCTGCCATTAACCTTTTGAGAGCAGCAGCAACTGAAATTCAGAAGTCTGTTAAAAGGTTGCGTTCGGGTGGTATCGAACTCTTTTAAGCTGATATGCTGTGTTGCAGTAGACATGACTAGAGCCTTTCTGGAACAAATATTCTTTCACAGAACAGCAGTGATTTCCCTTTGAAGCAGGGATCTGTACAGAATCTCACTCACAGACACTAAGTGTTGGTGGTTGACCACTGTCATTTGTCTGAAGGGACATATGTGTTCTCTCCCTCAGAGTTTCAGACTGCGACCAGCAGACGGATGGCTGTATGTATGAAGCAATGTACAACATTCACTCCCAAGTAGCATCTTCTGCTTTCGAGGCTGTCAGCACTTCTGGTGAGTGGGTGTACTAAAAAAACAACCGACAAACTGAGGTATAAGGAATTGGTCCCAGTCCCAGTTGGGACAGCATTTAGGCTAAATTAAATGTTACTTGCATTAGCTATAAAATAGCTAGGATGTATGTGGAAACATCTGGGTCTGTGTACTGCAGACTGCATGTGGGGATGTTTCTGAGAAGCTTAGTTGGAAAGCAATGTAAAAATACTCAACAGTTGTTAAAAAAATTGCTGTCTTGAAGATATTTTTTTGCTGGGCATCAGTTGCCAACCCACATCTATCATAAATACTTTTAATCCAACACTACCCTCTGGAAAGAGCATCCATTGAATGTGGGGTTTTGGCAGGAAAACCTTAGTTCTGTGTCCTGTCAATGTTTTTGGACTACAGGGCAACAGAGTCTGCCTTCAGAGACAGAGGCTCTGTTCAGTCCCAGAGCTCAGAACGTGCCTCTTATTCTAGATGAAGGGGATCTGGCAGCAGCCACTGCCAGCAATGGCCCCGAAGATTCAGAAAATGAAGAAGATGGCTATGATATCCCCAAACCACCGCTACCAGTTGCTATTGCTCGTCGCACACTGTCTGATATCTCCAATGCCACACCTGCCTTCAGCCGAATGTCTTTGGAAAATGACCCTGTAACAGGTTAGACAACACCTGTACTCTTCGTGTTGAAGTGGGTACTGATGGCTTGCTATGCATGTTTGAAATTTCTGTCACTGACTCGAGGTTTTTTATGTAAGCTGTGAAGTCATGTTTACAAGGCAGAATTCTACTGGGTTTTAGGTGTTCAGTTTGATTCACAACTTGAATGCACTGTCTTGGTCGTTTAATCGCTGAGCTAACAAATCACATTTAAATCACACTTAGGAAAACCTTTCCTCAGCTTAAAGGATATTCCTTAAGCCAGTGTTTCCTACAGGGCATGGCATACCTTCTGTACCAGAGCGTTCAAGAGCACAAAACAGAATTTCAGAACATTACTGCTTTTCACTGTTCAAGTAAAAATGTGGCTGGCCTCGCACAGCTCGTCTGGCTCAGTCCCGGCTGCGATTGTTGCCAGCAGATGGCACGAGTGTACTGCTCGATGCTGCCAGTTCCTTTGAGCGGGGACCTAGTCGCTCAGCAAGGTCAGCTTTTGTCCCTGGGGAGTAGAGGTACATGTCCCTCTGGCTGCAAGGCACATTCTCTGAGGGAAAAATCAAAGCTTTCTTGCTTCAGGAGCCTTTCTGAATAAAGCTATCCCTGCAACTTCCAGCTTCCTCTCTGAAGGACGTGCTGAAGCTCTTCTTGTTGGGGGATTTCAGCATGTCTGAACACCCTAGCAATTTGGCAAATAAGAGGAGTGAGTTTCTGGATCCTTCTGGAGGTAGGTGGGAGGCAGAGCCTCCTCTAGCCAGGACCACTTACCCCAGTGAGTCTTCTGTTCACCTGCTTCAGCAGCTCCCCTTCCCTGAGCTTGCCCTTCTACAGCGCAGAGAAGAGTTTACTAGTGAAGAGAAGTTTACTAGCTTTTGCCACTCCTCCCTGCCTCATTTCTTAAGTCTGTAGAATGTGGCTGACAGGGGTAAGAAAGGGCTCACATCCTCCTCCTCTCTGAAGTACTGAGCTTAATCATTGACACTTCTTTGTTTATACAGCCCTGAAATAAGAGTGCTATTGTCCTGCTCTGTAGTGTTAGGAGATCTGCTAATGAAAAACACTGTGGAAATGCTGATTGTTACTGCTCTGGGAAGCATACGCGGTTATCTGAAACACTGGGTACTGGCTACTGCTGCAGCCTGGTGTTGAGCAAGCCTGGCTAGTATGGAATACATTTTTGCAGATTTATGTTCTCATGTGTTGTGCCCTTTGGTTTAGCTTCTTAATCATTTACCAAAAAAGCTCTGCGAGTAGTTGCCCTTTCAAATTGACCCCATGGTCTCTGAGACTTGATCCAGTTCAAGCTGAAACAGCTATTTCAAAAGACAATTTGGGGGAGAGAAGTGGCTAGTCCTTTTGCTCAAATGTAGAAAAAGCTTTTTATGTGTAAGAAGCTTGTACTTTGAAGTTTAGGGAGTTGAACGGCATTGTGGTTGGTGAGGAAGCTTCAATGAATTTGTTTCCTGAAGAGCCTTCTCTATCTTAGTGCTTTCGGTATGAGTTTTTCAAAGAGACTCCACAATGACGGCTTCTTTTCTGAGCAGGGCTGCAATGCCCACTCGTAAAAAGGGATTGTTTGAACATTCTTAGCCTTACGGATTTGTCTGTTATACACCAGTTCTACTGCTAGAAAACTCTGCTCTTGAGTTCCTTGAGGAGTTTCTCCAGAAGACAAATAAAATTTTCTTTAAGGTGATGTCAAATATTCTTGCAGAAAAGTTTCTTGTGATTTGCGAAGTAGGAAAAAATTCTTTCTGCAGTGATACAGGAGGTTAGAACTCAAAAATTACCAGATGCTGGATTAAGACATTATGCAATGTGTAGGAATGTTTGGTGCCTTGTTTGGTCTATTGGCTATTTTTTTTTTCTCCCCAGGAGTAGTGCATGATGTGGCTACTGCCAAATAACACATCTGAGTGACTAAGAGGAGAGGCAGAACAGGCTGAGCTTACTGATCTGCCATAGCTGCCAGCCCCTAGGTAGGGTGAGCGTCAGCAGGAGCCCTTGCGCGTGGCTCTGGCCTGCTGATGGGCTGGCAGAGGAAGAGGAGCAGACCCTTTGGAGTGTGTAATTCAGTTGCTGGAATGATTGTGGTGGATGAATTGTAACTGATGGGTCTGGTGATGTGCATACACTCCCTCAGCACGCTGCAATGCAGACCACAGTTCTATGAGGAGGGCTTAGCGTCTGGCCAGTTAAACTGGGGGTTGCTGTCTGATTCTAGAAGGAAACGGGATGTTTGGTAAAGTTGCATATCCTCTGTGTCATGTTTTCCTAGCAGGTCTCTGCTTCTTATACTAAAGCTGATATCTGAGCTCCACTCACACACACACATACATCCCTGCTTAATTTTTTTTTTATTTACATGGTCTTACCGGAATAAATGAGCCTGATGTGGCCTCCTAATTAAATTAAATCTCCAGAGCGTTTTTTGCAAATGAGAGGGGAAGCTGAGCTAATCCGTACCGTTGTGTGGGAGGACGGGCTGGTTGGAGAAAGTGGCGTAGCTTTCAATGGCGTGTTTCTGAAGTGCCATTTATCAGTCTAATGTCATTCCCGCTTTGTTCCAAGCAAGAATCACATGTCCTTTTTTGAAGTGATGCATTTGTTTCTCCTTCCAGGTTTTTCCGATAGCTCTCAAGTTCCAGAAAGGCCACCAAAGCCGCTGCCACGGAGAATAAATTCTGAGCGGAAAGCAGGGAGCTGCCAAACAGGTGGAGCCAGCAGTGGGACCAGTGCGTCACTGCAACTCTCCAGTGAGATCGAGAATCTAATGAGCCAAGGCTACTCATATCAGGACATTCAGAAAGCACTGGTCATTGCACATAACAATATTGAAATGGCCAAGAATATTCTCCGGGAGTTTGTTTCCATTTCCTCCCCTGCGCATGTGGCCACATAGCACATTACCTCCATACCTACAACTTCTGTGGACCAACTGCCTGGGCAGCCGTAGCCCAGCTACGCACCAAAGGGGAAGGGGTTTCCTTTAGAGACTTCGTGCTGAGGTCAGTCTTGCCTCTTAAGAGAATCAGTTATCAGGTTTTTGTGGTTCCAGATTTCAAAGCAGTGGAATGAAATGGAGCAGAATGGTGTTTTATAGTGTATGTCTTGGAGTCCTTTACCCCTACCTCTTGTTTGAGAGAACAGGTTTATTTCCAGGGTGTTGGTAGAGAAAGGTATCGCAACAAGGGATCCCTGAGCTGATGCCCTGGAGGCTGGGGGGAGTGTTTTGTGCTGTGAATTCTAAGTGAATGCTCCGAGAAACAAAGTCTCGAGGTCGGTGTGGTGTGTCCTGTGGTTCATGGTACTAGGTTTGGATCTGTTCGCTGCTGTGTGTCTGGCTCAGGCTTTTTAGAGCAGCTGGGAGGTCACTTTCTGCTGGGAATAAATAGGAGACCTTGGAAGAATCTTTCGATTGCTTCCTGTTTGCCATGGCATTTCCCTTTTGCCTGTAATAATAGCATTTATTACTTCTGATTCAAGTCCTCCCTTTTTGCCTGGAGATAGCGTGACTCGTTTCTGTCAGGCATTTTATCTTGGCAATGCTGGGAGTTTGAATTCTCTTGTATGTGTCCTCTTGCCGGCAGCACTGGCAGCACCAGATTCCAGGCAGCTAGATGTGCTGAAAGTTTTGTGTGTTTTTGAAGGGTGGAAGAGGGTGGGAAGAATTTGAGTGAGAGCAAAGAACCGGCTGCTGCTTCTCCTTTTTATAGCCTTGAGCACTTTGTGCTTCAATGCTCAAACTTGGTTGTAGCCTTGCTGGGCTTGAGCAGCCGTCACTGGACACTCCTATGCGCTCTTTCTCTAGGAATGTTGCACCTGGTAAATACGATGTTTTAATTATCTTAATTGCATGGTGGCTGTTGCAGACTAGTGGCCTTCACGCACATTCCATCATCTCCTTCAGAGAGCTTTTGCGGGAGCCAGCTGTCTTTGTGCCCGGCTGTTTTGTGGAAGTGGTAGATGCAGCTGATGTATTTGTTGGTATCTTACCTGCTTTGCAGTAAAAGAAATGCAGCGGTTCTCTGCATGACTATCCAAACAACATGGGGGCTCTTCTTTCCATTTCCATTACTCCGAGGCATTGCCAGAGTTTGTGTTAAAACAGATCTGGGAAACTTTTGTATTTGTAAAACCATCACGTGGCTTTAAAAGTCAGTACCGAGCTGTTACTTTGAAAAAACCTGACTTGCATACTCAGCTACTTAACTCTGTTCGTATACGCTTAATGTGAGAGAAGTGTGTGGTTCCTTTTGAGAGGATTTAATTCAAGTAGGGTTACACGGATCGCAGCCTGACAGACAAACGAGTGCTCTGTGTACACTGAGAGGCTATTAGCCTTTTGCAGCATGTCTAGCTTTATTTGCATCTCGCTAAGGGCAGCAGTAGTCACTAGGCAAAGGGTTGCAACTTGAAATTTGGTTGGAGGGATTATGGCGGTTGGATGCATTTTAGCCTTTTAAAGGCTCTAGTAACTGGGCCCAGATCTCAAAGAAACGGCTTGCAATTGGTGGAGAGGACTTAACAAGTATTAGCAAAGGGAACGAAGCATAAAATGTTGGGTTTATGTAGGGTATAGGTTTCTCTCTAGATCTACAGCTTTATAAATGGATGCAGTGGGTTCCAGGCAGTTTAAAAGCATAAACTGTCTCTCTGGCATACGAGAGTTGTTTCCTGGCTTTGTCCTGGAGAACCAGGTAAGCCCTTTGGTAAGGGAGCACTACAGTTTTGTTTCCCTCTTTTTCATACTCTACCCAGTGCTGCTGCCAGCTCTGTGTTGGGTACGGAGCCACTTCAGTTCCGACTTGCTGTGTAAACTCAGTGTGAGCGTGTTGGAGTGTGGCGTGTGACTGGCTCGCACAGAGGTGCCGCTGCCAAGGCTGCGTAAGAGCCGAGTCCCGCCAGCTAGAAAGCCTTAACTCTTGTCTTGCACAGTGTGTGTGATCAGAGTAGTGGTGCCCTGTCCCGTACAAGTCCTTTATTACAGGCTTGTTGTAATGTTCAATTAAATCATGCCTCGCAGAGCTATTAGTGGCCTGTCTTTGGGTTCCTATGGGTATTGTTCCAGGTATTAGAGACTAGAGAGAGCAATCTTTGTGGCATGTATCACTAATTTTTCTGCATGTGTCCTTTCTGTGCACCGTTTGTGTCTCAAACTGATTTAAGAAGCTTAAGTCTTGGCTTTTTTCCTTAGAAATGTAAGCGTTTGCTAGTACCACTGAAGCGCAGCAGAGTCCTGACCATGGCTTATGGGCTGTGCTCTGTGAAGTCAATCCAGGCACAGTACAGTGTATTTTTCTTGTTGTTCTTTCAGAAAGGTGAGCCTAAGATTGATTTCTCTTTTTTCCCTTCACCTCCTTGATCTTTATTCTGAAGAAGTTAACTTAATGACGCTACTTTAAAAAGAAAAAAAAAAACAAAACCCTGAAGGTCTGGTGCCTTTCTTAGGGAACGCTGCATCACTAGGCTGGATCTGAGTATCCGCCCCTCTGTGAAAATGAAGAGCCCAAACTAGACAAGCTGTAAAGGTGCCTTTGAGCATGAGACTGCTTTGAAAGGGGTGAAAAGAAGGGGCAAGAAAGATGGGCGATTGTCACTTCTGCTGTGACACTGTGTTTGTTTTGTAGCATTTCAACCGTGGCGGTTTCCCCACTTTACCTGTCACTAACGGTGACTTGTCTGGAGTGGTGCTGTACCAAGCGTGGTGTGAAGACCGTAGAATTGTAGGACAGGATTGGTTTTGCTTGTAACGAAGTACGAGTTCTGCTCATAAAAAATGCTGGCTTTCTCCCTACCTGTCAGCCTTGGGACACAAAGCAAGCAGAAAACACTTGGTACAGTTAGTGCTGGGCACAGACGGTGTGGGTCCAGTATCCGCCTCTGCACCGCGAGCGGCAGGGAGCTGTGGAAAGCAGGCAAGTATCCTCTGCTCCGGGCAGGGTTTCCGCCTGGCTTAGTGTGTTCGATGCCGCCCTAGCTGTGTGGGAATCTGCAGTGAGACGTATCCTGCCAGGGCTGTGGTAAATCTTGGCTGCTGCCTTGTCTGTCTCCGCAAACGCTGCAGCTTGGGGCGTGCGGTGTCTCTGCTGGGATCCGGAGGACTTGCTGTTGCTGCAAAGAGCTTTTCTGCGTGCCCTCCACTGAGCCCTCATCCCGGGGGAGCTGGCCAGGCTCGGAGTACAGCGCGTTGCTTCCTGCACTAGGCTGGGGACATTACTGTAGCTAATCCTGAGGCAGGGTCATGACTGTAAATGGTTTTTCAGTTGAGCAAGAAAAAAATGCAACTCCCGGGGCACTTTCTTAAAGGTGCCACTTTAAAAATTAGCGGGGAAAAAGGAGGCTTATTTTTAAAGTTCCTAGTAGAAATCTTTTTTTGAAATTCCCAGGGGGGGAGGAACAGTTGTTCTTTCTCTTGAATGACAAACACCAACTTGTATGATATCAGTGTTAAAAATGTTGAGATTTTCACAAAATATTTTAAAAAGTATAATAGTGTCATTAATATAAAAATATAATAGCAGTATTTAATCCTTTCAGATCTGTAAAGAATAAGGAAAAACAGAAGGTAAATATTCTTACAGAGAGTAGCTGAGCTTTAAGGTTCACTTGGTTTAAAGTCCTCATTTTGTTTGCAGATGCATTGTTAATGTTTAGAGGTTATACTAATGTTATTTATTAATTGTCTCCATTCTTATATGCTGCCCACTAAGAGCTTCTTTGTTTGGGATTTCATTCACCTGTGTCAGTAAAAAAAAAAGGAAACAAAACAAAGTTTTATTTTTAAATAAAATTTCCTTTGTTGTAGCATACTGTCTGTGTTGGGTTGGCTCTGTCAGTCCTGGGTAAAGAACACCCTGCTCACGCCTGTCTCGGGCGTCTCGGTCAGGGCGCCCCAGTCGGAGATGGTCAGTGGCCCCCCCCGGATGCTGGATGGCTACTAGCCCGCTTTGCCCGTCAGTTCCCGTTCATGGGCCAGACGCTAGCAGAGGGCAGGAAAGAGTTAGACACAGTTTATACAGAGAGCTCGAATGGCAAGAGTTAACATATTCTAATGGAGTCGATTAGTTACACCACCCCGTTAGTGGTCAGTTGGCGTCAAATGAGGACAGGGGAGTCACCCGAGGACCAGCAAACTCACAAAGACATCACTGTGGGGTCAAATGAGGGCACGAGGGGTTACTTGAGGTCAAATGAACCCCCAAAATGTCCATGTGGGGTCAAATGAGGACACGAGGGGTTACTTGAGGTCAAATGAACCCACAAAAACGACCGATTGGGGTCAAATGAGGACACGAGGGGTAACTTGAGGTCAAATGAACCCCCGAAAACGACCATTTGGGGTCAAATGAGGACACGGGGTCAAATGAGGCCACAAGGGGTTACTTGAGGTCAAATGAACCCTGAAAAAAGTCCGTGTGGGGTCAAATGAGGTTAATTGGGGTCAAATGAGGACATGGGGGGTTACTTGAGGTCAAATAAACCCCGAAAACGACCGTTTGGGGTCAAATGAGGACACGAGGGGTTACTTGAGGTCAAATGAACCCCCAAAAATGACCGTTTGGGGTCAAATGAGGACACGGGGTCAAATGAGGACACAGGGGTTACCTGAGTTGAAGCAACCCCTCCAAGAGGTAAAGATGGGGTCCCACGGGGACATAGGGCTCAACTCGGGCGTCATGCCCCTTGAGAGAAGGCCCAGTCCAGTCAACTGGGGTTAATTGTGTCAGATGAAGCCGTGAGGGGCTAAATATGAGCTGGTCTGAGGTGAGGGGGGGCGGGGGGGTTCCCCTGTACCAGCCCCCGCCGCTCTAACTCCAAGTCCAAGGTGACCCAGGGTCCCCCACGCCTTGGAATCAGGACCTGCAAGGCTGCACCTTCCCCACCCCTGTGTCCCGACACTCATCGCTGGGTGCTGTCACGGGCCCCGCTGGTTACAGAATCAGACCCGGGGCAACCCCAGAAGGGCCGAGTGCTTTATTCAGCAGCGGTTATTAGTGTCTCACAGCTCGTACCACACCTCCCTCAGAACCTGAGAGACTCTAGCGCTGCCCTCAGCGCTGAGTAACCCTGGGCAGCTGCAGAAGCTCCTCCTGGAGTTATTGGTATTCCTTAGCATCCCCCAGCAGCGTTGGTTTCAGCACTATTAGTGTTTACAGTTACCAGATAATTCTATTCATGGTTACATTAAATTAGAATATTAAGGCTATGAGATAACAGCTCCTGTAGACACTGGTACTAACTGTAATTCAATTTTTAGAATTGATTCCACTAAAACAAGTCTATTAGGAATTATTAGCATCACCAGCAGCGAGCAGAGAGGTTTCCGTATAGATTCTCCGAATAGAACTACGTATTAGTACCTCCAGTAGGGCGTAATACAAATAGCTATTTCAACCCATATCTATTAGAATCTAACAGTTATCTAAGAGCAGTAGTTACATCAGCTGGTCCTAAAATTATCTATCAGAATTTATCAGAATGTATTTGTAGATTTATTAGTATTTACAATAGCTGGTAATAAGATTTTCTTGTCAAATCTACTGCTATCTAATAACAATAACTCTTTAAGTACTCATTATAAGCTACATTAGCTAGAAATACAATAGTCTAGTAACATCTGTAACAGAAGCTACTTACAGAATTACTGACGGTAGCTATAAATGCAATTATCTATTAGAATTATTAGAATTCATTAATGGAATGTCTTATTACTATGCTTAGTGGCTAGCCATACAATTTTGTCTCATCATCTATGAGAATCTTTACCAGAATTATCTATTCATATATGTATTAGTATCACTGCAATTACATATTAAAAAATATTACTANGTGATGCTATGATTACTATTAGCATCTAAGAACTCAACTACCTGTCTGTATTTAGTATCTATAGCAGCTATTTATACGATTATCAATTAAAATCTATTAGAATAGATCAGTAAGAATTATCTATTAGGATCTGGAGTAGCTAATATATGAATAACAGAATCTACTAAAATTCTGTAAGGGAAAAATCTGTTATTTACCCCTTATCTATTACAGAGCTATCCATTCATATCTGTTAACGGCTGGAGTAGCTATCAATACAATCACCTACTGTAAGCGTCTCGATATCTATTAGAATTTAGCGATAGACTTACCCATGAGTAGTTATTGCTATCTATATTAGCTGTTAACACAACTACCTAACAGATTCTGCTGTTGGGATCTACTGAATGCTACTGACAGTATTATCTTTTAGTATCTACCATCACTAGTAATATAATTATATATTACAATCTAATACAATGATTATCTACTAAAATACCTTAGCAGGCTAACTAGTATTGGTAGTTATTAGTGTCTATATTCTCTATTAATGCAATTACCTATTAGAATCTACAGAATTGCCTGTTCCCAGCTACAGAGGGAATAGACATGCCATGTCAGGACCTCAATGGGATTATAGGCTAGTAGCCATCGGTACCTGTTAGCCGTGACCTCTTAGCGTTCGGTTTCGGCCTTGTGCAGCACCCTGTTACCAGCACCAGCTCTGACGGGCGAAGGCAGCACGACCTCCTGCCCCGGCTTGGGGGGCGAAGGCAGGCTGAGCCTGCCCTCTCCTCCTGCCTCCTGCCAGCAGGCAACTGGGCCACCTCTGGCAAAAGCCGCGCTGTGCTGAGAGCAGGCGGCTGAGAGCCCGCAGCAGCGGCCGCCAGCCCGACGCTCCTCTGATGAAGCCCACGGCCGAGGTGAAGGTCCCACTCTTGTGGAAGCAAACCAGGGGGTGCCACCCGGCCTAGGCAAGCTGCTCCTGGGGAAGGGAGCCCTGACATGGAGCAGGGATGGGGGAAGACTTCCCCTGGGGCTGCTGCCAGCGGGAACAAACTCAGAACCCGGCTTTGAATGTTGTACTTTATTTTCACATATATATAAAAAAAAAAAAAAACCTTGCGAGTTTCAGACAAAACTTCGGGAAATTTACACACAATCCAACAAAAATATATATAAACCAAAGCTTCTGCTTCGACAACGCCTGTAGCTCAGGAGTATGGCTCGCCGCTCGTTAGGGCGCCGGCCGCAGGGCTGCTGCGCAGCTCCCTGCTCCCGGCAGAGGATGCTGGGGGTGCGCACGGGGACATCGCTCCTGTCGCCCCACGTCGGCCCCTCGCCGAAGGGAGCTAGGGCTTGCGGACAGCGTAGCACTGAGAGTACATGACTTGGAGGAAGGAGAGGCTGCGGGGGCTGATCTCTCTCGGGGGAGGCAGAGGCACGTTTGCAGGCAGAGGGCTGGGCCAGGCGGCGGCAGCGGAAGCTAAAGGCAGGCTGCTTGCCCGTCTCCCCTCGCCGCCGCTCAGCTGCTGCAGCACCGGAGGTGCCGCCGAAGCACAGAAACAAACCGTTTTTACCTGGGGCTGGTAAGTGTTCAGCACAAAAAGAACCCTGAGACATCACTGACTGGCCCTGGCCTAATGTTCTTTAAATGTGGGGAGGGGTGTCTGGGACCCGCTGTTGCCAGCAGCTACGCAGCCCCCCTAGAAGGGATCCAATTCCCTGGGAAGCGGGGAGAGGGAAGCTCTCCCCATCACGTCAGCAAGGCCATGCTACAAGCCAGAGAACCTAAGGGCTTGGTCTGGCACGTGCCCGAGAGATGGGTGCCCCTGTCCTTGCTCTGCCAGGTCCTCTCCTCCCGGAGGAGCGCAGCTCCCTGTCGCGGAGCTCCCTGCCTGCACAGCATCGCCAGGACACGCTGGGCTAAGCCAACAAGAACGAGAACAGTTGAAAGGAAAAGCGAAGCACTAACACCTCCCCAGCAGCCGGCAAACGCCGCTCTAACACACCACTTCCATTCTTCCCTCCTCTAACCTGCACACCGCTACGTCTAAGGTGCCTGGGACATCCCAAAAGTAAAAGTAAAATTTCACCAGCTTTTCTGAGCAAGTTTGGGGTCAAACACATCAAAACCTTCCCACGCGTGTACAGGACAGGTTTCCTGAAAAAGCCTCAAATCCTTCCGCCGGGTAGCTTAATGGGGTATTTCTTTCTAATATTGCTGTTGGCTTCTCTGTAGTAGTAAGCAAGTCCAGCTTTGCTGCTGCTAAGGCGGCAACCTGCAAGCCCACGGTTGAGGTAACGGACGGGTGAGTCAGGGGGTGTCCCCCGCACACTGGGTCTCAGCACTGCGTAATCGTCTCCGGCCGCGCTCCCCAGGTACCGGAGCAGGGGTGGGACAAGGCAATCCAAGAGCAGGAAAGGTTTGAAGGAAGAAAGCACTTAGTAGATCCCCTCTCTAGTTTCTCAGATCGATGTATTTCTCGCTCTTTAGTCCGCCAAAACAGAAAGAGGGGAAAAGAAACAGCAGTTAGGGTTGAACATAAAACCAGGTCCTCTACTGCCGGTGTCCGAGTGGCAGACAGCGATGTGATGGGGGAGAGCTGCCAGCCGGGGGCACCCCGTGGGGGCTGAGATCTGTCGGAGGGCAAGAGGCGGTGAGAATGAGCTGCCCCGGCGTGGGGGCGGCAGCAGTATTATCTCTTGGCCTAAGGCAAATAAAACTGCAGGGGGGTCAGGCGCCGCATCCTGTGACTCCACAGGGCACACAAGTGCGGCAAGCCCTGCCGTAGCACGGCGACACTCCGGCACCGATACCACCAATAGCTGCTTGAGCCCCCGGTGGCTCTCGACACCAGATGGGAGGTAAGCACACGGCTCGGGAGACTCATCCTTCACTGCCAGCTTGGGCTCAGAGATGCCAGAGCAGGGCCCGTGCCCTGCAGCCTGTGCTCTGACTCCTGGCCAGAGATGTTTATGTAGCTCCTTCTCCCAGAGCCCGGCTCCTGCTGCAGGGAGGGCGGAAGGAGGCAGTGCCGAGCCGGCTGGGCAGCGGTCGGCGTGCTCCCAGGAGGTGCCAGGGGCTGGCACGGAGCAGAGCCGCATATGCGCGGGGGAAGGCTGCTCCTAGGTCCTCGGAGCAGGGAGCCGCGGCTTTGCCACCTCCCCTCCCTCCCACGGCCCCTCTCGAGCGCTGATGATGGATGGTGGAGGCCCATGCAGGGTGGGGAGCGCCGGGAGAGGAGCAAAGCCTTTACCTCCATGCACCCCACTATGCTCCTCACCTCCGCTCCCAGCCCCGGGAGCAGCCCTGGCCCTGGGGAAGGGCCGCGCACGACGCTCTGTCCTACCTGGTCTGCGGCAGATCTCTTCTCGCCGTTGGCACCCTGCAGGAGCCCCGCCTCTTCGGAAAGTTTATCTGACTTAACTTCAACTACAATCTTGTCTTTACGTGCCTCTGGCTTTGTGCTAGGGGAGGGAGGTGACAATTTTGAGACATGTTTGCGATACCCAAGAGGGCACGTGGCCAGTTGAGAGAGGCCAAGCCCTGGGGCTCCATCTCAGGGGAGGCTCTGGAGTGGGGCTGGGGCAGAGGAAGGCCAGAGGTGAGAGAGGCTCCAGCTCAGACAAAGCTTTGGGCTGCCCAGCCCCTCCCTGGGGAAGGGTCCCTTGGCTGCTCTACCACTCCGCTGTCCTCCTCAGCGCCTCCCTGCGTGGACGGGGCGAGCAGTGCGGACCCCAGGCTGTGGGAAGCTGGAAGCGCTGCCGAGACCCCAGCGCGGTGCCCCCCAAGGCTGCACCGTTGCCTCCCTCCGCGTTGGGCAGGGAGAGGCTGGTGCAATGAGATGGGAAGCACGAGTGATGGCAAGCACCTCTGGCCCCAAGGGCTCCCCTGGGAGGGCGGGCGGCAGTGCTTACATGTCCTGTTTCCCAGCGCGGCCACATGGGATCTTGCCTTTCTTGTGCAGGAAGTAGATGACAGACCCCAGCACGGCCACCACGAGGATGCAGACGATGATCGCCACAATGATCACCCCTTTGCTCTCCGGTGTCTTTTGATCTAAACATAAGGGAGAGGAAGAAGTTAATGCCTGTCCCACCCTGGTGCTCTCCAGCTTCTGTATTACTGCCCCTCCCTGGGGGCAAGGAGAGGATCCCTTCCCCCAAGAAAGCACCACACGGACTTCGGTTCCCAGTGCTTCTCCAGCTCCCTGCAGGATACAGATGTCAGTACAAAAATGCCCCAGGAGGGCAGTTTCTGTATAAACGTACTGCATTCCGCTCCCAGTTGCCATGCCCCTGCATGCCGTGGGAAGATGGCTTACAGGGTTTCCTGCAAGACATCAGGCCATCCCTTTGCTTCCTGCAAGACATCCAGGCATCCCCAGTGGCTCGGGGCTGCAGGAAGCTGCATTTGCTGGCCTGGATGGGCTACAGGCTGAGGACAAGCAGGCAGCTTTGGCACGACCGCAAACAGGCGGAGGCAGTTCCCCTCCAGGTTTGGCAGGGAGAGGGTGCAGCGACAGACGGGGTGCTAGAGCCAGCAGCCAAGGCTCCCTCCCCCGGCCAGAGGGCTCCGGTCGGTGGCACGCTCCTGCCAGAGCCTGGGCTGACAGACGCACGCACCCAGCGCGGTGCGAGACTGACCTTTTTTGACGGACTCCACTGGTAGAGCAGGAAGGGAGGGAAGAGAGAGCTCAGCCACACCGCGGCAGCACGGCACACAGGGGCGCCTGCGCGAGGGGGACTGATAAATACGTCTTGGGGCTCGCGGGGCAGAGGGCAGTGCCCGAGACTCACCCAGCAGCTGGATGTGCTTCTCGCTGACACCCAGTGCGTTGGAGACCCTGCACATGGCTCCTGCCCGCAGCAGGTCGTGGTTCACGCGCACCGTCAGGTTGCTGGCAATGTGCTGATTTTCAACGTACTCGTGAGCCTGCCAGGGGGGGAAAGCGGCAAAGGATTCAGTGCCCGAAGCAAGGTGCAGCCCCCTCTTTGGGCGGCCACGGCCTGGACCCACCACCCTCCGGAGCTCTCACCGTCCCGTTGACATTCCAGTGGACGGAGGGCCTGGGGAAAGCGATGGCCTTGCAGGTCAGGTTCACCACCTCATCCTGCCGCACGTACAGCGGGGAGCTGATGGCGACGATCCGCGGCTTCCCTGTGGGGAGGGCACATCAGTCAGCCGCGGCTCTGGCGGGGGACCAGGGCTGACACGGGGAGGGACGGGACTCTGGCAGGGCAGCGCGACTCCACACGTGCCAGTTCTTACCCTGAACAGCCACAGCCACCTGCTTGCTCCGCTCCAGCCCCGGCACGCTCGGTGCCATCACCTTGCAGCTGAAGTTGCTGGAGGTTTCAAAGGTGAGGTTGCTCAGGAAGAGCTGGTTCCCTTCCGCGACCTTCCTGCCCTGTTGGGAAGCGATGACGCCACCAATGAGCCCTGAGCACCAGGCCCTTCTACACTCAGCTCCTGGGGCTCTGCGGCTGTCCCGGAGGGGGCTCAGCCCTCCCTCCTATGCACAGCGAGGGAGCCTGCAAGCACAGGACCTCTCTGCAGTGCCGGCCGGGAGGTGAAGAGCTAGAGATGGACAACACGGGTCCCTACGAGGGGAAATCCTACCCCTGGCCTCTCTCAGGAGAGATGGAGCAAGCTCCTGGCTCTGCCCAGCTCACTGCAAAGCCCAGGCTTGCCAAGCCTAAGCGTGCCAGTACCTGAATGCCTGCTCACCTTCTCATCCCTCCACTGGTAGTCCAGGGCCACGGGGCTGTGGGCGTCACAGCTCAGCCTCACGCTATCGCCTTCCTGAAGGGGTGAGGATGGCTCCATCTTCACACGGACCCCTTCAATGTCTAGGAGAGGGATGGAGACCAGGGAAGGGTGAGCAGGAGGAACGGGGCACCAACCACAAGGTGCGCAGGGTCCCGTCCCCCGCCTTACAGTTCACGACAAGCTCTACGTCCTTCTCCATCTGTCTCATATCATCCAAGTCCAGGGTCTGGCATCTGTACAGGCCGCTGCTGCTCTTATTCACACCATGCAGGTTCAGCACGCCGCTGTTGGTGTCTGCCAGTGACGTCAGGTCCTGCCAGCTGTTCTCCAGCTGCAGGCAGCGGGGAGAAAGCAGAGCCCTTAGCCCCACACAGGCACCCTCCATCCCAGCTGCTGCATCCCACTCCCCAGAGGCCTCCAGGCAGGGGCCAAAGAGCACCCGGGATACAAGAGGTATCCCTGCCCACCAAGGGAGAAGTGCCCAGGACCCCTCCGGCCTCACCTCTCTCTTATAGAAGCTGAAGACAGGCGCTGGGTTCCCGTCAGCCTCACAGACCAGCTTTATGTCATCCCCTTCCTTCACCAGCGCCGAGGACGGCATGACCTGCAGCTTCACGTGCTCCGCAGGGTCTGGGGGAGGAGGAGGGAGGGAGGGAGGGAGGGTCAGTGTGGGGCCCTGTCACGCAGTGCCAGGCACGGCCCCCAGCCCCCGACTCACAGAAGACGGTGACGTTGACTCGCTGTGACTCCACGGTGCGGATCTGTCCCCGCAGCCAGTAGTGCACGGTGCAGTAGTAGAGGGAGTTGCGGTCCTCCCGGGTGACGTGGGCGAAGAGGGTGCTGCTCACTGTGTACAGCCCACTTGACTCGCGGGTCAGCGTGGTCGGGATCTTCACCACTGCAGGCAACACAGACGCTGTTCCCAGTCCGCAGGGAGGCGAGGAGGGCTCCCTTGGGAGCACAGGGCTCCTTTGGGTGACCACGGGCTGCCAGTCCCCAGCCAATGAGGCCCTGGATAGCACAAGTGCCCCAGCCCCACTCCCAGGCAGTTCTTCATGTCCACCCCCATCCACATCCAACTCACTCTTGTCCTCTGGCTGCAGCTTCTCCCCATTCTTGTGCCACGTGATGTTGGGGTGTGGGAAGCTGTTCCTGCTCACGCACTGGGCGATCTGTGGCGGCAGAGAGAGCCTTGGGCACCGGGTGCCCCCATGGAGAGAGGGGAGCGGGGAGCCTGGCCCAGATGGAGCCTCTCCTCACCTGTGGGATGTCACTGCTCTGCACGGAGATGCCCCCTGGGTTCGCTGTGATCTCAGGGGCCTCAGGGACCTCTGGAAAGAGAAGATGCCTCGCGCATATTAGGAGGGATGGGATGGGATGGGATGGGATGGGATGGGATGGGATGGGATGGGATGGGATGGGATGGGATGCCCCACCAGTCCCACAGCACGGATGCATGGCCATGCTACCCTCCTGCGCCATCACTCACTGTAGACACGGAGCTCGGTGTGGTTCTCTCCTTCACCATGGCTGCCTGCCCCGACCTGGCACACAAAGGTCCTGGCGTCCAGCACCGTCACCCTGCTGATGGACAGGGCTTTGTCCTCCCCCACTGACAGCCGCCCCTTGTAGTCCGTGTTCTCCTTCAGGATCTCGCTGCCCGTGATGTGGCACAGCCTCACCCGGTTGCTGCGGTGGTCGATCTGCAAGGCGAGGGGCCAAGGCCAGGCTGACGGGGAGCCCGGGAGAAAGCCCCGAGCTAGCTGCCATCCCCAGCCCACCACCCACCACACTTCTCCCAGTTCAGCACTCACGTAGAACCAGTTGATGTAGGTGTAGGAATCATTTCCAGGGATGTGGAAGTTGCACTCAATCCTGGCCGTGCTCCCACTCTCCACTTCGACCACTGCCGGCATGGAGACCTCCAGCTTGCTGGCTGCAGCTGCGGGACAGAGCCCGTCGGTCAGGGGCAGGAAGGATGGGGAAGCCCTCGTGTCTGAGCCAACGAGGGAGCTGAACCCGGGCCTGTCCCTGTCTCCACCCCACAAAGGGCATGGAGCAGAGCTGTGTCCCGCACTGGCATCCCCCAGGGACCGTGTCCCAGCCCAGATCTACCGTGACCTACCCCTGCCCGGCCCCAGCCAGCATCCCAGCCCAGCACCCACCATGCCCTACTGGCCCCGAGGGCCAGGCAAGGAGGTGTCAGGAGGTTATCAGAGGCAGGGGAAGGGGCCGGGCGCTGGGGGCTGAAGCTGGCAGCACAACGGCTGCACCTTCCCGCGCCCCGGGACCAGAGTCCTGACGTCAGCCCCTGCAGCCCCCGCAGTGGCCCTGGAGCTGGGGCATGAATGAGGCGCTGTGTTCCTCCGCAGCAGGACGGGGCACGGGGAGCAGCAGCTCAGAAGGGGTGCCCCAGCCAGTTGCGGCTGCCTGCTGCTCCCTTCCCCCCCCCCAAGGCAACACGGCCCGCTGGGGAGGCAGCATGCCCCCGACCACCGCGACTGTGGCGCAGCCGGGACCACCGGGTTCCTGCCCAAGCTCCAACCCTGCCATTCCGGCAGCAACCCAGAGCCCAGCAGTCGGAGCACCCACCCCTGTGGCGTACCCAGGGTGATCCCCTTGCTACTCCTTGCCCATAAAGCAAACCCAGTGCTGCTCGCCCATAGCAGAGGCGGCACCAGGGACCCGCACCCCTGGTCAGCAGAGCCTGCCCGCCCCGGCCGCCCACCTTCCCTCCCAGCCCGCAGCAATAATGGAGCTCCTGGCCGCGCTCCAGAGCACAGGGGAAGGTAATGGTTATCGATCCAGGGAACAGAGCAGCTTCCTGAGGGGCTGGGGGCAGAGCAGCCCCAGCAGGGACAAGGGCTGCGTCACAGCAAGGCCGGGAGCGCCATCGCCACCAGCCCTGTGGGTGTCAAAGCAAGGGGGGGTCTGCACACCCTGGGCTGGCACGCAGCCCTGCAGGAAGGGACAGAGGTCTGTCCCCCAGCAACAGGGCCAGTCGGCTGGGCACCCACGGCCCAGCCCAGGTACGGGAGCTGGGGATAAGAGGCTGGGGGAAGCCAGCTGTGTCAACAGCTCCCTTGATAGCGCCGCTCGGTAACAGCCACGGAGCCGCACAAGTGAGGCAACTTCAAAGGGCAGTGCCGTGCCCACAAAATACTCTTTGTCTGGATTGGGTATGGGGTGGCACAGCGCCAAAATACAGCCAGGAGCCCTTCTGCCACAGCAAAGGACGGGGGCTCGCAGGACTAGCCACTTCAGGACACCCCGACAGCCAGCTTCTGGCCCCCACCCATCCCATCAGCACAGTACAGCCAGCACGAAGCAAAGAGGGACGAGCAAAGCACTGCACAGGAAAGGATGTGCTAGAAAAACAGGTGAAAGCCCCAGAGATAAGCACGTGCTGGGGTCAGGAAACTGCACCGAGCACACAAAGGAAAAGATAACTTTGTCCCGGAGGCGCCTGCCCACCTGTGTGCACCACTCGGCTGCCTGGTGAAGCCGGGCACCTGCAGACTTGGGCAAGCCTGGGGCCGGAGTGCCCTCCGGCTGCCCCCTGCACCCTCCCCTGAGCCCTGACACTTCTGGGCTGCGGGCAGCCAGGCCACGCATTGCCCCCCCCGCCACCACCCCATCACTTTTAGACCTTCAGGACGGGCCCCAGGCAAAGGCAGCCCCTGGGAGAGGGAGAGCTGCTGGCCCACCCCGCTGACCCGCTCGGCATGAGAGCCCTCATCCAGGCAGCGGAGCAGCTGAAACCATGAGCTCAGAGCTGGAGAATGGATGGCATCTGGGGCTGGCATGAGGCACACGTCCCTCCCACCCATCCACTGCCCTTGAGGAGGTGGACATGGACGCTGCAGCCCCCATCCTGCCTGGAACAAGGGCTCACTGCTCCACAACTCCGCCGGGGCAGGCTGGATACTAGCCCTCCCCCCCCCAGGATGGAAGGAGCACTCAGCCACACCACAAGCGTGGCTAGTTGGGGGATAGAAGGGCCCCCACAGCCCTGGGGACACAAAGCTTCCTCCCGCAGCTCCAAGACCCCACAGCCTGCCAGGTGCGTGGGGAGCCTTGGAGAGGCGCTGGGCACAGGCACCCTGGCACAGCAGGCTCTGGGGACACGGCGATCCTCCCTTGTGCCCAGCGTGGCCGTATACGCCGATTCCATGGGGGAACCTGGGCAGGGCTGGAGACCCATGGGCCATGCGTGGAGCAGCCCAGCCGCAGAGCTGAGCTCCAGCCTGCACGGTGCACCCCAAGTGCCTGGCACAGCTCCAGCGGGAGACCTAGAGATCTGGAAAAGACGGCTGCAGCAAGCAAGCAGGGAAGGGAGGAGAGCCCCCGTGCTTTTCCATCTGGCTGGCGGACAGCCGGCCGGCAGCCAGAGCTCCACAAGAACAAAGATTTGCTTTTAGAGCCGGGGAAGGGGGTGGGGAGACGCACAGCCCCTCCGCCAGCCTCCTGTGGAGCCGAGGTGTGTGGGGAGCCGGCGAGGAGTGCGGCTGCGTTGGCGGCACAGAGCCCCCAGCACAGAGCCCCCCGCACGGAGCAGTGAGAGAAGGGGCACCAGAGGGGTCTGGAGCCGCACATGGGATGCCTGGGGTTTCCGCGGATTTCTGATCCCCTCTCGTGGAAACCAGCTGCGGCCAGATCCCTCCCGCTCCCAGCACATGCACACACGCTGCCTTCCTCTGCCCTGGCAAGGCTGCCCTTCCTGCACAGGTCCCTGAGCCGGGGCGCCCCAGCTCCCAGGGGTGGGATGACTTGCCCCCCTTCTTCCTCACGGAGAGGAGAAACACGGTGCAGAGCCGCCAACGCCCAACCGCCTCCGCCCCAGCCCAGCCCTCGCTGCACTGGGGATGGGGAGGGAGCTAAGGACCGGCACCGTGGACCCCCCAAACAAACCCCAGCACCCCATGAGCACCCAGCCCCGTGCAGGAGGAGAGGAAAGGGTCACAACCCCTGCCAGGTGACAGCATCCACAGAGACGTCCAACAGCGGGAGACCGCAGTGCAGAAGGGGCCAGGGTGGGCTCAGTCCCCTGCCCTGGCAGCACGGCGAGTCCCCCCAGCCTGCCGGGAGGTGGCTTCTCCATGGCCACTCGTGCTTCTGGGAAGCATCGAGCCTTTCGCAATGGCTGGGCTTGCAAGCACCCCGATGCCACCAACCAATAATGACAATAATCACCTCGCTCGGAATGTGTGCTGTGAGGAAGGGGATCCCAGCAGCGGCCCGGGGTGGAAGCAGCCTGCCTTTGGCCCAGGCCTTCGGCTGTCCCGCGGGGCCAACGCCTTCGCCAGAGCAGGCTTCCCCCAGCGCCCAGGGCCACCTCCGCAGCGTGGCCGGGCAGGGACAAGGCGAGAAGGCGGCACCGGCACTGCTCCTGGGCCTCTGGCGTGGGGAGGGCATGCTGCGGGGAGCTGGGCAGGGCAGGAAACGCAGCCCCCCCCACGAGGGTCAAAATGGATTGGAAAGAGGTTAAAAAAAGAAAGCGTGAAAAAAGCCAAGAGAAACACAGTGTTCAGGGAAAAACTCCTTAGAAGGAAAGGAGGGGTGGATGCTTCCTAATAGCTCCAGCGATTCACCCCGCTGTACACTGAACACACGTGGGGGCGGCAGGCGCCCCGCCCCTCCCACCCGTGCCCGCACCCCACGGATGGGGGCTCTCGGAGCCCGCCCTGCGCCGGCCACCTTCCCCGGCCACCCTGCCAGCCCCCCCGGGGCCGCAGAGGCCCCCCCTCAGCCTTAGAGGGGGCTGCAGAGA
>VXBO01010634.1:236440-253850 GCA_013400135.1 Rhinoptilus africanus
CACCCCCCCGAGCGAACCCACCCCCCCAAATCTCCGCGCGGGCCGTTTTCAGGCGTTTCTCGCTCTGTTTTGCTGGAAGCCTGCAGGCTGCCAGGTCCTACCTGCCCAGGCTTGCACGGGCCGATGGCAGCAGACTGCCGGGCGCTGGAGGGGGAAAACACTAAGCAGACCCGACGGAGGGGGCAGAGGTGTGGGGCCGAGGTGGTTTCCACCAGGGTTTGGAGAACGCTAGGAAGGGGACAGTCCCTGAGAGTCCCACTTGCGGGCACCAGTGGATCCGTCTGGCTGTGCTTTGGGGCAGAACAGACCTGCTCCCCTGCTCAGCCCCACTCCGCCCCGAAGCCCAGCCACAGCTGCATTGTGGACTCAAAATTAGGGGGACCAAACCACTCTTCACCATCGCCTGGTCTCTGAGAGACACCTGGGGACAGTGGGGTGGTCAAGGAGCAGCTGGGAATGAGGGAGGTGCCATCCCAGGCAGGTCACCAAAGTCTGCGGGGTTTGTGCCGCAGACCCTGCTCTGCCTCAGTCTCCCCGCATGCAGTGCCCCCAGCCCCGCAGGGAGGCTCCCTGCAAAGCCCCGTCCCTGTTCCCGAGGCAGGGTCCCGCTCCATGGCGCGCAGCGAGCCATGGCCTGAGCCCCCGCGCAGCTGTTGGATAGGGCGGCTGTGGAAAAGCTGTTAGTTGCGGTGGCCAGGGCAGCACGCCTGGTCCGGGGGCGGGGGGGGCTCTCAGGGCTGCACAAGGCTGCTATTATCCAGGGGTAATCATCCAGCCCAAACACAGCCCGGCCCCTCCCGCAGCCCTGAGAAAGGCCCCCTGCATAGGCCTGGGGGAGCACAACAAACCCCCCCAGTTGCCCACAGCCAGCCATGCAGGACACCCGGGCCAGTGCCCCAGCCCCGTCACAGCCTGGCTTTGCGCCTCAGTTTCCCCCCAGGGTCTGTAAGAGCCAGAGGGCTTGGGTTGGAGGACAAAGCACTCCGGCTTTTCTTCTCTTTCAAAGCCCTTCTTCTGCCTCCCACACTCTCGCTCCCCATTCACATAGGGCTCCTGAAGCTCACTGACCCACATTTACCCCACCTGAGGACAGCCCCAGGGCTGCCCGGCATCTCCCGGGAGCAGCGAGAGTGCTCTCCTCCAGCTCTGGGCCCAGGGGCTCCGAACCTTCATATATCCTCTCCT
The DNA here is from genome assembly GCA_013400135.1 of Rhinoptilus africanus. NCBI lineage: Eukaryota > Metazoa > Chordata > Aves > Charadriiformes > Glareolidae > Rhinoptilus > Rhinoptilus africanus. The sequence continues at coordinate 237,626 of VXBO01010634.1, forward strand.
CCACTTGATTTTCCTGCAGAGTGAGCTGCGTTCCTGGCACCAGGTAGCATGGGCTGCACCTCTCCGGCCCCCCTCAGCCACGCTGGGGCCAGGCTGCAGGTTCCCCTGGGCCACAGCATCTCTCCCGGGCAACCCCAAGCCCCTCTCACAGCACCAGCCCTCTAGCCCCTGCAACCTTGTGCTGGCCCCCGGCCCTAGCCCTGCTCCTATGCTGGTGCCATGGAGCGGCCCTTCCCATGCCCTCCTCCGCCCTCCTCTCTATGCCTGGCCAGCCCCCTCACAACGCTTTCTGAGCCAAATAGACTTGATGATTCATCGGAAATGATTAAATTTTTTCCCCGCGAGATTAGTTGCTTAAAATGGCAATGCTGGGCAGTGATAAGGCTCATAGCCCTCGCGTCGCTGTGCAGAGGGAAGGCCTCCTCCTCGGTGGCAAGTGCCAGGGAGCTGTGCCATCACGCACAGCCTGCTTGCAAGATGCTGCCCGCCACAGCTGCGGTGTGGGGATGCTCTTGCAGGCAACGGTGGCAGGAGCAATGGGAACAGCCACCCCTCGAGCAGGTGCCCAGACCTTGGGGACCCCCTGACAGCGTGCTCACACTTTCCTCTCCCTCCAAAGGGCAGGACGCAGCACCAGAGGAGCCTTAGGCTCTGCTCCCCTTGGAAGAGGGATGTCCCATTTTGCACAAAATACCATGATTTAAGCCTTGCAAATGCCACCCTGTGAGGGCAGAGGGCCCTAGGGGTCCCGCTTTCCCGCGGGAAAGCATCCACCAAGTCAAAAAAACAAGTGGGAGAACCCAGATGACAAACTGCTGGTGCATTTTGTTCTGCCGCTAACTTTTATGCCGTGTTAAAAATAAAGCAAAATGTTGCTAATAAAACTTCTGCAGAAAAATTCCCAGCAGTTGGAAAGGGCAATGCCGCTCCCTGGAGAAAACAGGCTGGCCAACCGCTGTGGTAGGAAGCGTGCCACCCTGAAACAGCCTCCCGCTGTTACTGCAACGGCCGTGCCTGCAGTTGGCTGGGTTTCTCCTTTCAAACCGTTTAACTTTGAAGAAAACTTTTTTTCTTTTCCCCCTACCGAACTAATGGTTCTGGGGAAAGCAGTCAGGATTTGAAAGCAAGGGCATGAAATCACCCCTCCACGCTGTGTGTGGCACCCGGTGTGCTCGGGGTCCCTTGCGTGGGGCATGCAGGAGGCCCGCCACCTTCATCTTCCCTCTCTGTCGATGTATCTCACGCCTTCTTATTTGTTTGCTTGCTTAATGGATTTGGCTTGGGCAGCCGTTCACTGCTGTGCAAACAAACAGTGTGGGTTAGGCTCCCGTGTCGCGGCCCCACGCGCCCAGCCAGGGTGGGAAGGTCAGGGCGCAGGGGTCCATCCCCAGCCGAGGCACGGAGCAGCTCGTGCTCTCTGGCAGCCGAGGGAATAGGGGCGTTCGGACCCCCACAGGCTCTGCCCCTGGGGGCGGTGGGACTCGCAGCCCCTGGCAGAGCTGCCGACAGCCATCGGGAAAGCTGGGGGAAGGCAGGCTGCTCGTGGGCACAGCCTGCCCAGGGCACGGCGGATTACCCCGGCATTATCTGAGCATTGCAAGATGCAGGCGCTGTCTGGAAGCGTGTAATTGCTTTCGCATTTCTCCTCTGGCTCCCGCTGAACCTGGCTCTGTGCAGCTGGAGGGGAGTGATAGCCAGCGTGATGGCCCCTTCCACCTTTCCCTGCCTCCCAGTGAGAGCCCTGGGCCCTGGTGGATGAGGGCGCCGGTCCCAGCGCGGGCTGTACGGGCAGGCAGCGCTCCGCTCTGCTGCTGTGCATGTCCCGACGTGCTGCTCGGCACGCCCCAGGGGAGGACGGGGGGCCCTGTGCCTCCCCCCGCCCCTGCAGCTCCTGACCATGATAGGGCTTGGAGCAGCCCAGGGGGCTGAGGAGGGGTCTGCGGGGTGCCTGGGGGGCTGTGTGCCGGCTGCCTCCCCGCCAGCCCCCCACCAGTGCCGGTGAGCGATGAGCTGTTGGCTGGCGCCAGTTCCTGTGCGGATCCCGGCTGGATGAAAGGCAGACGTGCCGGGCGGAAGCCGGCTGCCGCGTCCGCCCAGGCCTGCACCTCTTCACACAACACCGGCAGGGCCGAGAGGGGCCCTGCTCCCCAGGGATGGGACGGGATGCGGGCCAGCTCCCTGCTTTCCCACACCGCCCAGGAATGGCCCATGGCTTTCCCGCTGCAGGGGCATGGCCGTGCTGAGGCTCGCTGCCTCTGGGCAGAAACCCCCGGGGCACCTTCCCACCAGTCCCTGGAGCTGCATTTTGGGGTGCTTTAAGGCTCATGCAATGTATTGCGGTCTGGGGTAAATAGAGGGACCTGCCCGCTCTGTCCGACCTCTTGCTCCCCACGGAAGATCACAAGGGAGGGGGTATCAGATGTGCCACGAGTGCAAAGCTGCCTTTGGGTAACTCCACCCCATCTCTGCCCACTGCTGGGAGCCCTCTTCGACACCCGTGTCCTACAGCTCAGGAAAACGCCTTCTTACACCCCCCTTCCTTGGCTGGGCTCCCAGCGGCTTCTTTGTGTCTCCCCTCTCCTTCCTCTCCTCTTCTGCAGGGCCTTTATGCAGGGATTATTAACCATGGCTACGGGGCCTTTGTTTAGGAGGGGCCGGGAGGGAGCAGGAGCCGGGCGAGGGGCTGGGCAGGCAGAGGAAGGAAGGACGTGAGCGGAAGGGGGGAAGGAAGGTGACATCTGAAATTCTGTGCCAGAGGAGCGCAATCTCCTGGGGCAGCCGTGCGGAGACAGCTGGGGGCTCAGCGGATGCAGAGCGGTGGCAAAGCCCCAAAGAGGAGCCAAACCGGTGAGGGTAACCCAGCCCCGCGCCACCCAAAGCGCAGTCCCCAGCATCAGCCCCCAGTGATGGTGCCGCTGTCAGAGGACGGACCCAGGAGCCCCAGAGGTCCAGCTCCCCCTGCGAGGGCTGGCTTGTGGCATGCAAGTGACATGGGCTTGGCCACACTCCACAGGGAGCAGCGCAGGGATGGTGAGGAAGGCTGTGGAGCTGTGCAGCCCTCCCCTCGCACCCTGTGCCGGAGCCCGACCCTCGCTGTGTGCGGGGTGGATGGACAAGGACAGCTGGGGGAGCGAGCACTCCTGGGGAAACCTTAGCCAGCCGATGGCCACCGCCAAGCGCAGGGGGAAGGAGCCCTCCACCCAGGGCTGGGCTGTCACTCGGCATCCCGGGGGTATGGGCTCCCCGCGACCCGGAGCAGGTGCAGCCCCGGGACAGCATGCGAACAGCCACGTACTGCCCTCCCGCTTGCGTCTGCGCAGCCGGGACGGGCTGGTCACGTCGGTGCTCCAGGTCCTTCCCCAGCCCTGGTGCGCTGCTGCCCTGGTGCCAAGGGCAGGCTTTGGGGCTGGGTGGGATGGGGGCTGACGGAGCAGCAGGGGGAAGCTGGGAGCCCCGGGACGGCTATTTATAAACCGGCCTTTTCCTTCGGAAGACTTCCGAGTTCATCTCCCCCCAGCCCTGGCCGGAAAAAGGCCCCATTGTCTCGGCGCCAGATGGGCCGGGGCCGGGCACTCGCCCACACAATGGGGTGGATTATGTGCTCGGCCGGCGGGGGTCCGGCAGCGGGACGCCCGGGAGGAGCAGCTGCCGCCAGCACCCGTACGGCAACCCCACAGCACGGGCTGGGGTCCCGGCCACGCTCATGCGTCACCCCTGCTAACACCACAGCCCTCGCGCCACGACTCCCTGGAGGAAGAGAGAGGAGGAACACCCCTGCCCTGCACTCCATGTCACCCAGCTTTCCCAGCAGAGTGCTCCCTGCTGACAAGGGAGGGAGGAGAAGCCAATGTGGGGGCCCAGCATCACCCCCTCTACTTGCCTGTGTCCCCAGGCAGTGAAGTCTTTGTCCTGGCTTTGTCTGCAGGGCTTGGGGGTCCCCCAGGACAGCTCGTTAGGAGTGACTGCAAGAAAGCATAATGAGAGATTAGCCCCAGGCAGGTGGTAAGGCCAACCCAGCTTTAGGGGAGTCCCTCTCGTACCCATGGGCTGTGGGGGATCCCTTCGGAGGGCTTTGGGGAAAGCTTCTGGCTGCTGCGAGGGCACATAGAGTAGAGGTGAGGGCAGATGAGGGCTGCCTGGGAGAAGGCGGTCCCCAGGCCACCTCCCCGAACCACTAGCCCTGCACCCTGCTCAGCCCCACAGCATCGGGGACATGCCGGAACACAAGGGCCCAGGGGAACTGTGGGGCTGGCTACGACGAGCAGGGATTTCTCCTTGCAGGACTTTCCCATGGAAGAGGACTTGCCTTTCCCAGGGCCGTCTGGCTGAGCTCCAGGAGGAGAGAAATATCCCAGCTCCCTTTGTGGGGAGCCACACAGCCCTCCAGAAACACGGCGGGCAGCCCTCATGCTCCCACTCTTCCACCAGTCTGCAGGGGGAATAAAGGCAGGGAAGGTACCCGCTGCCAGGGACACTGGGGGACACAGGCACCCTCCAGCTCCCGAGCCTTCCCGCAGGCTCGCCCCAGCAGCCCCGGCCATGCAGCACGCAGGGGCGGATGCCGGCCGTTGTTCCCTGCCAGCAGGGATGCGTGCGGTGGGAGATACCATCACCTGCACCTCCAAGGCTAGGCGAAGGCCAGAGGAAGAGCGAGCCACGCCATCCTGGAGCTGAGCCCAAGTGGGGATGGAGGACTTTCCTGGAGCGGATGCACGGGAATGAGCTATTGTTCCAGCCTGGCCTGCAAGCACCGGGCTGCAGGCGCCCACCACCATGCTGAGGCATCTGCCCAGCCCTCGGCAAGGGCATCTTGAGGGGACCCGAGGTAAGGCTGCTGGCAGCTCCCAGAAGAACCATGCCAGCTGGCTTCTCCCAGGCGCTGGGGATGCCGCATGGACAGGGGCCTGCAGGTGAGGGCACCCTGAGGATGGTCCCAGCTTCCTGGCTGGCTGCGAGCGTGCCGGCAGCGCTGGTGTGATGCCAGCGGGACTCACACCCCAGAAATACCCTTCCTGCCTCAGGCCAGCGCAGGGCAGGACGTGCCAGCAAAGGCCCGGGGAAGCAGGGGAAGATGCTGGGGCTGGGGAAGCTGCATTTCACCTGCGGAGGGTAGGCCTGGAGGGAGCTGTGGTGGTCCCCAGCACCATGTCTCTGCTCTGCAGCTGCAGGCTGTGCTGCCAGCCCTTTCCCTCATTTTCCCCATTCCTCTGCCACCTGCAGCCTGTTCCCAGCTGGGACCTGCTTGGGGTGCGATGCCCCGGTGCTGCTAGCCTGGCCCCAGGCTCCACACAGCCTGGATCCCGGAGCACAGGGTCCTGACCCCCCCCCTCCAGGCACATTGGGCTCCAGAGAGCTCCTCAAGCACCCCAACACCTGGCCCCGGAGATGCTCCCTCCCTCCCTCTGCTTCCAGCTAAAAGCTGCACGGACGCAGCGGCTCCAAGGGCCAAGGCAGCCCTGTAGCTGCCTTCCTCCGGCTGCTCTCATTCCCTGAAGGCAGGGCGCCTGCCCGGCCGCGGTGAGCTCAGCACCGGGAAGACGGCTCAGAGGCGTGATGCAGCAGCAGCCCTGTGGCCGGGCTCGGTGCCAGCACAGGCGGTGGCACCGCACAGCCCCTGCCGGGCAGTGGGTCTGCAGGCAGGGACACCCACATCCCGGGCTCCTGCGCCCTCGGAGTGGGCTGTGGTGGCTCCGGTTAGCAGCGGTGCAGCCCGGCAGAACCCCTCCTACCCTGTGCCCAAGGAGCACCGAGAGGCTGAAAAGCGGAGGGGGGTCACAAGCCGGGTCCATACTGTCCTGCTGCTGGCAGCTGCCACGGGCAGAGCTGGGAGCGCGGTGGCACCATGCCCGGACCTCCAGCAAGTGCAGGGACAGCTGCAGGGACCCTCCTTGCAAGAGGGGGGGTGTCCCGGCCACTGCCCAGCTGCCAGGGAGGCATTTTCCTTCCCTGCACCCCAGTCTCGCAGCCTCTCCTAACTGGGAGCCCTGCTCCAGCCAAATTGGTGTTTCAGCTTGAACTGGTGCCCTGGGAGATCCCAGCCCCTTGCATCCCTTTGCACCTCGTGTTGGGGTGCCTGAGCCCTGTCCTTCTCTCCAGCAGGTCTGGACACTGTGGAGCTGGACACCCTACAGCAGGGGAGAGCAGGCACAGGCTCCCCTCCGCCTTCTGGAGCACGGAGGAGCAATGCCGGAGAAGCCCTGTTACGGAGCCACGACCTCTAAACCATGCAGCCCCTGCGCCTCTTTGTCCCCGCAGCGGAAAGCCCACTGGATCATGGAGCCCTGGGCATGGCAGGGACTTGGGCAGGTGCTGGGAGTGGGGAGGGGGGGGGGCAGGTGCGCAGACGGAGGCAGGGAATGAGTGGAACACGCCAAGCCCTTGGCTCAATCCTTTTTTTCCTTCTCCTGTTTGGTAAAGCAATCAGAAATCCAAACATTACCATAAATGTTGAAGGCATCCTGGCTCCGTCACGTGGGCATTGGGTGTGCGTGCTGTGGGAGGACCCAGGCACCCCTGGGAAGGAGCCCACAGACGAAACCAGCCAGGCAGGGACGGGACAGGGCTGGCGGAAAGCCAGCCAGCAGGATAGACCCCAGGCGGGGACAGACAGACAGACACACACACGCAGCTCTGCCGTCCCAGCAGCCCAGCCAGTGCTGCAGCCGGAGAGCTGGATGGCACCCAGGAGCATCATCCAACACAGAGTGTGCGAGGACGTGCCCCCAGCCCTGGCCCCTGCCCCGTCTGGGGGTGTTACGGGGGGAACAGATATGGTGGAAGGGGCAGAGGGCTGCGGGAAGGGCACCCCAGAATCCTGCTCCCCTCGGGCTCCTCCCTTGCTACCCAGGGTCGCAGAGCTTCCCTCCTTGGCCCCGCGCTGGCCGGTCCCTCCCGGAGCTACAGATATCTTTCCCATGGGTCATCCGCTCCACTTGTTCTCCCCTTCCTTAAAAAGCCTTGGGCTCAGGATTTTCCTGAGCCTGTCATCACTGTCAGGGCGGTGGGGCTGGACCTTCTCCTGAGGGACAGCGGAGCAAAGACTAGAGATGCTGGCAGCCCCGCACCCTGCCCAGGAGCCGGCAGGAACTGCTCCGGGGCCGTAACCTTGGGCCAGGCCGCGGCCGTGGGTTTATTCTGGGATCTCCTGCAGGAAACTGCTTGGTGGGGTGATGGCAGCCCTGCGCCGGGCTGACCCTGTCCCTGAACACGCTCCAGGGACCCCGCCTGCGAGCGCAAACCGTCCCCGTGCCAGGGCTAAGGCCGACACAAACTCATCACAGGGCTGGCCCCCGGCACCCTGTGGCTGGCGGGTGCCCCCCGCGCTCTGGGAACCGGGGTGAGGGTGCGGGTTCGCTCTCATGCCCCGAACCCCCCAGTGAAGAGCCCCCGGCTCCTCGGCGCCGCCACGGTTAAACGGGCGCCGCCGGCCCTTTAAACGAGCGGCAGTGGGCGGGGCCCATCCCGGCGGCGACAGCCAATCAGAGGCGCCCCGCCCAGCATCGGCCCCGCCCCCGGCGGCCGCTCCCCCGTCGCGTCCTCCGAACGGCCCAATGGGCGGCGGGGAGCGGCGCCGCCCTCGCCGCCGATTGGCCCGGCGTCGCGCGGCAGCCGGGGCGAAGATGGCGGCGCCCAGCGCCGGGGGGGGGCCCCGAGCGGGCCGCGGGTGAGGGCGCCGCAAGGGCCCGGCCATGGACCTGCTGTTCCTGCTGCTCCGCGGCCTGCGGCTGGCGCTGGACCTGCTGGTCCTGGTGCTGGACGTGAACTTCTTCCTGGTGTCCTCGCTGGTCTCGGCGCTGCTCTGGCTGCTGGCCGCCGTCTGCGGCCTCCCCGCCGCCGCCACCGCCGGCGCGCTGGCCTGCTGGGACGGGCTGCTGCTCTCGCTGGCCTCCCTGGCCCGGGCGGCCGGCTGCCTGGCCGTGGGCGGCCTGCAGGGGCTGGCCGGCCTGCTGCGGGGCTGCTGCGGCGGCCTGGAGGGGCTGAAGGTGGCGGGGCACCTCCTCTGGCACCTGGGGCTGCGGGGCAGGGAGCTGGTGCAGCGCGGGCTCTGCAGCCTGCTGGGCTGCGGGCAGGCCCTGGCCAGGCAGCTCGGCGAGGGCCTGGCCATCGGCACCAGCCTGCTGGCCTACCTGGTCAACAGCCTGGTCAACGTGTGCCTCATCGGCACGCAGAACCTCTTCACCCTGCTGGCGGCCCTGTGGGACTCGGTCGCCGGGCCCTTCCTCAGAGTCACGGACCTGCTGGCTGCCTTCCTGGCGCACGTCTCCAGCGGTGCCATCGCCGTGTCCATCCTGCTGTGGTCGCCCTGCCAGCTGGCCTTCCAGCTCCTGGCCTCCTGCGCTGAGCTCTTCGTCAGCATCTTCTTTGTGAATATTTACGGCCTGGGCTTGCTCCTCCTCATTATTGTTGTCAGCACCTTTGTCTGCAACCCCGGGCTGCTGTGGACGCTGATAGACTACGTGCTGGGCTACTTTACCACGCTGCCTTCCTACCACCGCCTGCAGCGGGATGTGTGGCGGCTCTATCAGGTGGCCGTCCTGACGCTGGGCATGGTCATGACCTCCCAGGCCTGGCGGAGGTTGGTGGACTGGAGTCTGCAGGTGAGCAACTGGAGCCGAGGAGGCAGAACAATGAACCGGGAAAGCAACCAGCGAGGGGCAGCCGTGCCCGCCCCAAGACCCGCGGGCCCCGGCAGGCTGATGCTGGCAGGGGTCAACCATCTGCCAGCTGAACGTGAGGACCAGCTGGATGCAGAGCAGGTACCACAAGCACGTCCCGCTCTGAGTCGAAGTGGCCTGGCAGGACAGCGTCACCAGCCACTCAGGGAGGAACCGAGCACTTCCTGGGGGAAAGCTCTGAGGAGGCAGCAGCTGAACGCAGCAGCTGGGGATGGTGAGGGCACTGCGGATAATGACCCCTGGATGCTCTTGAAAGAACAAGAGGAACGTAAGAAATGCGTCATCTGCCAAGACCAAACCAAGACAGTCCTGCTTCTGCCCTGCAGGCACCTGTGCCTGTGTCAGGAGTGCACAGAAGTCCTCCTGCAGCAGGCCGTCTACCAGCGCAACTGCCCGCTGTGCCGACAGATGATCCTCCAGACACTTAATGTGTACTTGTGAGCCCAAGGGGCGGCTGGCTCGGGTCATTATCCCAGGAGATCAAGCGCACCCCTGTCTGCCTCTTGCTGGGAAGGAGAACTTCCCGGGGCTGTCTTGAGTAGCTTCCAAAGAACCAAGGATGGTGCTGAAAGGACAAAAGCCTGTTGGGGGTATCTGCTAGCCACACGCGCTACGTAACCAGACTGTAGCTCTTGCTAGCAAGCACAATGATCTCTGCAGCAAGCTGAGTTACCTTTTTTTTGTTGACAACTTTTGCTGTTTCAGGGCCTGTTGCCTCAAGCCTGCAGCAGTCAGAGATCCAAAGCCGAGCGCAGAAAGCTGCTCTGGTCCCTCCTAGCCAATCCTGATGCAAAGGTTAAAGGCTGTGCCCTCCTGGGAACCCCAGGGGCTGGTACAAGGGAAGGGAGGGGTTTTCCCAACGTCTGAGCAGAAAGCTACTTGTCACTGCATTCAGACCTCTGTTTCCTCTTCCTACCATCTAATTGTGTGAGCTCCCTGGGAAGTGAGAAGCGTGCCTCTTTTGCAAGGCCCTGTGAGAGCTAATGAGCACACTCAAGCTTTTTAGGCTTTGCTACCAGAGGGCTGAGCCTGGCCCTTAGCTGGAGAAGAGCAGTTTTTCTGGGATACTTCAGTATCCCAGCCACCATGGCTTTGGTTTTTGAGCTTCCTATTGCCCTTGCCAGGACAATGAGGAGCCACGATGAACACAGGCTCCCTGCAGGCAAGCTGACTGCAGAGCTCAGTGTTGCTGCTGCTTCCACGCCATCACCTATGCAAGCCTAGCAAGCACACATCAGGTTACTTGCATGGGGAGGCCGGACGGCGTTACTCTTTCTGCAGGGGCGGGGATGCTGCGTGGGGATCCTGAGGGCTGGCTGGCCAGTGCTCACAATCCTGGCAGCAGCAGCGCGCGCCTGAGCCAATGCTGGAGAATCCTCTCTAAGTAACACGTTTTCTCCAGGCTCCAAGTGCCATGGAGCTGGGGGTTCACACCAGTGCTTGCTTGCTGCTTCCCAGGCAGGGCTGGCTAGAGGAAGTAACTCTTTGGGAGGAGAGGGGTCACCCCAAAGCTCTTGGGAGCCCACTGAGACATTCCAGCTCCAGTCACAAGTTCTGCATATCTGTGCTGTGGATCTGCAGTTGTGTGCATGGAGCAGTACCAGGACCACGGCGATCCTTGATTAGGGCAGAGTTACACTGCTGTTGTCTTACTGTATGTGAGAAATGTAGCTAGTTTTATTTAAAAGTGTCCCCCAAAGTCTAAGGAGAGCATCCAATCCTGGCTTGGTCAACCAGCACCATTCCAAGAAATTGCTGGGCTGAGAGAGAGCCTTGCACTAAAAAGCTTTCCCTTTCCAGCTGCTTGCCTGAGGTCAGCCACGCGCCACAGCCAATTCTGGCTGGAGCCAGACTGGAAAGAGTCTTGACTCCTGGACTGCAAGCCAAGAGCCTGAGGGCAGCTGGCATGGTCTTCCTTCTCTATTCTCCTACTTGATTAGTGATTTAAGCCAAAACAGAGGCAGTAGAGAGGCGAGGCCAGGCAGGAATAAGCCTCTTCACTGGAAACCCGAGATGTGACAAGATACTATCTTGTTGGAGAGTAGCTTTGCTCTGGGAGGTACTTCAGGGCTGGTTGCTCCCACATTTTCTGTGGGCTGGAGGGACCCCGTGGGCCAAGCTGGGCTCCTGACCCCTAATAGTTGTTAGGAGGGCCTGGCCTCACAGCAGTCGCCTGCTTCCACCTTGCTTTGCAGAGACGCAAAGCTGCCTGCCCAAGCCCCTTTGCTCAGCCTCTTGTCCCTGTGCCTCCCCAGACACACGCCACCCGTGTTAACGTTGGCTCTCTCCAGCCCCCTCTCCTGTGGCTGCCGCCAGTGACACGTACAGCTGAGTAGCCAAGCCCTTGCCAGAGCAGAGAGCGCAGCCCCACAGCCGGCGTTCACCAGGGTCCAGCTTGTCCCAGGCACTTGCAGAGCTGCCCCCTTCCCTCAGCATCCCTCTGGCAACACCCAGGAGTGGGAGCGGGGCCCTGTTCCTGGCTGCAGGCAGCGGTGTTTGGTCGGGACCAGCACGTGGGTCTCAGGGTGCAGTGCTCCCTCTGTGAGTTACCTCCCCAGGACTGCAGTTTCTCCCCTCAAACCCTTTTTTTATTATAGCAGTCACGCTTGTTGTTTTAGGGCCTGTTTATTTGTTGCCTGTTTATAAAAAAAAAATAAAAAGAGAGAAAGCTTTGCCTTAAGTTTAACTCTTTGCACTATGGACTAGCTACTGAGCATATTAAAGTTTCCTTTACCAAAAGCTGCCTGCTGCCTTGTTCTTGGGAAGGGTTTTCCCTGGGGGAGGGAAGGGGTCTGCCTCTCTGCTCACCAAGCACTCCTCACCAAGGGTCAGAGCTGGAGGGCTGACAACACCAGCAAACTCAGGGGTACTTGTCCGGGGGTGTTTGCACCCAAAAAGGGCAGTGCTGTGGGATACCATGGAGCTAAGCTGCTGCATGGCAAAAGCCTGGCCTGCAGGACATGGATCCACACCTGAAGACATGGTGGGTGGGCTTTCCAGGGCTGGAATTCCCCAGCCCCTGCCGGGGACGCTCTGCTAACCCACAGGGAGAGGAGGTGGTTGTGGATATACCTGTGCAAGGGGGCAAAGGGTGCAGCTTATGAGGCACCAGCGCTAATGCCTGCCTCTTGCCTGGAGATGCGTTTGGTGCTGCAGCCTCTCCGTGCCCAGGAGCAGGCGGAGCAGCTGGGGTAGCTCTTGCTGCCAAGAGCCCAGGAAAGGCTGGCATCTTCTCTCCACTCCTAATTCGGGTCATTTTTAGCTGTTCAGATAGGAAAGAAGCAAAGGCTGCTTTGTGGAGGGGCTTGTACACGTAGCTTTTCAGGAGCAGTCCATCTCCATACTGCAGCAAAGGGATTCATACTCGGATTCTTCAGAGCTGGAGCTCCTCGGGGCCTGAGCAGCCCAAAGCAGAGGGGCTGGGATATCCCAGGCTGGCCCAAACATTCACAGGGATGTGTAATCCCTGCTCCTCTGTGTCCTGCTGCTTGTGATGGAAGGTGGTGGCAAGCCTGACTGTTCCAGGGATGGAGGCAGCACCCAAAACACTAGGAGCTGTGGAGCAGCAGGCAGCACAGGGTCTTGCCTCGCAGAAAGGCTGTGGCAGGCTCAGCTGTGCTGGGCTACTGGCGAGCAGATGCATTCCCTGCACAATGAATTACTCCCTGGCCGTGATCTGAGCTCCTGGCAAGTTGCTGTGTGCTTTTAAGCACCCTCTCTGCTTCTCCACCATCCTTGTAAATTGCTTGGAAAAATGTTTCAGGGCCCTGACAGGCAGAGACCCCAGGAGTTCTGGCTCACCCTGCCCTGAACTCACCTGCCTTGGCAGGGCCACGACAGAAAACTAGCTAATTTTAACCTGGATCCTCTCACGCCCTGGCTGAAAACCAGCGGGAAGAGGGGGGCTGCTGGGAGGCCAGAAAGAGACAATCTGCTGCAGGAGCACAGCTCTGCCAGGCACGGGAAGGAAGGCCATGCCATCAGCCCGCCCGAGCCCTGCAGGGGTCTGGCTGCACAGGGGTGACAGCGAGGGAAACTGAGGCACTGCTCAGCCTTCCGCTCTTGCTCCCAAGGTGGGCACCCAGGGTGGCTGCAGAGCTGCCCCAGGGCAGGAGGACTGGGCCAGCAGGGGAGTGTTTGCCATTCCCTGCATGGACAGGGTGCTCCCAGCCCCACCACCCCCTCAGCCAGTCCCAGCAGGGGACAGAGAGGGCGTTCAGCTGCCTCAGCCCACTGCGGCCAAGGCAGGACAGGATGTGAAGGACACAGCCTTCCCCTGGGAGCCATCCTGCATGCACTTGGCTCACTCACTGGCCGCGCAGCAAGCAATTACAGGAGGAAAATGCAACCACCTCCCGAGTCTGATGATCAGCCATGCCAGACCTGCCTGCTCTGGCACTACGGCTTTTGGTGCAGAGCCGTGCTGCCTTGGGAGGGTGTCCAGCAGTAGCAATGCTCACAGACCACCCCAGGGCACGAGATCCGGAGTCCCCCAGGGGTACTCCCTGCTCCAGAGCTTGCTTAGGAGCCTCACACGCAAGCAGAGTGGGCTGGTCTCAGCCCACTACAATGCCAAGACCCTTCTTCCCTTCCCCAAGGAAGGAGGAGCGTGATGCTGCTAGGTTACCCCAGTTTAGGAGCACGGGGGTGGTGGGGGGATGACAGCTTGCTGAAACCAGCCTCCCCCCCCCGCCGCCAGGCCCTGGGAAAATCCTCAGGATCCCCTTTGTCAGCCCAGCTGCAACAGCCCAGCCCTAATGAGCTGCTAGTCCCAGCGCAGGGACAACGGCCATCGTCTGCCTGACAGCAGGGAGCTGCCACGACAGACGCTGCAGATGCGCAGCAGCAGGAGCAGCTAATGATACCAGGCCGACAGGGAGGGAGCAGGTGATGATCAGCAGCCGAACCATGGGGGGCCTTTGGGCTGCTCTGGGGCACCAGCTTCGCTCCCCCATTAGTGGCTCCGCATGGGGAGCCACAGCGGCAATCCCTGCGCCTTGGAGCCGCAGTGGCGATGCCTCAGGGACACAGAGTGTCCAAGGGTGGCAGGGACCTGGAAATCATCCAGCCCAGCCCTCCGCTCAGGCAGGGGCAGCAACAGCAGGTTGCACAGGACTGTGGCCGGTCAGGTTCTGAATATCTCCACAGACGGAGACTCTACTACTCCTCTGAGCAGCCTGTGCCAGAGTTTCGTTACCCTCACAGTAGAAGATGGACTTTCTCCACTATGTCCATGTCTTGTACTGGGGTGCCCACCACTGGACCTAGCCCTGAAGCTGCACCTGACCGGTGCTGAGCAGAGGGGAAGGATCGTCTGCTGCATCAGTCATCATCCCAAAGAGACGTCAGACCAATAAGCGCTCACAGCCTGCTAGTTCCTCCTGTCCACGCGCCCACTTGCCAGCAAGGCCATAAGAGCTCGCCCACAATGCTGTCCTGCAGGCACTGCCCTGTCTGTGCCCAAGTGACCCCACTGCAGTTCTGTTTTGTTGGTAACAGAGTCCCTGCTGTTCACACCCCCAAACCCTTTGCTTGCCCACCCCATCCCCACCTGAGTGAGAGTTGTCCCCTTCCCTGCCATTCCCAGATTAAAGCTCTCCTTACCAGGTCAGCTGGCCCGCTGGCAGATGTCACCTGAAGATGACTGGAGAATCCTCCCTGACAGTGATGAGGGTGTTGAACCTATGCCATAACCGCAAGCTTTTGGGTGGAGCAGGAGCCATCCTTTTCCTGCCAGGAGTCACCAGGATAACCTTCACCATCGAGGGCATTTCCACTTTCAGACCTGGCAGGCGCACACTCTGCCACTGTAGGTGAAGGCTTGGGCTCTTGTAGCTGCAGGGTCTCAGAGATGATCCCGTTGATCTCCTTCAGGCCTTCCCTGATGCCACACAGCCTGCTGTCCTCCTCCAGCAGTTCCTCCCCTTGGCAGCACAGCTACAAGACATGCAAACCCACACTCCTCCTGCAGGCTGCCAGCAAGGTCCACCAGCCCCAGCCAGAGGCCCCAGGCACCCTCAACAGCCCAGGGCTACCCAGGCTGTGCCCTCCAGCATCGCAGGAAGAGCTGCTCCAATGGCTGCCAGGGACTGGGACCTTGGTGTGCCAAGGATGTGTGTGCTGCTCTAAGAATAGCTGTTGGCACTTTAAAAAAAAACACAGCAAACCCACAGAAACAACAAAGAGACCACCCCCCAAACCAAAACAACTCACCTTTCTGCATAAACTGCTGCCTCTATCAGCTGCAGCACCTGTGTGCTGAGCCTGGCTCTTATATAGGCTTCTCCCTCGCACTGGCTAAGGGATGTTGGCCCCTCCTTAACCTGGGCTCAGCTGGAGCAGGGGCTCCAACCTCTCCTTCCTTAGGGACAGCTGGGAGCACTCGTCAGGAGCAGCTGGAGCTCACTAGGAACTTGAGAGAACTCAAGGTCTCCTGGGGCTTTCCTTCCCTTATCTTTTCCTTATCCTCATCTTTTCCTTATCCTCTTCCTCATCCTCCCCAGGCAACACCCCTGTGTTCTGCAGAGGGGTCCCAGCAGTCCCCTAGTGATCCCAGACAAAGCGTCCAGAAGACCAAGCGCATCTCAAGGAAAGCAGAGCCCAGAAACTGCTGTGCCAAGTGCTATGTTTGTGTCTGCCTCTGTTAGCTGTGCTCCCCCACATCGTGATAGGGACCAGAGGATGTTCCCAGCCCCCACACATCTCCCCTGGCCTTATCTCAAGAAAAGTAATTTTCCTCCTCCCAGAATAGACAGCACCAGCCATTGATCTGCTCTGCGGCACTGTTTGGCCCTGGGCAGCTCTGCTTACAGAAAAGGCCATCATCAACCCAAACAGACGCTTCCGCCGTAACCCAATCCTGCAGCCGGGGCTGGGAAGAGGAGCCGGCAAGACGGCTAGCAGAGCCCCGCTGCGCCCCGGCGGGGAGCGAGCCTTCACCCCTGCCCCCAGCACCTCCACAGGCCCCGGGGGCTTGGGGGTGGCCCTGGGCACTGCTAGACCCTGTGTGTCCCCCACTTCCAAAAGCCAGGCAGGTTGCCCCGGATCCCTGCGTTGTCCCCAGCCCCAGGGCGGGGAGCTTTGGGGCTGTGGGCAGCCCCCATTGGGGGGGTCACTGGCCCTCCACAGGGGCACACGGGCTGGCCCCACGGCTGCTGCCAGCTTGCCCCAGCTCCCGCAGGGTTCATCCCGCATGGGCACGGCCATCCTGGGGGCTCCGCGCAGCACGGCTTGGGGGGCAGCAGGAGAGCCGGGCCAGGGGAGGGGTGGCTGCCCGGCCCTGTGAGGGGGGGCCCGGGCTGGTGGGCGCCCGCAAGGTGCTGCTGGCACGGCCAGGAGCGGAGCCCAGCCCGGCTGCCCCCCCGGCCGGGCAGAGGAGCCGTCCCCAGCAGGGCCCGTGAGGGAGCTCGGCCCCTGGCCAAAAGCCCCCCTCCCTGGCTGGTCCCCGCAGGGACCTCTTTTGGGCAGGAATGAGGAAGCTCTTCATTCCCCTGCTAAAAATAGGGACCTTTCCCAGAGGCGGGTCACCGCGTCCGCCGCGGAGCGGGGGG
>VXBO01010634.1:254289-272900 GCA_013400135.1 Rhinoptilus africanus
CTGTGGCGGAGCTCCCCCGTCCCCGCTCCCTCCCGAGCCTTTTTTGGGGGGGGGGTGTGCACGGCGGCGTGTCCCCTCGCCGATGCCTCCATCTAGTGGCTCCCGCCGGCCCTGCTGCGGGACGGGGAGGGGGGGCCACCGGGCACCGTCCCCTCCCGGTGCCCCTCGCTGCCCCCGCGTGTCCCCAGCACCCACGCAGCCCTGCCCGCCGGAGCGGCCCCCCCCGGCGGGGTGCCAGCCCCCCGGCAGGGCAGGCGGCCCGGGCGCACAGGCAGCAGGCACACGCGTGGCCGAGGAGCCCTTTATTGAGGGGGGAAGGAGGAAGGGAAGGCGCCCGGGGCGGCCGGAGGGCAAGGAGCGGGGGCGACCGCTAGCCCTGGGGCACCCCCGGCCGGCGGCGGACGGGCCCTTGCCGTGCCAGCGGCCGGAGAGCCTGGGCTGGCTCTGCCTGCGGGGAGAAGCTGGCAGCAGCGGCAGGGACGCCCTGCCCGTGCCGGCGGGGCTGTGTTGCGTGCCCAGGCAGCTATGGCGAGTTACATATGACGATGGGGTTATTGCGGCTCCCCAGCCCGGGTGTCTTCCCCCAGAGCTGGGTGCACGAGATAATACTTAGCTCTTACACAGCACCGCTGAAGGGATGCTCATCCCCACCCCCGGGGCGGCAGAGGGGCCGCAACCCTGCCCTGCACCGGGCAGCAGCAGCGGAGTGGGGCAGGGGTCCCGTTGTTCCGGCTCCCACGCAGCCGGACCCCAGCATTGCCCTCCCCAGGGTGCTGGTGGCTGGGAAGGGGCATATGCCCCGGCCCCAGCCGCAGCCGAGGGCAGGCTCAGGCGAAGACGGCGGAGTTTTGCCAGTAGGAATAGACGAGGAAGCCGGTGAAGGTGCTGTCCGTCTTCACGCTGGCGTAGAAGCCGATGTAGTCCCCCACGCCCACCTGCACCCACACCTCGTCCTCGGGCTCCAGGCGGACCAGGGCCCCCCCCGAGAGCGAGGTGGGCTTGGGCCAGTTCCCGTAGTACTGGAAGAAGGAGGCAATGGACTGGCCGTTCTTCATGATGTCGAACTGGAGGCTAGCACGGTAGACGGTGGCGTGGACGGCAAAGTAGTAGAGACCAGGCACCTCGCAGGTGAACTTGCCCGTGGCGGGGTCGTAGTGGCCCTGCTCGTTGATGAGCACCACGTCGAAGCGGATGGGCTGGTCGGCCAGCGGCGGGCTGCGAGACTCGGAGCGCTTGGCGCTGAAGGCTGAGCGGGGGGCTACCGCGCACTCACCCTGCGCCCCCTTCTCACCATGCATGCCATCCACGCCGGGGCTGCCCACCTCCCCGCGGGGACCGGGCGCTCCTGGGGCAAGGCAGGAGAGGGACAGCGTTACCTCTAAGCCACTGCCACCAGCACAGCCCCCTGCCACCCACGCTCCCCCAGACCCCTGCCCAGCCCCAATCCCACCAGGGTTACATGCATCCCACAAGAGGTAGGTGGTGAATACCCGCTGTGGCCAGTTCTCTGCCTGGGGAAGCAGCACAAGAGGGGAGGACTAAGTGCACGTGATAAGCAGGCACAGCAGCAACAGAGAGCTGGAGAAACCCCAGCACAGGAGCCAGGGTGGGGATGATGCAACTCTATATTCCCAGGACAGCTTGGTAGGGTAGGGATGGCAGTGAGGATGGGGAGGAATGCAGCTTTTTCAGTGGTGGGGAGCTGCTGCCTGTTGCAGGAGCCCAGGCTCACCACAGGCAGGACTAGAGGGGGGGTGGTGGCAGGACTAGAGGGGGGGGGGTGGCAGGACAGGGGCATTTTTGCAGGATTTGCTCTCAGTTTGGCAACAGGGCTGTGCTAGCATCCAGGACTCGCTCCCTGGCATGAGAGCATTCCCCACAGGCAGGGCAGAGCAGGTCCCCCTTCCCAGCTGGGATGTCTCCTTTCTTACCAGGAGGCCCCATCTCGCCCTTCTCCCCCGGCATCCCCATCGCCCCGTCACGGCCATCTCGTCCATCTCTGCCTGGCAGACCCTGGCCCCCATGCAGGCCTGGGGTCCCTGGAATACCCGGCTGCCCTGAGCACAGCCCAGGGATCTTGTTGTCTTCGATCTGCAAGGAGCTGGTGATGAGCCCGAGGAGGAAGAGGAGGAAGAGTTGCTTCATCTCGTCTGCCGTGGAGGGGCTGCAAGGGGGCAAAGGGGGGTAACGGCTCAGGGGACCTCAGTGTAGAGGGCTGGGAAACAGCCTCGCAGTGCCCGACAGGGAGTGGGTGCCAGGGGGCGGCGGGGGACTGTTCCTCCCTTCTTTCCCCCTTGCCTTTTTGGCAGCTCCCCATGGCAAGGCCTGGCCGCTGGCGGCACCTGCCGCAGCGTCCCCATGGCCGGTGGTGCCACCGCGCCGTCCTGCAGCCCACGGGAGAGCTCGTGGGGGTCCCGGGGCCGGGGAGCTGCGGGAGGCGGTAGCTCCGTGCCTGCAGCTGGGGGCTGTTTGGCGTGGGAGCTGCCACAGGGGCGGCGTGGCCGGCTGCGGGTGCGCATGGCGGGGGTGGCTGGCAGCGGGGGAGCTGGGAGCCGTGCCCGGGGAGGGGGGGGGTGTTGCATCCGGGCGGTGCGTGGC
This sequence comes from Rhinoptilus africanus, assembly GCA_013400135.1. Lineage (NCBI taxonomy): Eukaryota > Metazoa > Chordata > Aves > Charadriiformes > Glareolidae > Rhinoptilus > Rhinoptilus africanus. The sequence goes on from VXBO01010634.1 coordinate 256,888, forward strand.
GGGGCGGCAGCTCGGGGAGCGTGGGGCTGCGTCGTGGCCCAGCCCTTGGCAGCATCCCTGCTGCCGGCAGCTCTGCTCCACGCCCGGCCGGCTCCCTGGGGCACGGCTCCCTGGGGCTGCAGCATCCCTGGACCACCCCGGTGCCGGGGACCACCCCGCTGCCCCCAGTCCTTCCCACACCAGCGCAGCGGGAGCGAAGCCCCGCGGCCGGCTCTGGCCCCCTCCCCGTGGCCTTGCCCGGGGAAAGCTGCTCTCTTCCCCCGCCTGGACGCGACGGCTGCAACAAAGAGGAAAAGGAGGAGAAAAGTGTCTCTCCTCCGCCCAGGCGCCGGAGCCAGGACCCCATCGAGTCCCAGCTCTCCCCGGCGAGGGGTGGACGGAGCCGGGTAGCCCCACTCACTGCGATCCCGCGGCTCCTGCCCCAGCGCCTCGCTGCTCTCCGGCTGCTCTTCCTGACCACTTCGCTCTGACGAAGGCCCTAGGAAAGGCAGCCTCTCCCCCCCCCCACCCCCCTCCTCCTCACGTCTCTCCTCCCAAACTCCAAAGGAAATCAAGGGCCTTGGGAGCCAAAAACTACAAGACAAGGGGAAAAAGAAAAATAATCCCATGGTGTCAGAAGTGCTGTAAAGCAGGGGGAAGGGAGAGCAAGACAAACAGTCTGACAGAGGGAGAGGAGGCATGGGCTGCGAACCGTCTCGGCTGAACATGTCTGGGCACCCAGTCAGCAGGATGGAGGGAAGGGAAATGAGGGAAAGCAGGCAGCAGAGTGAAAGCGGAACGAGAGCAAGGCCAGGGGATGGAAACCCAGCAGAGGCAGGCGGGGTTGGAGTGGAAGGAGGAAGAGGGAGCCCGCGGGGCATGGGGGTGCCCTGACTGGCAGCCTCGGGGCGGCTGAGTCAAGGCAGACTGGCAGTGCCAGCCCTGGGAGCACCCACGGGGGGCTGCAGGAGCCAGCTGGGGGGTGCCGGCATAGGGCCTGGCGGCAGGGTGTGGGGCTGAGCGGGCAGAGACCTGCCAGGCAGCAGCAGGCAGGTGGGAGCGCAGGCAGAGCAGCACCGCGGCCGTGTCCGGGAGCAGGGCTAGGCCTAGGGCGTCGTGGGACACGCGGCAAAGCTGGGACTGTGCCGGGCTTTCGAAGGCACTCCCAGCTTGCCTTTATCTTGTTCCAGCACCGAGTGCATCCAAGGGACACTGCCAGATGCCGAGCGGTGGGGCGGTCCAGCGGCTGGGGGGAGTCCCCATGCCCTGCAGCCAGCTTGGAGCAGCCGGGAGGTGCAGGGAGTGAGGAGCTGGGGGGTCTCGAGCCCCCTGAGCAGGGGTGGCTGTGGGGGAACAGCAGAGCTGGGCTGGCTGCGAGGGCAGAGCGGTGCTGACCCCAGCGCCTCCTGCTCCCAGGAACCCCAGCCGGGCAGGGGGCTTTCCCAAGCGCCCAGGGCGGGAGAGGGCAGCGGGAAGCATGCCGGCACTGCTGGCTTTCTCCTCCCCGTGCCAGTGCCCGCAGCGGTGTGGGTGACATTGCTGGCTGAGCCCTCCTGCCCTGGGTGTCCCGGAGCCAGGCTGGGTGCTGGCAGGGAGCCCCATGACTCCTCTCTCCCAAGGTGTGAAGGGGCTGTTGTTTTTGGCCAGCAGGGAGATGGTTTGTGGCCACGGGGTGTTGCCAGGCCTGTGGCCATCAGGGTGGCCTGAAGCCAGCATGGCCAGCTCAGCCAGCAGGGCCACAGCCCTTGCTGGGGCAGGATCCCCTCCCTGCACCACCAGCCTGACCCTCTCTGAGACCCATCCATCTCCCTGGGGCCCTGCAAGCCCAAACCCCCCCTGCAGCCAAGCAGCCTCCCCTGTGCCCCTCCATTCCTGCTCGGTCCCTCCACCCCAGCCCTGTCTTTTCTCCCTTGGCCCCATGCCTCAGTTTCCCCTGGGATCTGGCAGGACCCACACACAGGCTCTCCCCGAATGAGCCACCTGCTCCGTCGGGTTCGTCAGCTGCTGGCGCTGTTTATTCTGCTGGTTTTGTGGCTGCGAGGCACGGGCAGCCCTGGGCTCTTTTTGTCTGCAGCCTGGCTCACCTCGTCCCAGCCTTGCTCCATTTGGGGAGCATTAGCCCTTCCCCTGCTTGGCTAGCAGCAGGGCTGCAGGAAAGAGGCTGTGGAGGTTTGGGGCAAGGAGGTGGCTCTGGACAGGCTGCTTCAGACCCTGCTTCTCTTCTCCTACCAGGTCAGGGCTGGAAGCACTCTACGGGATCATTGGAGTCAGGCAGGATGTTGCAGTTGATGGGCCAGAGGATGCCGAGGAGGCCGAGGGACTGCTGGCACCGCAGCTCGGCAGCCAGGCACACGGCTCGGCAGGGCTGCAGGACGCCGCCATCCGGGGTGCACTTGGGCACGAAGAGGCTGCAGATGAGGAGACGGAGGTGCTGGTAGCAGGCGAGCTCCATCAGTGTCTGTGGGAGAGCGGCAGTGAGCGTGGCACGGTGTGGTGTGGTGTGGGCAGACCCACGTGCGGCCCCCGGGCAGCTCACCTGGTAGTCCTGCAGCACCTCAGCGGCTCCCTCCTGGTCCGGGATAGCCAGCCAGATGTTGGGGAAGGAGGTGGCATTGTAGCCCAACCCCAGGCACATCTCCACTTCCACAGGCTCACAGACAGACCCTGCCGCAGGGTGAGGTGCTTCACATCTTATAGCGGCGGTGATGCCCGCCAGATGTGCCTCGGGCAGATGGTAGCCGTGGGGCAGATGCCAGCGCATCTCCCAGGGCAGGTGGGCTCAGGGGGGGCTGAGGGGAGCACCTGGGGTGGCACTCACCGAAGGCTGGGTAGGAGACCCCGGTGCAGTTCAGCTCATCGGTGCCGTCGGGGCAGTCGTGCCAGCCATCGCACACGGATTCCAGCGCCNGCAGGCGGGGTTGGAGTGGAAGGAGGAAGAGGGAGCCCTCGGGGCATGGGGGTGCCCTGACTGGCAGCCTCGGGGCGGCTGAGTCAAGGCAGACTGGCAGTGCCAGCCCTGGGAGCACCCACGGGGGGCTGCAGGAGCCAGCTGGGGGGTGCCGGCATAGGGCCTGGCGGTAGGGTGTGGGGCTGAGCGGGCAGGGACCTGCCAGGCAGCAGCAGGCAGGTGGGAGCGCCGGCAGAGCAGCACCGCGGCCGGGTCCGGGNAGGAAGAGGGAGCCCTCGGGGCATGGGGGTGCCCTGACTGGCAGCCTCGGGGCGGCTGAGTCAAGGCAGACTGGCAGTGCCAGCCCTGGGAGCACCCACGGGGGGCTGCAGGAGCCAGCTGGGGGGTGCCGGCATAGGGCCTGGCGGCAGGGTGTGGGGCTGAGCGGGCAGAGACCTGCCAGGCAGCAGCAGGCAGGTGGGAGCGCAGGCAGAGCAGCACCGCGGCCGTGTCCGGGAGCAGGGCTAGGCCTAGGGCGTCGTGGGACACGCGGCAAAGCTGGGACTGTGCCGGGCTTTCGAAGGCACTCCCAGCTTGCCTTTATCTTGTTCCAGCACCGAGTGCATCCAAGGGACACTGCCAGATGCCGAGCGGTGGGGCGGTCCAGCGGCTGGGGGGAGTCCCCATGCCCTGCAGCCAGCTTGGAGCAGCCGGGAGGTGCAGGGAGTGAGGAGCTGGGGGGTCTCGAGCCCCCTGAGCAGGGGTGGCTGTGGGGGAACAGCAGAGCTGGGCTGGCTGCGAGGGCAGAGCGGTGCTGACCCCAGCGCCTCCTGCTCCCAGGAACCCCAGCCGGGCAGGGGGCTTTCCCAAGCGCCCAGGGCGGGAGAGGGCAGCGGGAAGCATGCCGGCACTGCTGGCTTTCTCCTCCCCGTGCCAGTGCCCGCAGCGGTGTGGGTGACATTGCTGGCTGAGCCCTCCTGCCCTGGGTGTCCCGGAGCCAGGCTGGGTGCTGGCAGGGAGCCCCATGACTCCTCTCTCCCAAGGTGTGAAGGGGCTGTTGTTTTTGGCCAGCAGGGAGATGGTTTGTGGCCACGGGGTGTTGCCAGGCCTGTGGCCATCAGGGTGGCCTGAAGCCAGCATGGCCAGCTCAGCCAGCAGGGCCACAGCCCTTGCTGGGGCAGGATCCCCTCCCTGCACCACCAGCCTGACCCTCTCTGAGACCCATCCATCTCCCTGGGGCCCTGCAAGCCCAAACCCCCCCTGCAGCCAAGCAGCCTCCCCTGTGCCCCTCCATTCCTGCTCGGTCCCTCCACCCCAGCCCTGTCTTTTCTCCCTTGGCCCCATGCCTCAGTTTCCCCTGGGATCTGGCAGGACCCACACACAGGCTCTCCCCGAATGAGCCACCTGCTCCGTCGGGTTCGTCAGCTGCTGGCGCTGTTTATTCTGCTGGTTTTGTGGCTGCGAGGCACGGGCAGCCCTGGGCTCTTTTTGTCTGCAGCCTGGCTCACCTCGTCCCAGCCTTGCTCCATTTGGGGAGCATTAGCCCTTCCCCTGCTTGGCTAGCAGCAGGGCTGCAGGAAAGAGGCTGTGGAGGTTTGGGGCAAGGAGGTGGCTCTGGACAGGCTGCTTCAGACCCTGCTTCTCTTCTCCTACCAGGTCAGGGCTGGAAGCACTCTACGGGATCATTGGAGTCAGGCAGGATGTTGCAGTTGATGGGCCAGAGGATGCCGAGGAGGCCGAGGGACTGCTGGCACCGCAGCTCGGCAGCCAGGCACACGGCTCGGCAGGGCTGCAGGACGCCGCCATCCGGGGTGCACTTGGGCACGAAGAGGCTGCAGATGAGGAGACGGAGGTGCTGGTAGCAGGCGAGCTCCATCAGTGTCTGTGGGAGAGCGGCAGTGAGCGTGGCACGGTGTGGTGTGGTGTGGGCAGACCCACGTGCGGCCCCCGGGCAGCTCACCTGGTAGTCCTGCAGCACCTCAGCGGCTCCCTCCTGGTCCGGGATAGCCAGCCAGATGTTGGGGAAGGAGGTGGCATTGTAGCCCAACCCCAGGCACATCTCCACTTCCACAGGCTCACAGACAGACCCTGCCGCAGGGTGAGGTGCTTCACATCTTATAGCGGCGGTGATGCCCGCCAGATGTGCCTCGGGCAGATGGTAGCCGTGGGGCAGATGCCAGCGCATCTCCCAGGGCAGGTGGGCTCAGGGGGGGCTGAGGGGAGCACCTGGGGTGGCACTCACCGAAGGCTGGGTAGGAGACCCCGGTGCAGTTCAGCTCATCGGTGCCGTCGGGGCAGTCGTGCCAGCCATCGCACACGGATTCCAGCGCCCGGCACTCGCCATTTCCACAGGAGAATTCCGCGGGGCTGCAGGTCTCTGTAAGATGAGAGGGGCCAGCACGGCAGGGCACGGGCTTGGGAATGGGTCCGGGCAGAGAGCAGGCTTCCCTGCTGGGAGTCAGCCCCTTCCCACGCTGACCACCCCTGTCTCTGCTCTCCTTGGTCACTGGCCAGGGGACAGCCAGGTGAGTGGCTGCAGAGCATTGCCACCCGGCAGCCACGGCGGATAGGTGACCATCACTGGCCCAGCTTAGGGGGATCCCAAATTCCCTGGGTTATTTGGGGGCAGCCGGCAGGTGATGGATCATGCCTCTGTGCAGGTGAGCCCCTCCAGGCCGCATCCCCAGGGCTAGGATCAATAGGGTTATAGGGTAATTCATGTGAGAAGGGACCCCAGGGGCCTGCAGTCCAACCTTCTGCTCCAAGCAGAATGTGGGATGAGAGCATTTTTTTTCCAGGGCTTTATCCAGTCTGGCCTTGAAAACCCCCAAGGACGGTGACTGCGCAGCCCCTCGGGGCAGCCCGTGCCCCTGCTTGGCTACCTACTCTCTGTGGCATTGCGGGCTTGGTAGGTAGCGAAGAACCCGTCGTCAGCTACTCCCTCATCCGCCACAAAGAGGATGGTCATGACGTGGCGTGAGGAGGTCAGGATGGGTGGCAGCTGGTGGCCGCAGAACCTGCCAGGGTTACAGGGAGAGGGACGGGGTCAGGGTGGGCAGCGGGGCTGGCCAGCACCTCCCCATACCCTCTCCTCCAGTGGCCTGTCCTCACCAGCCTGCCCCGTGCCTCAGTTTCCTCAGCTGAGCCACAGCAGCCGGGTGCACCCAGACTGGTGCGGCAGGGCAGGAGATATCAGCGGTGTGCCTGTACCTGCCCATGAGGCTGGCGGCCCCTGTGCCCGCGCTGTCGTGCACCTCCACGAAGTCGAAGCTGCAGTCCTCGTGCGACTCCAGGCTGAAGTTGTGGAAGCGCAGGTCGATGACGTGGCCCAGGGGCACCGAGATCTGCCAGAGGCACAGCTGCAGGGCAGGGGGCAGCCGGCGACACCCGTGAAGCTAGGCAGGGGCACCCCCAGCTCTCCTTCCTCCCCGCCTGCCCTCACCCTCCTCCTGCCTCCATCCTGCTGGCATCTCTTCTCTCACCTGCTGGTGCGGGTACGGCTGAGGATGGCTTGGGGTGGAGAAGTGCCCCTCCAAGGCGGTCAGTGGCCCCCCGCACTCTGGAGAGACATACACACGCAGGCAGCTTTACCCCTGCCCCTCTCCCTTCACCCCGGCGCCCCGCTCCCCAGCCTCCCACTGCCCATCCCCGTGCCCTCTGGCCGGCTGCTGTGGAGGCTGCGGGCTGCAGGCGGGGGGGCTGGCACACCTTTGTGTTTCAGGCTGCAGTTGGCTTCATCGCTCTTGTCTACGCAGTCGTGGAAGCCGTCGCAGACGAAGCCCAGGAGGAGGCAGAGCCCCTGGTCGCACAAGTGCTCGTCCCAGGCACAGCTCTCTGGAGCGCAGGCAGAGATGGACAGGCTGGCAGTAGCATCCCACCGGGCACCCTCCCCACTGCCCCAGTGCCCTGGGCGTTATGGGAGACCCCCTGGCGGTACCCACTGCTTGCCCAGAGCGAGGAGTCCTGGCAATGCCGGGGACAGGGGTACTCACTCTCGCTGGGAGCCACGGTGTGGTAGCGGGCGCTGAAGCCTGGGGCGCCCACGCTGCTGTCAGAGACGAAGACGACGCGCAGGTGGTTGGAGTTGCTGTTGAAGGTCGGGGGGGCCACATTGCCGCAAAACCTGGCGCGGCACAACAAGGTGTGACACTGCTTGCCCCCCGAGATGCTGCCTTCTCCCCAGGCACCCCCACTCTCCCCAGGTGCGAGGGGCCCTACCTGGTCGGGCCCCCCCGATCCAGGGCAGGATCCATGCTGCCAGCCCCTGGCTCCTCGTAGAGCTCCACGCGGTCGAAGAGGCAGGAGGCAGTGCCCTCCACGCTGAACGTCTCCATCTTCAGCTGGATGGCGAGGCCAGGGCCCACCTCGATGTGCCAGATGCAGAGTGCGTCGGGCGGGTAGGGGCCGGGGTAGTTGGGAGAGCTGAAGGAGCCCTGGGGGCCCCGCAGGGTCCCGCCGCAGGCTGCACGGGGCGAGAGCGTGGGCATGAGCTAGTGCTGCATCACACCACCATCCCATCCCAGCACCCCACGCAGGACTCACCCGGGGCCGGCGGGGCTGGCGTGCCAGCTGTGGGTAGCCAGCTCTGGGTTGGGGTGGCAGCTGTTTTTGGGGCCGGGGGGTCCCTTCGGGTGGGTGCTGCGGTGGTGGCAGTGGTGCCAAGGGCGGGCAGGGCTGAAGCTGAGGTGCCGGGTGGCTGCGGGGACGTCAGCTCTGTGCCCAGGGAAGAGCAGGGACGGCTCAGGCCCAGCAGGGAGAAAGGGCTGCAGTCCAGGGTAGGTGCTTAGGAAGCCCACCCAGCCCCACGTCCACCCTACCCCACAGGTGTGCAGGTCCCAGGGGATCCCACACAGCTCCCATAGGGCCCAGTGACCTTGCCACATCCCAGGGAGGAGGAGATCCCCTTTGACCCTCTGCGTGGGGGCACTCTCTCCCCATGACGGGCAGAGCCTGGGGGGTCCTGTGTAGGATGGATGCCCTCACTGTGCTCCTCTCCCGCTCTGAGCTGGTTCTGTGTCCCACCCACCACGGCCGCAGCTCCGTCCCCCCGCACTCCCTGCTCAGGCACTCACGGTGGATGACGATGCCCAGCAGGAGGGCGATGAGGAAGAGGAGGACGGCACTCATCAGAGCCACACAGAGCCAGGTGAACTTGCAGTCGGCACGGTACCGCCAGCCTGCCTGGCCCCAGAGCAGCCCACCTGCAAGAAGGCAAGGAAAGTGGTCAGAGCCAGCGTGCTGCTAGCCATGTCCCCACGCTGCCACCTCCCTGCATGGCTGGCTGAGCCCTGGCTGGGCACGTCCCGGCCTCTTGCCCCTAGGGTGCTAGTGGGTCCCCTAAATGGCCCCAGAGCTCTGTGAGGAGCCTGCCCTACAGAAAGAAACCCAGACCCATGGCTGCTCTTGGTGGCCCCATGGCATGTGTACAAACCCCCAGGTGGGTACCGAGGCCGTCCCGGGGAGACGCAGGGCTGGTCCCATCCTCCTCTGGTGGGCGCTTGGCGTTTGGCACTGCCTGGGGCTCCTCGCCCTCGAAGACGGGGTTGCAGAACTCGGTCTGCAGGAGAGCAAGCGTGGGTGGCGCCATGGGGAGCACGCTGTGGGGAACCCACGGATGGCCAGGCAGGGACCCTCCAGCCAGGACCCCACCCTGAGCCCTACCTTGCTGTTGTCCAGAGCCTCAGGGCAAAGCGTGATTTCAGTGAAATCTTTCATGGCGGCGGGCGATTCCCAGGGCAGCCTGGCTAAAATCCTCCCCAGCGTGCTCTGTCCCCCGGCACAGCTGCCTGCCCCACCAGCCGCTCCTCCCCAGCTGCCCCCATGGGCCCCGGGGCGGCGTGGGGACCCCCGCTCCACGCACCCGTGCAGAGGCAGTGCAGAGTGTGCCTACAACTGCCCCCCCAGCGCCAGACCCCGCCGAGCCCCGAGGGCCATGCCCACCGTGCCCCAAGCGCAGGGAGCCCCGGGGAGGCCAGCAGCTCCAGTCCCCTCTGCAGGCCCCTTCCCCCTCGCCCTGTTAATCCAGCTCAGCTGAGGATGCCGAGGTCAGGCTCTGGCACCGAGAACCAGCGTCTTAAAGGGGAAGGTTTGTGCGCGCCCGCCCCGCTGGGAGCCCGACCCACCGGGGACCCTGCTTTTGGGTGCACGGAGAGGGTGCCAGTTTGCCTGCTGCCTGCGGGCACCCTGCTGCACAGGGCGGCACTGAAGGGCTGAATGTGTCCCTCCTTCCCTTGCATCTCGCAGGCGCTGGGCGCCTGAGCCCCACTGCCTGAATTCCCGCTGCCCCTTAATGCCTCGGTGCCCGTCTCCATCCCTAAGCAGGAGAGAAAGGGGCCATTGTTCAGGGGCTTTGGAGGAAGAGCGTGGGCACTGGGAGCTCCGCAGGAGCGGAGGAGGAGGAAAGGCTCCCTCTGCCCCTGGGATGAGAGGCACTGCCGCCTGCATCCACATCTCCCTTGCTCCAGGCACAGAGTGCTCCTGGACCTCTGGAGCCATGCATGGGCAGGCTGCTGCAGCACCGGTGGTGCCACAGTCCCGCTTCATGCCCCGGTGTCCCTCCCACTGCTGCAGGCACAGTCCTTCGCCTGCCCACCCCGAGGCAAGCACAGGCACACAGCGCTCTGTTCAAGCTAAAATTTATTCCCGCACGAGTCTCCCTTGTACGAGACACTTCCCGCCCATCTTGCTTACACAGTAAACAAGCCACTTGCCAAGCAGCAATGCTGCCCCAGTCCGGTACCTGCCGCGGGCAGCCCCTCCGTCCCGGCCTGCCCTCCCCCAGCCCCACCGGGATGCCCTGGGCCGGGCGGGATGCTCATGGCGTGAGAGCCTGTGCCCGCAGGGCCAGGGAGGGCGAAGCAGGGCAGGTTGCTGGGTTGGACGTAGCTGCCTTGCAGGCTAGGATTGTGCAGGGTCGGGCCCCTCTCTCCTCCCGCTGCACCTCAGGCAAGGCAGGGTGGGTAGGAGAATAAATTAGAGAAAAGGCTAAAAAGGCCACTGGCGTTTGCTAGCTGGAGGACAGAGCAGCAGGGCGGGAGGGGACACGCATCCCCAGGCACCCAGGGGGGCTTCTGATCAAAGGGAGAAGAAAGCCCCAATTGCAGATGGTCCCGGAAAGCCACTGTCCTCCCCTCCCTCTTCTCCGCAGGATGGACGTTCCTGTGCAACTCCAATGGCCTCCCGCTCCCCTAAATGGTTTAAGGCACCGTCGTATGAGGAGGCAGGTAAAAACCTACCCAAAGCATCCCCCGGCCCAAGTCCCTGGAGAGCCAGGAAGCGGCGGGGTGCTCCAGGTTGAGCGAAGTCCACTATAAATACATATAAATTCCACAAAATGTTTTCCTTCCTCCTGTCCGTGAGTCTAGACCTGAACTCAGGCTGCTTTGAGGAGTGTGCATGGGGCAGCTGGTGGGGATGTGCTGCCTGAAACGGGACGGAGGCAACTGAAGGGCCAGTGTCCTATGCCAGGAGGTTCAGAAGTGCTGGGAGGAGGCCAGGAACAGTTCATGAATCCTCTGGGACGGCCAAGCAGAAAGGGAGTGCCAAGAGGCCAGGAGGGATGCAGGATGCTCTCCTGGATCCCCAGCTCCGGGTGCTCCCCCGGGGGAGCAGAGGTCCTGGCCGAGTCAATGGGGCAGGTGGCCCCATGCCTGCAGAGTCCCTTGCTCAGTATTTTTATTACACACCAACAAAACAAAAAAAAAAAAAGAAAGAAACTAAAACGTACCCCAAGGTAAAAACCAAATGCCAGTGACCAGGAGGCGCCTCAGCTGCCTGGGCCCTGCCCTGCCGCGGGCTGCCCTCCTCACTTTGGGGCTGGGGTGTCCGTGCCCGGGGTCTGCTCCTGGCTGCCTCCAGCCTCCTGCTGCAGCCACCGCGGGGGCTCTCCTCTTCACCTCCCTCTTGCACCTGGGGGGCCAAAGCCTGGAGGGGCCGGCTCTGAGAGGTGGCGCAGGGGTCCCCAGGGCGGCAGGGCTGGCTACATGCGGGAGGACGGGCTGGCCAGCTCGTAGAAGAGCAGGTAGGCATCGCTGCTGCGGACGTGGCTGGATGACATCGGGGTGACGCTGCGGAGAAGGGGAGGCGTGCTGTGAGCAGTGGGGATGAGGCACTGGGGTGCCCTGGGCAGGGGGTCCCCGCTCCCCTCGACCCCGCAGCCCTCCCCGCGCAGCCTCACCGGGAGTCGTTGAAACTGTGCCACTCGCTGGAGATGGGGCTCTTGCAGTAGGCGGTGTAGTGTCCCCCCATGGTGGTGCCCGAGTGGTTGGAGACGGCATAGAGGTTGTAAACGGCATGGTCTGTGGGGAGCAAGGGCTGTGCTCAGCAGGGGCACTGCTGCCCCTCTGCCCCCCAACATGCCAGCACGGAGCTGGGGCCGGGAGGGACTGGCACACTGGGTGGCTGTGGCTCCCACCCCCGTGCCTCTGACCCCCCCTGCCGCAGCCTGCAGCACCCTGGGGGCCATGAAGGACCCAGGCAGGGGCTCCTGCTGGAGCCATGCAGGGCCTGGCACTCACTGCAGCTCTGCGAGGCAAACTCCCGGAGGTCCAGGTCCTTCAGCTGGAAGTTGACGAAGGTGGTGAGCTTGCTCGTTCGTATCCTGGCCTCTGAGAAGCGCTTCAGGTCTAGAGGAGCATGTCAAGGAGCCAAGGGACAAAGAGGAGCCCGCGGGGAACCACCTGCCCCCTCCACCCCAAGCATCCCCTGGCCCTGGCCCTCTGCTTGAAGGATACGAAGCACCAGGATCTTGGGGAACTTCTGGATGCTGAATTTCTTTGTGCACCTCGTCCTGGCTTTGCAGCGACAACACGTCTGTGGGAGACAAAGAGTATGAGCAGGAGGGTTAGGGCAGAGGCCAGCCCCACCGGGCCCCAAGCCCACAGTCCTGGCAACAAGGGCATGGAGGGAAAGGAGCCCAGCCTGCACCAAGGCAAGCCCGCTTGTCCCTATGCCCCATGCTCCGTACCGGTTTCTCATCCCCGTCCAGCACATCCTCTTTGGTGAAGAGCCGTAGGCAGTCCATGAGGGTCACCTCCCCGTAGCCTTTCTGTGGGAGCACAGAGTGGGTCAGGGACAGGGTGTGTGGAGGCAGGGGACCAGGGGTCAGCAGGGACACCTTACCTTGGGGATGGGCAGGGACAGGTCCCAGAAGGGGTCGAAGGCTGTGGAGCAGTAGCCGCACTCGCTGCAGGTCAGCGAACTCTTCAGCTGCCCAACGAAGAGGTCTGGCGGGGGTGGGACAAAGCAGGGTGAGCCCCCCAGTTCCCAGCCCCGCTCCCCAGCCCATCCCTGCCCTCTTCTCCTCATGGCTCTGCTCACCACTAATGCGGCTGTCCTCCCTCTCCTGGTACCTCCTCCACATCTGGCGGCTCTTCTCGTCGTCACTGCAAGGGATGGGGAGGCAGAGGGGTACTGAGTGCGGCCTGGGGAACACCAGCGCCTGTGACCCAGCCCAGAGGGACTCGTGTGGTCACTGTCCCTGGGCCAGGCTTGCAGGCAGCAAGTTTGTCCGTGGGCTTGTCCATTGCCTCCACCCCAGCCAGCACTTACGGGAGGTGGTCCAGGGTGTCCGTGCTGGCCCGTGGCCGCACCAGCACACGATTCACCTCGCTGTGCAGCCCGTCGAGGAGGAACCGCAAGAACTCCTGCGCATCCTGCTGGCTGCGAGACACGGGGCACGGAGAGTGAGCTGCGGCAGGGGCTCGGCTTCCCCCTGCCACCCCCGCACCAACACCCCTTACTTGTAGCCGACGAAGCGGGGAGCGTATCTCTGGATCTGCGTCTTGAACTCGGAGGGGCTCACACTGTCGTTGGGGGACGAGGTCCAGAGCAGTTGAATCAGCTTTGCAAACTCTGTGGGCAGAGAGGCAGGTCAGTGGCACAGCTGGGCCCGGCTAGTCCTGGTGGCATGGCACCGCTGTGCCCTCCAGCTCCGGGGTCCCCGTGGCTGGCCCCGTCCCCTCGGGAGAGGGGACCCTCTCCTCCCACTGCCTGGCCACCCACAGCACCCGCCCCAGCAAGGCCGGGGAAAAGCCTCTGGGTGGGGGTCCCCCAGGACATGGGGTGTCCCGGGGCAGCAAGGACGTGCGGCAGGGCCTCCCCGCAAGGTGTGGAGCCAGGGGCCGGTGCCCGACGGTTACCTGTCATGAGCGCGGTGCGTGTGCGGCTGTTGTTGTTGAGGTCCCGCAGGTACTGGTTCTGCAGGCAGTAATCCCGCAGCTCCTTGGTGTTGCTCAGGCACTGCAGGATGGAGTTCATGAAGCACTGGGGGAGGCAGAAGAGAAAACCATGGCAACGGGAGGCAGAGAGAGGCGGGTGGTGGCAGGGGGACACCCGGGACGGGTGGGCAGAGGAGTAGGACCAAGCAGTGCAGAGCATGGGAATTCCTTCCTCTGCCAGCAGCGTCAGGAGCGGGGTGAAGGGAGCTGCTGGGGCGAGAGCGTGGGTGCTGGGGGCGAGGCGAAGGGACAGGGCTCCCCACTGCCCCACAGATGTGCCCTCAGAAGAGAATGGTGTGAGCCGGGGCTGCACAGCCGGGTTCCTGGGTCAGCACTCACCGTATTGCCGAGGTTTCGCAAGCCGGTCAGCCCCTGCACTGCCTTGGAGCTCTGCAGAGAGAGGAAACAGGGCTGAGACGGTGCCCAGCACAGGCTGGCTGTGCCTGTGGGTGGACCGGGGAGGCCATGGTGCCACGGGCATCCACGTGGAGCATACCCTCAAGTGCGAGCAGAGGCAGCTGCGCTCTGCGTGGGTTGCACGCAGGACTGTGGCTGAGGATCCGGTGGGAAGCCACTACTGTCCTGCTTGCCTGGCTGCTGCTGCTCAGCTCCCTGTGCCGGGACAATGGGCAGGGCTCAAAGTCCTCCCTGCCTGGCAGCACTGCTGCCCCATGCCCTGGGCTGCTGGCCAGGCCAGCCGCCCCTGCTGCCTCCCCCCGCCAGCCCTGCGCCCCAGGAAGCTGGGGGTGGCAGAGCCCCACGCCTGCCCCACAAGTTGGGTAGGTGCACGGTGCCCTGCCACTGCCCGCCTTGTCCGTGCTGGGTATTCCCTTCAGGACACCCTGCAGAAATGCAGCCCAAGCTTCGGCATGGCCGTTTGTCAGGATAAAGTCCACCCGGCCAAGTGCAAGCCCAGCCCTGCCGTAGTCGGCCCAGCGGATGGGGCCGCGTGCCCAGCAGTGCCCTCCCAACGGCTCGCTGGCCTGGCTGTGCTGCGCCTGTGCCACCGGGCTCTTCCAGGTCCCCTGGTATGTCCTGAGCTGGGCAAGCTCATGCCAGGCAGAGATGGGCATGGGTAGCTGGGTGCTGGGGCCAGGAGGCATCACTGCTCTTTGCTGGAGAGACCAAGAGCATGGAGGGGTCTGGGAGGCCACAGGGTTGCCCACCCTTCTCCCAGCATGGGGGACTAGGTGGTGGTGGGAGCCCCGGGGTCCTGCTCCCAGCCCTGCACGCGAGCCTGGCACAGAGGATAGTGGTGGGACAAACCTGCCCAGAGCCATGCCCAGAGCAGAGTTGGGGGCTGACAGGGCTTGTGGGGTCATGCTGCTGATCATGCGCCCCCAACTTGGCCGGGTTTTAAGGATCCTCAAGCAAACGCCCCAGCTGCCCACCCCAGGCGTGAGGAGGGGGAGGAGGAGAGGAGGGGAGGGTGCCCAGCAACTCCGAAATAGCAGCAGCTGGTGTGTGTGTGGGAGGTGCTGAGCACCCAGCCCTGACAGCAGCCCAAAATAACCCAGATCCAGTTACACGTGCTCCTTAGCGACGGTGCAGGCATCACCCACCGCAGGGGAGATCAGCACCAGTGGGGACTCGGCCACCCTGTGCAGGCGCAGGCGGCTCTACCAGACCTACTGGGTACCCTGAGTGCCCCCTCAGCGTCCCCAGCCCTGGCCAGACACAGCCCTCAGTGCTGGGGGGCGGCTGTGCAAAAGTGCCAGGCAGCCCCACCGCTTTTCCCCGGGCAGGGACCCCCAGGCTGGGGGCAGGCTCTGCCGGGCCAGGGTGCCAGCATGCTGTGGCAGGTCAGTGCCACACCGCGGCTGGAGGAGCTGGCCTGGCTCTGGGGGCACTGGGCACTGCAGCCCTGAGCAGATGGGGCCGAGCAGGCAGCAGGAAAGGTGGGTCGGTGTCCCAACAGCCTACAGCCCTTGAAGGGGCTGACCCCAAGCTTGCTGCCCGTGTCCCCATGCCCATTGCAGGGAAGGTCACAGTGCCAGGGGAGGTAGCAGCAATGCCTGGGAGCTGCCCCAGTGTGCCCTAGCCATCCCCACCAGGATGCTGCTCGCCCAGTTGTCCTGGTCGGGCAGGTCCCACCGTGTGCCAGGAGGGACTGGGTGTCCCACCGGTGGGGGTGAAAACCTCCCCACAGACCTAATATTTGCCCACTACTTGGACGGGCCAGGACTTGGGCTGCCCTGCCAGGGGCTGGAGCAACCCCAGGGGAGGGCTGGGGCTGGGGTGGGAGGCCCACCAAGTGCCCCCATACTGTAGCACAAGCCTGCGTGCCCCGAGGTCTTATTTCCCCCCCGGTTTTCCCTCCCCTGAGTGACTCAACTCCAGCTAATCCCCATCGCCCGTCCAGAGCTTTATCTAGGACACGGCGCTGCTCAGAGGCGGCGAAGGAGAGCTGGCTCAGGCGGCGGCGGCTGGGGAGTCCCCGAGGCTGCACTGCAGGAGGGGGGGACAGGGGATGGGGACAGAGGACAAGATCCGGACTGTGCTGTCCTGTCCACGTCCGAGTGCCCGGCAGCCGGACTTACATAAGCGCCCAGCCCCTGCCCTCCCCTGTCCCCTGCCGCTGCGGTCCCCGCCGGGGGACACCCGCCCCCCAGGGTGGCTCTGAGGACAGCCAAGCTCACTCCGGTGGCCCTGTCAAGGGGCGAGCGTGGCCAGGAGCCCCTTCCTTGCAGCGGGTAGGCTGGGGCACGGGCAACTTGACCAAGGTCAGCAGAGGGGCAGGGCTGGGAGAGGGACCCAGGCGCCCTCACCCGTGCTTTCACCTGCTCCCTGCCCCCCTGCGGGACAGGGGGGCACCCCAGCCCCACGGCCAGCCGCGACGGGCACCCACCCCCGGCACCCCATCCTCCGGCACGGGAGATGCCGCGGGGCACCCCACGCTCCCCGGTGAGGGCGGGGGCCGCCCGCTCCCC
>VXBO01010634.1:272991-284482 GCA_013400135.1 Rhinoptilus africanus
GGTGGAGGCAACGGTGTTTTGGGGGGAACTGAGCAACGACACCCCCCCTCTCTTTGAGGGATGCATTAAAACCAAGCTCAGAGAGTATTTCGGTGCCGTGCTTCCTTCATTGGGGAAAAAAAATCCCCCCAAATCCTCTGTGGAGCGAAGGCCCCATGTGGAGTCTCCCCTCTGAGCCCTGGGTAAACTGAGGCACGGTGCAGGCAGGGCTCTGGCTCTTTTCCTGCAGCACGGGCGGATGCGGCGGCTGGCAGGGAGCCCCGGTGTCCTGCNTACCTTGGTCTTGTTGAGGACGAGCCCGACGAAGGTGGAGACCAGGAGGGAGCCCGGCATGGAGGCGCGGGGCCGCAGCTCCTTGTGAAGGTCGGGGAGCGCGGGGGGCTCCTCGGGCAGCGTCACCGTGTAGGAGTCCCTCATGGTGGCCCCGGCGGGCAGGGCNGGAAAACAAATCCCCCCAAATCCTCTGTGGAGCGAAGGCCCCATGTGGAGTCTCCCCTCTGAGCCCTGGGTAAACTGAGGCACGGTGCAGGCAGGGCTCTGGCTCTTTTCCTGCAGCACGGGCGGATGCGGCGGCTGGCAGGGAGCCCCGGTGTCCTGCATCCCGGTCCTGCCTCTCCCTCTGCTTCACCCCTCTGACCGCAGCAGGGTGAGCGGCGGCAGCCTGGGACTGCTGTGCGTGCCCGGGTGTCCCACCCGCCCGCTCAGGGAAATTTCCACCGGCAAGCAAGGCAAGGGAGTGTGGTTGGGCTGCTCCGAGGACAGCCAGAGCCTCCAGCCTCACCAAGGGGGCTGGAGCCCCCACCAGTACCCCCCCGGCCAGAGCCAGTGGCTGCTGTTTGATTCCTAATTGCTGCAGATGCAGCCTCCCCTGTCCGCGGCATGAGCTCGGCGCAGCCAGTGGAGGGGCTGACTGGAGGGGGAGGGTGGAGAGAGGGAGACTATTTTTGGCACCAGCAAAAATATCTGAGGAGGCATCTTGCAGCGTTATTCATCTGCAGGGCCAGGGCTTTTTGCATCACAACAGGATGCTTGTCGTAATCCCTGCTTGCGTGTGCGCGCATGTGTATATATATATATACACACCCCCCGCGGTGTGTACACCGTACACACACAGGGACACCGCGTGCAGACAGGGGTGCGCACCCCAATGGCCCCACGCAGATGCCGTGGGTGCACCCACAACGCGCTCTCGCAGTCCCTGCAGGTTGCATCCTGGGCCCTGGGGCCACAAGACAGCTCCCCAGCGCCTGTACCGCCGTACCAGTGCCGCGCACGCCAGCCAGGGCTCCCGCCACCCTGCCCGGCAGCCCGGTGGGTGGCCTGGGGGCAGGATTTGCCCCGGCGCACAGCCTGCCCCAGGCGCTGTGCAGGGTGCTGGGGCAGCACTCCTCCCGGGGATGCACCGTGCCGGCAGAGCCGGTTCCATGGCAAGAGGAGCGGTGTTCAGCTACATCCCGTGCTGAACCTCATGCCCTGGAGACATCGGGCATCCTGGGCCAGGGACCAAAGTGCCCTCCAGCCAAAGCAGCACGCGGGCTCTCGGCGAGGCTGGAGCGGGAGAGAGAAGGGGAGCTCCGGTGGGACGGCATCACTCAGAGCCAGGTCCCTGCCCTCGGCTGTCCCCGCTGCAGCGGTGACCTTCTGCCGTGGGCAGAGGTTGCCACAGGCCCGGCTGGCTCTGCCAAGGCAGGCAGGGCCAGGACTGGCTGCAGGCCAGGGACGTCAGCTGCTCGGGATGGGACTGCGGAGAGCTGCCGGCGATTTTGTGGGTGGCTCTGGCCTTCTGACCCTCTGTTTGCCCAGGGTGGTTAATGGGGCGGCACAGCTCCAGTCCTGCCCCGCACCAGCCTGCCCTTCCTGGGAGCCAGCATGGCCCTGCATGGAGCCGGCGGTTCGGCGGGCACGGCCACTCGCTGCAGCTGCATGCACCTCCCTTTGCCCTGCGGGACGGTAAACTGAGGCGCAAAGTGACGGTGTGGGTAGGAACAAATGTGGGCAGCCTTGCTCCCTGGCTGTAGACTCCTCTGGATGGGAGTTTGTGTGGTGAAGAGGCGGGAGGCGGCGGGGGGGTGGAAGGAGGGAGGAGGCTCTGAGCCAGCATCGCCATGCCCTGGCTCTGGCACTGCCCTGGGGGGTGGGTAATGGGGCAGAACTGATGGCAGCGCCGGGGCTGCAACATGCGCTTGTTTCCTGCACCTGACACCACCACAGGCACCCAAGTCTGTTTTACGATCGGTACATTTGCTTCCCAGCTTGGGAAAGGGAAGGGAAAAAAAGCAGAGGAGTGGAAAATAGCAGGTGTGCCCATCAAAGCACCAAGGAAACCTAAGCCAGCGTCACTGATCCGGCCTCCCCACCGTCCCCGACACGGGTGCCCGCTCCAGCACCCTGTGTCAGATGCCAAGCGTTGGCTCACCTTTGCCACCCGTCAGCCCTGGCTGGAAAGTCCCCAGCGGCATCCACATGCAGACCACAAGGCTGTGGGTTGGGAGCAGCGCAGCCCTTCCTGCCTCATGGCCATCCCATGGCAGCAGGCTGGCACCCACATCGAAGGGGTGTGTGGGCACCTAGCAGTGGGGGCGACAGCTTTACTGCATGCCCGTGGCTGGCGGCAGCTGCTGGGTCCCCCCTCGGTGCCCCCCACCAGGGCCTGGTGTGGGAGGGGGAGGCAGGAATTCCCTTCCCCAGCACTGCTCCTCCTCTCACCCTGGGGGCCGGGGACCAGACAGGTTGGGCACAGGGGGACCCACACCAGGGCAAGATACTGCTGGGGCTGCGTGTGGAGCAGCTGGTTCGGGCTGGGGGGGGCATTGGGGAAGGGGCAGACAAGATGATGAAGGTGGGCTGTGGTGCTGCACCCCCCCCATTGTCCCTGCTCCTGTGCCTAGGGGCTCAGGTGGGTGTTTAAAACCCAGTGCCAGAGAAAGGGAAGAGGGGAGCCAGCCCTGCCAGGAATAGGCCGCAAGGCTCCGGAGGGACAGGGGGGAGACCTTTCCCACTGAGCCCCAGCTGCGGGCATGTGGCGGGCAGGAGTGGTTGCCTCTCCTCCCTATCCCATGCCTCCGGCTGTGCCTTGCTAGCCCAAGGGCATGGGGCTGACCTCCAGGCTGCTCCCGCAGCCCTTGGACACAGGGAGGGATGTGGGGGCACTGGCTGGAAAGGGAAAGAGCTTCCTCTGCTGCTTGCAGGGAAGCAGAGAAGAATCCCCCAGCCCTTCCCAGTTTAGCGGGCGATGGTGGGACAGAGCCGCAGGGAAGCAAAGGGCAGGCCAGACCCGGTGCTGGGGCAGATCAGCCTCCACCATGGGTGAACGAAGGCTGTCTGGAAAGAGAGCGGGAGACGAGGCAGGCAGAGCCTGACCAGATCTTGGAAGGAAACCTGAGTGGAAAATTACCAGGCTGCTCCCCTGTGCGCCCGAGCCCGGCTGCGTTAGCGATGCCTGCTCCCGGCCCGGGCTGAGGCTCTGGGGATGGTGCAGCACCGCCTGGTACCTGGGGCACTGAGTGCCTGCCACCACGTGTGACACTGTACAGAGCAGCCGCTGCCGCCGAGAAACTGCTGCCTCCCTGCCTGGGGGCTGGGGCACAGCGAGACGGCAGCAATAGACCCTGCCAGGGACCAGGTGTCACAGGGCATCAGGGAAAAACCTGACCGGCAGCTGGGCACCAAGTCACCGTGCCAGAGCCAGCACCAGCCAAACCAGCCTCCCCGGCTGGGTGTCTCCGGCAGGGTGAGTACCCAGCCCCATCATGTCACCTTCTCTGGCTAGGACGAGGCAGCAGGAAACCCTCTTCGGCCCCGCACTGGGCTGGGGCTGGGAGGGAGCAGAGGGCAGGGGGTGTGGGCACAGTCCCGCGGGTGCGGGGACACGGTGCACAGTGTGCTCCCACGGCAGGTTTGCACACCCGAGGCTGTGAGTTCGCCTGCCTGTGCCATCACCCGCTGCCAGGCACACACGCAGAAAGGCGCAGCGCACGCACTCCTGCCAGCAGGCGGGCACCCTTAGCCATGGGGCAGCCGTGGGGAGCCCCGTGAACTGCCCCCCCAGCAGTGCACAGCCCCTCAGTGTCCCCCCTCCAGGGGCAAGCAAGCTGTGCCAGCAAGGGCAGCTCGAAGGGTCTGCGGCAGCCCTGCCTGGCACAGACGCAGAAACTGAGGCACGGAGCAATGCACCAAGATTCCCAGGGAGACCGCGCAAGGTGCCTCTTGGGCTCCCTGGCTCGGCACAAGCGGGCATGGACCACATACCCCACCCCAGCACAGCTTTGTCCCCACTCCCAGCAAGCGCCACGTACCGCGGGGTCCCGGGCAGGCAGGTCGCAGTAGCCGTCATTCCTCTCACAGGGCTGGCTGGCACAGCGGGTGCCCGAGGGTGGCAGGGCAGAGCCGAGGGTACCCTCTGAGGGGCTGAGAGGGCCCGTGTGGAGGCTGCCGTGGCTGCTTTTCCTCCCGTAGCTCTCCAGGTAGCCGCGGACGTAGTCGGAGCGCACGGTAGCCTGGTAGAGTCCCTGCAGGGCGCCGAGCTCCTGGTGGCTCCGGGTGGTGCTGAGGGGGCCAGGGGGGCTGGTGTAGATGCTGTCTGAGGCGTGCAGCCCTGAAAACTCCTGCGCCAAGTCCGAGTGGCTGATGGATTTGTGACGGCTGAGAGGTGCTGTGGTGGGCAAGTAGCCTGAGGGGCTGCTGGGGGTCCCCGGGAAGGTGTAGCATGCACCCCCGCTCAGCCCACTGCCGGGTGGCCGGGACTGGGTGCGGATGTACGTGGGGCTCAGGCGGATGCTGGAGTCGGGGTACAGGGGCAGCCGGCTGCTGTCATAGGCACTGGTGGGGGACAGCCCCGTGTGGTAGTACCGGGGGGAGGGCAGGTAGCTGGTTTTGAAGCCGATTTTGCTGCTGTCTGCATAAGATGTGGCCAAGGTGGATCCATAGGAGGTGTAGGAGCTGTAGCCGCTGGGCACCTTGCTGTAGGTGGTCTCAGCATAGCGGGACGAGTCGACGTACCGCTTCAGGGTGGAGGAGATCTGGGACATGCTGGAGGCTGGGGCTCAGCGGGCTCTCCCGGAGGCATCGACTGCAAGAGAAGAGGTCAGGGGTCAGTTTCCATGGGCCACCGTCAGCACAACGGGGTGCCCACCACCAGCACCCACCCAGTAGCTTGCTGGCTCCTGGCTCGCCTGGAGATCCTGTGAGGGTCGGGAAGGCAACAGTGGGAACCCAGGGGGTGAAGGGTGCAGGGGGGCTGTGGGGTGCAGTGTGGCCATGGCTCCTGCCACCTGCCAGCCCTCCTGGAGAGCCTGGGACACCAGGGCTCAGCTGGAACTGCCACCCGTGTGCCTTCCTACCAGAGCCCCGGGGCACAGCCAGAGGCACCCAGCATCCCAGCACCCACAGTCACCGAAGCCAAGGGGCTGGAGCGGTCCTTGTCCGGATGGGAGTTGGTTGACTGGTCGGAGTAATGTTGCTTAGGCTCAACTCTGGCTGAGGTGGGCAGGCGGGTCGGACAGATCCAGCCAGCCCAGCACCTTCCCCAGGTTAGTCAGAGTGAGCGCCGGGGCTTGGCGGGGGTCTGGCGTTTTCGGCTGGCCACTATAAGGTCAGGAAGTCAGTGCAGGAGTCCTTGGCATCCATCCTTTCTCCCCACTTGGTGCCCGGCACCAGGCAGTGGATGAAGACCTCGGTGCAGCCACGACCACCCACAGGCCCTAGAGGACTGCAGGGACAGCCAGGGATGCCCTCACTGCGGCCACCTAAGCAGGCTGCCTGTCTCCCCGCTGCGGCTGTGCCCTGCCAGCCTCACATCTGTAATTCAAGCCGATGCGAGTCCTCCCAGCGAGGTGGCTGCCGTGCCCCCGCCAGCCGGGCAGAGCCAGCCCGTAGGTGCGGGTGGGCAGCCCAGCGCTCGGTCCCCACAGGGGGCTGGTGGCTTCTGCCCCACGGCACCCGCACAGGGCAGGAGAGGGGGACAGGGACAGAGGGGCCCAGAGCACAAAGGAGCCAGCCCGGAGCTGCGACAGAGCAGCATGGCAGCCAGCAACCTCCAGCGCCTGCAAGCACGGGCTGTCTGGAGCCGGAGGAAAGTTTGCTCTCGGCACACACGCCGGTGGACCGAAGGCTGGTCCCCTACCTGTCTGGAGGCTGCGGCTGGCACTGGGGTGGGCAGGACCCCAACTGGGCTCCTCTGTCCTGGCGTTGCTGTTGTGCAGCTCCCTGGGTGCCTGGCGTCCCTTCCCTGGCAGGACAGTGGCTCTTGTGGCTCTGAGAGTCTCCAGTCACCCAGGAGATGACCCTGATTCAGAAGCTTTTCCCAGCCCAGCCGGGGCGGGCTCTGGCCCGGCTCCAAGCCAGGAGGTGACGGAGATGGTGCCTGGCCCGGCCCTCGCCCAGCCCCGGCAGCACGCAGGGCGCATCCAGGCTTGGGGACGGGCACTGGATGCCTGGCAGAAGGAGCCAACAGGCATGCCTGCCCCCAGTGAGATCCCCTGCCTGGGACAGGAGGCAGCACCCCTCTGCAAGTGTCACCCCAGGGATGGGAGCCACCCCAAGCCCCCCTACCGTGGCCACAGCGCGTGTGCCCTGCTTTTTCCATGGCAGGCAGCCGAAAGCGATCCCCATCAGCCGGGAGTGGTGGGAGGGTGCCATGCATGGTGATGGGATGGAGACCCCTTGGCTCCACAGACCCTGGGGCACAGGGGGACGTGACTGCTGTGTCAACTCCCCCGGCCACCCCTGCCCATCTAAGCCCGGCATGGAAATGCCCCAGGACTGCTTTTAGGAGACAGCGGTAAGAAGCGCCATCCAGCTACTATGGCCTCCTGGCCGGCAGCCCGGTTTTCTGGCCAGCCGGCTGCATCCCAGTTGCTGTTGTTATTGCCCAGGGAACAACCATCCCACAGCGGAGAGGAAACTATTTACAAGGTGGAGTGCACAGACCTGTTTGGGAACAGGGGCTGAGGGGTGAATAATCTGCTCTCGGGCAAGGACTCCACGAAACGCCCGGCTCTTCCCGGCCAGGCTGCGGATGCCCTTTGCCAGCACTGGAGGGGCCCCGGAGCGGTTCTGCCAGCTGGGATCCGACATGCACAGTGGGGAATTTTCCTCAGAGGGATATGGGACCCCGGCCAAGGGATTGGCACCACCCACAGGCGCGAGAGTGAGATTCTGGGCTGCCCTCAGCTCCCAGGGAGCCCATGCCTGGCTGCCTGCCTTGCTGGGACGCGGAGCAGCCTGGCACAGGGACCCTTTCTGGGCTGCCCCTGCTCCCATCCCTCTAGCCAGCAGAGATGCTCTGGCCTGAGGACAGTGCATCACCCAGTGCCATCGCCTGCTGCCAGCGGTGCCTGTGCCCTCCCACTGTGCCGTGCCACCGCCGCCACCAACAGCAGCTCCTTGTGGGTGTACGCAGGGCACCACTGCCCCCGGGAGAGCCGCTGGCTTGGGAGCAGGAAGGCAGCAGGTGCTTTCTGGCAGCGGGACAGGTCTCCACAGGGCAGGGGGATCCTGCCCGGGACACAGCAGCTAACCCACTGGTGTCGCAGGAAGAGAGGTCTTACCACGGAGGACTGCCACATCTGCTAGGAGCGCCTGTGCTGCGGTGTCCCCATGTCACAGCAGAGCGGACCCCAGGGCTGTGGAGAGCAGAGCGTGCCAGGAGCCAGAGGAGCTGAGGGGGTGTGAGAAAACCCCGGTTCCTCCCGTCGCTTCCTGACCTGCCTGGCCCCTCCCTGCCCGTAATAGTGCTGAGCTTTCCTGCCGCCTGGCAAAGCCCTGGGGCTGGCATGGCTGAGTCAGGCCTCCTTCACCCTCATCATCCTCTCGGGGTGTCAGGGGAGGCTGAGGCACCGGAATGTCCGGTTCTCCATCACGTGCCCAGGCAGCAGCCAGCCCCAGGGACCTGGGAGCTGGGGCACCGTGGGGCTGCTCGGGCTGCAGGGGGCATCCCGCCCTGGCCTCCAGCTCCAGCAGCCTTCCCGATGGGAAGCTCAGCCCAAAGCTGGGAGACAAACCCTTTGCCCTGGAGGCAGAGGAGCAGAGACCCTGCTCCTTCTCCAGCCGCTCTCCTCTGCCGGAGGCCCTCCTGCCCATGGCCCGGTGGCAGCTGTCCCCCGTGGTGGCCGCGGAGCCCCAGGGCAGGCTCAGCTTACACAGCACTGGCTCAGCCCGAGGTGTGACAGCACAACTGCTTCTCGCTTACGCAGGCTTGGACCTGTGTCCCCTGTCCCCTGAGACACAATGTCCCAGCCTGGAGGTTACGTGGGAGCTCACAGCCCTCCGCAACGGCGCTGGCAGAGGCAAGAAATCCCTCTGGGTATCTGCGCTTCCCTCCAGGAAGGGTGGCCCCGAGCAACACTGGGGGGAATGTGCTGCAAAGCGTATCCTACCTGCAAGGGCCAGAGTCATCAAGGGGTGCCCTCGGTCAGCAGACGGAGACCCCAGTGCTCCGGGGCGATGCTGGCAGCCCTTCTCCAACACTCGGGGAAAGGCCACCCCGGCTCCGGTGCTGCCTCCCCAGCGCTCGCACACCCCAGAATGATGGGACCTGCCCAAGGTCACACATGCATCAGGAGCCAGCCTGGCCAGGGCCCTTCCTTTACTAGCCACTGAGCCAGAAAACCCTCCAGACTCACGCCACACGTGCTGGTCAGGAGTCATCGCCCTGGACTCGCTCTGTGCTGCTGACACATACCCACCTGGCTGCAGAACTTGCTGCTCCCAAGCCACCCCCCAGGCAGTAAAACCCCAAACCCAGGGGGAACCTCCACGTAAGACCCAGGGTATGTTATTGCTTTGAGGTCTGCGGGTGGAAAAAAAGAAGGGACCCTGGGGAAGCGCCTCGGCACGTGGCTCTGCCCGCGCTGGGGGACAAGGAGGGTGCCGGGGAGTGCAGCTCGCTGGCAGAGAGCTGCCAAGTTTTCACACGTGAACTCTGAACCCGCTCTCTGGAGAGGCAGAGACTGTAAGCTTATCCCCGTGGTTTTACACAGCCGAAGGAAAAGGGAGGGAGGTTTTGCCAGCTCCTCTGAGTCTCTGACGCCACAGCCCCCTCCCCAGGGCCAGCATCCCCACAGCACCCCCTCCACTCACCTGCATGCGTGTCGGGAGGGCGGGCGGCCGGTGGCTGGTCAGGGCCACGAGGCTCGCATGGCGGGGGGCAAGTGGCTGCTCATGGGGTGATGCCCACGGAGCTGAGCGCGGAGAGACGATCCTGCCTCCTCAGGGCGCTTCCCCTGGGGCCGAAGGAGAGCGAGCGATGCGGAGGGGCCAGCAGCACCCAAATCCTCTGGAGGGCACGGGCTACCCCAAGGCTCAGCTCCTCCACCCTACAGGGAGCGGACGCAATGGCCGGAGGGGGCCGAGCCGGAGGGATGTGAGGCCGCGTAAAAACACCACTGCAGAAATTCACGGCTCGGGTTACCAGCTAGATAAATATAGTGTCTTTATCTGACCTCACAGGGCGCCGAAATGCTCCTCTCGCATTCCAGCTTCAGAGAGGCTTAAAGGGAACGTGAACCCAAGGAGGCTGGTGACCCATGGCAAGGGGGCGCGGGGAGGGGAGGCTGCAGAGGCAGAGGGCAGCTGTGGGAACGAAGAAGGATGACAGAGGGTAACAGTGGGGAGGGGAGAAATTTGGGGAGGGAGATGGAGGTCTGGGAAGGAAAGGGTGGACGGAGAGTTGCGAGAGGGAGTGGGGTGGGACACAACTTGGTGTGGGGCTCAGGGAGGCAGAGAGAGGGGATGCCCGTGGCTGCCAGTAAGGTCTGGAGCACAGCATCAAGGCGAGAGGAGGAGGTGGTCTGGGTTCAGCCCGCCTCGGGGCAAGCTGTAGGGGGAAGAGCCCCCTAAGCCTGTAGCAAAGGTGGGCATGGGGCAGCCGGCGTGGCAGGCACAGGAGCACCCACCCCTCATGGCTCCACGGGGATACCGGGGCACCCACCCGGCCCTGCTTCCCGACGCCTGACCCACCCAGGGCGGCACGGCCTCGCGGTGCGCCGGCACCCAGGCGGCCGTGACTCAGCCAGCACCTGCCGAGGATAATTGGGAGGGATGCAATTATGGTGGCATTTTCCTCCCTCCTGCCCGGCTCCAGCCCTGAAATAGGGAGGACCCCGCGAGGGACGCGTCTGGGTGTGACTCCGGGAGGCTGCTGCGGGGTCAGCAATGGTGTTAGGGGGTGACGGCAGGGCTCTGCTCCCAAACCCCAGGGTGAGCATGCCCCATGGTCCCCAGGTCCCAGGGTGGCATCCTGACCCTGAGCGGGGAGCAGTGCACGGCCACTCCGGCTGCTCTAGGGGATGTGGGTGCCCTTGGCAACCCCAGGGGCAGCACGCAGGCACGGGCGCGCAGGAAGGACCCTGGCATGACAGGCACACTGCCCCAGGGCTGGGAGCTTCGGGACGCGAGTGCGCACCCAGCCCCGCTCTTACGCGCGCTCCCAGCCCCGGCAATTCCCTCCCAGGAGGATGGCTGGGCAAGGACCAGCCCTGGAAGGGGCCGCTCATACCTACCCTGCTTTGCCCCCCTGACGGCATGGTGGCCAGCCCCATCCCTGAGCTCACAATGGGGCAAAGGGAGGGCCTCTGGGATGGAGTTGGGGGATAGGGACAGGGGTAAGGGACATGGGCACAGGGATCCATGCTCCAGGTGGGCAGGAGGGGCTTACCCTCCCTGCAGAAGGCCAGTCTTGTCCCTGTCTGCTTCCCTCCTGGAGGACCCAGGCTGCTGGAGGCCTGGGGGGAGGCACGGTGGGGGCTGCCCAGGAAGGGTGTCCCCGCCAGCAGGGAGTCTGGGGGCACAGGCTGGAGCCCAGCCCCACCACAGCCCCTTGCCCCACCGCCGCACACACGGGTGGCCGTGGCTCCGACACACAACTTAGGGTTTTATTGTGCAGACAGAGGAACACTCCTGGAGGATAGAGGGTTTTTTTTGTTGTTGCTTTTCGTAGGGTTTTTTTTTTTTTTCCCCCTTAACAGAATTTCTTTTACAACAAGCTGTAGAAACAACTACAAATGTTCACCAAAAAAAATGAGACTGGAGACGCATCCGCACTCTGCCGGCTGGGCTCTGCGCCTGCCCCGGCGCTCACCAGCAAGCCCAGGGAGCTGGGCGCAGCCAGACCTCAGCTATACACGGCCTCAGCGGCACTAGACAGCAAGCAAGCAGGCAGGGACGGGCAGGGAACGGGCAGGGAACGAGCAGGGAACGGGCAGGGAACGGGCAGGGAACGGGCAGGGAACGGGCAGGGAACGGGCAGGGGGGTAGGAGGCAGCTCGCGGTGCCTGGAGAAGAGCAAGGAGTGGGGAGCAGCTGCTGGGAATCGCTCTCAGCCGTTGGTGGCACAGCCCAGGCTGCACGGGCAGCTCGGCGGGGCTGGGGTTCACCCCACCAACCTGGATGCTCCTGCCTGCATCTTCCCCTGCCCCGCGCCCTCCCCTGGCCAAGGGTGCAGCAGGTCTCTCTCCTGGGCTGGCGGAGGGGGGCTCTGCTCGGCTCCCCTCTC
>VXBO01010634.1:289257-467142 GCA_013400135.1 Rhinoptilus africanus
AGGGGGTCCCGCTCCCCCCCTACCCCCCTTTCTGCAGACTGGAAAGGGCGGCAGGTCCCCATTGCCATGGGAACACCCGGCTGTGCAGAAGAGCCGTCAACCCCCATCCTCCCCCAGCCCAGCCACGCGGGAGTTGTTTTGCGGGGAAAGGAGGGTGCTTCGGGAGTGGAGGGAAGAGCTGGGCTTGGGCTTTGCTGGGGCTGGGGGAGGTATTCCACCACCCCAAATGTGTAGTGCTCAGGTGGCCAAGGAGGCCGGCTGGCAGGGAGTCACCAAAGACCCGTGCAACGCAGATCTCCATGCAGGAAAAGGTGTCAGAAACAGTGGTGGACACAGCTAAAGCGCCGTCAGGGATGCCACCAGCCACAAGCCACAAGCCAGTTTTAGGCGCAGGGCTGGGGGCAGTGAGGATACAAACAAGGGCTTGCTCCCCACAGGCTCCCATCACCACATGGCTAGGAAGGGGCTAAGTGGAGCTGCTTCTGCGCAGGCAAAATGTCTTTGGGCCCAGAAAGCAGCCTGGCAAAAGACCTCTTTCCTGCTCTTGAGGCAAGTTGGAGCTGACAGGAGAGGAGGGCAGCGTCAGGGAGTTGCTCTCCCTGAGGGTTTGGGTCCCAAGGCACCCCAGGAAGGAGCAGAGGCATGCAGGATGGCCTGCCCTGTCCTCACCTCCTCCCACACCCCCTGGCAAAAAGGGCTGGCACTGTGAAAGTTGATATGAAAAGTCATATTCTGCTCCAGCAGAACCCGATCCCAGGTGACACTCGAGTGCTGAAGTTTTGCAAGCTGGCCATGCAGCAGGGTTTTGCAAATTCTACAAAATCTTGGTGCCCAGCTGCTCGCTCACTATGTGGGCTGCAGGCGCGCTGCCCCAGACGGGGCTGGACACCCAGGCTGGCCGGGGGGCCCGTGGGGCCGGGGAGCGTGCAGCAGGGCTCCTGGTGTGCTGCTGTGAGGAGAGCTAAGGCTTGAGCCTGCCTGTTGTGGCGGCTGGGTATCGAACGGACGCAGGCTGGGGGGTCATATAGCTGCACAGCAACACAACTGCACTGGCAGGTGAGGGTGGCATGGACCAATGGTGCCGGCTAAGCGTGGGGTTAAAGGCATGGCAAACTGACACAGAAAGCCACCGCTAACACGAGTGGAAGCAGATCGATGCAACAAAACCAGACAAACGCAAGAGGCGCGTTGCCATGTTGTCAGGATGCAAGACATGCAAGCACGAGGTCTGCATCCAAACACAGCTGCATGGGGGGCACAAACACACGCGTCCCTTTTACATCTAGCCCCACATCTCCACAAGCTGTGTCTCCTCCACATCCCCACCCTCACCCCCAGCTACGTGATCACAGGCAACCAGGGAATTCAAGCTCGAAGGATTGGCTTTTGGAGGAATGCAGTTCCCCAAGCCCCACTGCAAGAGATTTCAGTTCCCTTTAAATCTGTGGCTGGTGGTGCTGTGGAGGCAGGCGTGATTGTGCAGTTTCTAGGCAGTGCTGGCAGTGAGCATCCTGCCTAGGTGTTTGCAGGAGGCTCCTTGCAGAGGTTCTCCAGCTGGATTGTCCCTTCACTGCAGATTGCAGCCTGGCTGCCATCCATAAACCAGAGAAAATCAGTCCCCAAGTCACACGTAATGCAGAGGCCTCCAGACAAGTGGCCGAAGGAGAAGAAAAGGGTGGGGAGGAGAAAAACTAATGACAGACAAATGGAGAGGGAGGCAGGCAGCGTTTGCGGTGGCAGGTGTCAGGCAGAGGGACAGACAGACAAGCACAAACAGGGGTGAGGAAGCAGCCAGACAGACGGAGTGCAGCACAGCGGTGCAGATGCCGGCAGGCGTGGGTCAATGCAGCAGGACAGTCTGACGAGCAGGCAGAGGCAGGGCTCCTAGGAGCTCCGATCAGCCAAACTGCCCCTAGCTCCTGTCTGGAGAAAAAGCCAGGGCATCTGGGGAGTCCTTCTGCTCCACTGGAGAGCGTCGGGGGCAGCACTGCCCAAGGACCGTCCCCAGTAGCTGCAGGAGGCAGGCTGGGAGCAGAGACACTGAGGGGGGACCATGACTCGGGTGTTTGGTGCTGCTGCAGCAATCAAAACCTGGCCTTGGCCAAGGACATCCTGCTGCAGGGGATGCCCTTCTTCTAGGAGAAAGGTGGGTACACATCCTTCCCAAGAGGAACATCTCTCCCTTGGCCTCAGCGTACCCCCAAAGGCGGGAAGAAGAGAGACTCTCCCTCCTGCTCATGAATCACTGCACAGCAGTGCACTCCGGGTCCTGCTCAAAACGTGACAGCAGGATGCCCACGCAGCAGCCGGTCCCTACCAGCAACCATTTGCTCCCCCACTGCTAATTGCTGGGGAGGGGAGACGCGAGGTCCCAGCCACCCCACCAGCGCTCCTGAGGAGAGCCCCCCCCTGGTATCCTCTCCAAGGCTATTAGAGCTGGGGATTTACGGGACGGAGGAGTGAGGGAGGGCATCCGAGAATCAGTGCTATCGATCTGGCAGAGATCTGGCAGGCCGGCCAGGCCCCGGAGCTCCAGCCGGCAGGAGGACTGCAAGGGATTCATGCTTCCCATTGTGCTAAGCCAAATCCAGGCCCTTCCCACCCCACCTCTGAGGGACAAGAAAGGGAGGCTGCAGAAGAGCTTTGCCCTTGATTGGAGAGACAGGATGGCCCCCGGGAGCCCAGCGAGGCCCCACGGATGCTATATGTAGCATGGCCCAGATAGGAAGCCCCTGGGCTTTGTGGCACCGCTGTACAGAGCAGGGGTGGAGGAGACTGTGCTCCCCTCCTTCCCGCACGCAGCACACAGCCAGGAAAACAGGGACAGGCAGGGTTCCTGCTGCAGCACTGGCTTGGGACCTGCTGTGCTTCGAGCAGCCACGTTAGCCTAGCAAAGGAGACGGCTGGCTGGTACAAAGCCCCAGCTCGGCCACGGTGGTTCGCCTGCAGCCTGCAGGGCTCCTCCTTGGGAGTCTCTGCCTGTTCCATGGCTGTGTCCTGGGTACAGAGAAGCCCCAGAAGTCCTTAGTCTAACAGGGAGTAATGCAGGGCTAGGAATCAGCTTCCATCCCCGCATTGACACACCTGCCAGCAGGAACATCCCTCCCTTCCTCCCCGTTTGCTTGTGCGCTCTGGCTACCGGAAAGTCCCAGCTTTGTGCTCACACCCAGTCACTTAAGAGTGCCCCGGACTGGGGGTGTTGTGCCCTCCTGCTTGCCGTGGTGGCTTGCCTTGAGGGGAGGCTTCCAGCAGTGAGCATCCACTGCAGCGTAGGATCCCCCATCGCAAATCCCCGCTTCATCTGGCACTGCTGCCTTTCCACCTTACTGGGATCTGGGAGCCACCAGGCAAGATCCCAGCAGTGCAGCTCTCCTGCCCAACCAGAGCAGAGCATCTGGAGGAGCGGGTGACCATCTCTGCCTGCGTCTAGCCCTTCTTGCCCAGGGCCACTAAAATCTCCCTGCAAGAGACTTGGAAATCCTTGTGGGAGCCGGCCAGGACACTAGGAGACAACTCAGCCTGGAAGAGGGGGTTGACTGAAGCAGAGAGCTCTCAGTTTGCTCCATCTGCTCCCCAGACTGAGTGGGAGCGGTGCTTGGCTGCCTGCCACAGCCTCCTCCTCGCTGCCTCCCGTTGCAGCCAGCAATGCATCCTGCTGGCGCTTGGCAGGGGCTAGGTTTTCTCCCACACAGGTGCTGGGATGGGAGAGCTGCTTTCTGCACCGTGTCCTGCAAACCTGATCTCTGCTGAGCTTAGAGGGAGACTGGGGGAAGGAGAAACATCTCTGCCAACTGACAGATAACTCAGCTCCTAGCTCAGAGCCTGCAGATCTACATCTCTTACCTGCAGGCTGAGTGGCCAGGGGGCTGTATTCAGCCTTTTCGCAAGGGCGCCGCATCCCATGGGGTCTTTATATTAGAGTTAATGTGGACAGAGAGTTTTAACTGGGAAAAGATGCCATGTCAGATGGTGAAACTCCCCTCCTCCACCTGCTGAACACCTTACCCCGTGACACACACCTGCTCCCCTTGAGGGGCACCTATGGGGGCTGAGGTCAGGTTGTGCAGCATTAGAAGCCCCAGACAGGCAGCTGGGGCTGCTGATTCCCAGAGCAACTTTATAGCCCTTTGTTTCAGGGAAATTTACCTGTGTGGGAAAGGTGAAGTGCCCAGGGTTTCCTAGGAAGATTTTGGATAGAGAAATGGGCATAG
Organism: Rhinoptilus africanus; assembly: GCA_013400135.1. Classification (NCBI taxonomy): domain Eukaryota; kingdom Metazoa; phylum Chordata; class Aves; order Charadriiformes; family Glareolidae; genus Rhinoptilus; species Rhinoptilus africanus. The sequence goes on from VXBO01010634.1 coordinate 293,469, forward strand.
AGCACAGCCCTGCTTCTGCTCCCCATCCCCAGCCTAGCTTTCTCCTCTCTGTCTCAGGAGAGATGAATAATGCAAGCTACAGAAAATGGAAATAGCTTCCCTGAATTTTCTCCTCCCACCCGCTGGGCCTTAAGGAACGGAAAGTGTTTATTAGCGTTCCTTATTTATGAAGAAACCATCAGGCCAGGATGGTTAACTCTCACCACGCAGGTTCCTCTGTGGATAGTTCCAGAGGAGAAGAGCCCTGCAGGGTCCCCCTGTGCTCCAAGCCAGCGGGAAGCTCCGCACTCTGGAGAGAGGCCGGTGAAATAAAGGCAGGCAGGTTTGCCCCTTTCAGAGCAGAGCTGGGTTCTTCATTGCGGCTGGAGACTGCCAGGAAGGCTGGCTCTCACCCTGGCAGCGCTGGAAGGGCAGGGGCCGTGGGCTCAGCGCACACAGTGCTCCCCTTTAGCAGCCAGCCAGCTGCTCCCCGCACTTGGGTTTGCGTCATGGGCTCCAGCACTCCCTCATCTCCCCCATTGTCAGCAGGGACAATGGGAGCGTGTACCCGGGCTGGGCAAGGAAGGGCTTCCCCTGCTCCCTGCCTTCTCTGCAGCTGAGCCGGCGGGCGCTGTAGCGTGCCCCCTCAGCCCTGCTGCCCCAGGGCCACCCGAGGGAGAGAGCGCTGCCTGCCCGCAGCCTGCTGCCAGGGCTCCGCAGAGCCCCTTGGCAAGCCCCGCTCCCTGCGTTACCCTTCTCCGCATCAAGCCGCAAACGCCAGCATCCCTCCAGCCACATCTGGCCCTGCAACCAGACTTGCGCCGTCCGTAGTCACTCAGCGATTCCTCCCAGTCCCTCATGACGCATTGTTTGGAGCGGAGGGAGATTTTCAAGTGCTTCCCAGGCAGATTTTTACCCATTGTTGTCTGCCTCTGTTTTGCTTAGGAGGCTGGAGAGCCGTGCGTTTCTGTGCTAGGAAGCCCGAGTCCCCCATCCCTGTCTCTTCTACAGTCTCCTTCAGGGACAGGAATTAGGTCACTTCATATCTCTGTGCATCAATTTTGCCACAGAAAAACACTGAAGAAATTCCTTCCTTTTTAGTCCAGGCCAACCTTCTGATTTGAATTATTGGTCTCTAGGAGACAGATTGCCAATAAAGACAGCACAGCCAAAAAGAACCACTGAGCTTTTGTAAACAGAAACCCAACGCCATGGGTAAAAATTAAAAATGAAAGGGAAAGAAAAAAAAAAACCCCATAGATTGTAGCAGTGGAGGAGTGACCCAGACACCCACTAAAGAAGTATGCTGTGTGAGTGGTCCTCACGACACTCCCCGACTTCCCACAAGCACGAAGGCGGCAGCTGGAGGCCCTCCAGCCAACACAGTCACCACCACTTCCCTTATGCTACAGCACAGAGGATTGTTTCCCGCAGTGGTACAACATCAAACCTCTGAAGATGCTGACGTCTTGGGCTTTTTCCACCCTACTCAAGGCAGGCAAGTGGGCCCAGCCTGAGCTTCTTGCCCTGTAATACAAGAGCTCTCATGGAGACGGTCCCAGCTGTTTCCGCACCTTTGGAGGACCAAAACCAGGCACTTCTGGGGAGCCAAAGTTTGCCGACAAGTGGGGTCAGGCCAAGGAAAATCTCACTCGGCCAGGGCTCTGGCCCCAGGGGGGCAGGAGCAGCACAGCATCCCTAACTCAGCACTCACTTAACCAGAGAGAGAGGTGGAAGGAGGTGCAAGACATGACAGGGTTTTGCCCAGCTACAAAGCAGAATAGATGAGGCTGTGTCTAAAGGACCTGCCTTTTACCAGAGCACTGTTATGGAAAGGGCTGGAACTCCCATGTCGTGACAAAGTGTTAAATGGGCCTCAGAAGTCCCCTTTTGAGAACATTTTCTCTACTGAGAGCACTCAAGTCTCTGGAGCTGAATTATCAAGAGCAAGCAGTTTTGGAGAAAGTTCAGTTGCAGATTTAGCATAAGCCTAATCCATACAATGCTGTTAGTAACCTTAAAATCAGGAAACTAACTCCAAGGTGAACTTGGAATTCTTCCAAAATATGTCAATAAAACATATTTCCTCCATAGTCAAATCCGAGGACCACCTTTTGATTGAGTGCACGTTGTCATTTGCAAGAGTAAGTTGGCAGCAAAATCTTTCTTAACTGTAAGTTTCACCTTATCACCACCATTTCCCTAAAAAGATAAACCTTAAGCATGGTTTTGGGTTGTGTCATGGTCTTGTCATCTTTCTGAGCTACTGCTGCTTTATCTAAAAAACCAGTAACCGAACAAGCTGAGGCCCTTCTATTTCCAGTACAGTTTAAGTTTGGCCTAGTAGCACAACGCAGATAACAAGAAAGGGAACAGCACCCTTCTCACTTTTAGGACTTCACCGAGGGACAACAGCACAGCTTGCAATTATTGTCTGCTCTGTAACCACAAGTACTGAAATGAAGCTGCGTGAAAGGAGGACATCACTGGCACCAGCCCCAGGAGAGCAGTGTGATGGGTACCACTGCCACACTCGGCCGTGCTCTCCGTTCTGCGCCAGATCTTGCTTCAATATCGCAACAGCTGCCCATTTACTCCTTTAACTGACACCAAAACCCCTCCCCCGGAGCTTCACATCAAAGCTGTCATTCTCACAAAATAGTGGATTTATTCCAAACCCTTCCCGTTACCCAGGGCAAGGCAGGGTCACCAGATGCTGGGACAAGCTGAGCTTAACATGGTTTAGAGGCATTTTTCTCTGGTACTGACAGCTGAAAAAGTGTATAGCCATGTACTGCTCCTAGAAACAACCAAGCAAAGGCAACACGTATAGAAAAAACCTCTGAAACTTTTAAAAAGTCCTTATCGTAAAAAGTAAATGCCCCCTCCATGGTTAGTGGAAAAAAATTCCTCGCTGTGGCTTGAGGTAGCTTGAGCACGTCCACATTCAGAAGAGTCTGACCACTTGGCTAAATGCTTATTCCTAATGGAGTCTGGGAGCCTGCAAGCCAGCACTTGACTTCATTTACTCTCCTGCTCTTTTAAGATCATTCACATGGTTTATTAATCTGCGTATTGCTTCTAACAACTTAACAATATCCTGTATGTTATATGCACAGCTTTATATTTTTTCTGTAAACAAAAGAGCTGGCAACAGGCTGGGACTGCCAAGGTCGCAGAACCTCACCTGCTTTCGGGTGTGCTCAGCCGAGCTCTTGCAAGCAGCCTCTGCAGCCCCCTGAAATACCGCAGTACCACCATGCAGCCCTACCAGCTCCCCGGCTCACAGCTCCCTCAGCTGCTCCGGTGCTGTGATTATAGGCTTTGAGAGCTGCTTGCAAGAAAGTGCGGAATAAAACACATACATAAATAACCACAAGTGCCACAATGGAGCCGTGCCCCCCCTTTTTTTTTTTTATTTTGACAGGGATTTGGGCATCCTCTTCTTCCAGCAAATCCTCCGCTGCAGTGGGTACACAAACTGCTCCCAGGAGAGAGGGGATGCCCAGAGGCTGGGTGAGGGGGGACAGGCCCCAGACAGCAGCTGTGCAGGAACTGGAGCACCTTAGAACAACCAAAACAAAGGCCATAACTCTGCCCCGTAAGGCGCTTGATGGAGCATTACAATGTCACTTATCTGGACACCACCTGGTGATGCCCAAGATTGATTTGAAACCAACTACGACAAATAGACAAAGCCCTCGTGACAACAATAACTGTACCTGCTGCTGCAAAGGTAAAACAAGCACATAGTGCAATCACAGAAGCATGAGTAACAGAAAAATCGGGTACAAAAGCTGCTATGGCTGTAAGGCAGAGTATCAAAAAACATTTTATTGAGAATCCAGAGTAATGGGAAGAAGAGAAGGAAGAGATACAGTATATGAATAGGAAGAACAATGCTGTTCCAGGTGCTGGGGTCCAAATGCATACTCCCTGTGCGGGAGCTGAAAAAAAAAAAAAGTCATATTAAGAAACCAATCCACTACACAATCCCTAGCCTAGAGAACAGAAGACAGCCCAAAGAAACAGCTCTACCAGAGAAAAAAAATCCTCCATCATACTGGGATACCCCATGGCTACGTATGTGCTGAAGAAACAAGATGGAAGTGAAGCTCTCAACAGGAACTCCCTCCATTAGAGGATCAGACAAAAACCCACATCGCTCCTGAAGCCCTCCTACTTCAGCTTGTCTCACCAAAGCAAGACACCGCAGACTCCAGCTCCTCAGTGGCAGCACCTGAGGGGCAATTAGCAGCACCTGAGGGGCAATTAGCAGCACACAGGTGCAGCCCAGCCTGATTTCTTGAGCAAATCTGTTAATCCTTGCATTTATATAATTCTGGAGTTGAATTCTAAGCAAAGTATTTTAGGCCCTTTACACATGACAATACTGTCACTGTAGAGTATATGACCAGGAAGTTATTGTTATTTTTCAGTGGTCTCCCTGGGATTTTTTTAAAAAAAAACTTAGCAAGAAGTCTCCCTTCTCTCCCCTTCCTGTGCAACAGTAGGAAAAAAAATGTGGAAGAAAAGATTCATGCTCTCTCTTTCCAGCTCTGCTTCTCAAGCCTGCATCCTTCCTCTTCCTGCAACTGGATTTGGACTTTTAATTGCCTTCAAATTCCTGTATCCAAAACACTGGCCTATCCAAGTATCACGCTATTCTCCTAGATTGCTAAAACTGAGCCTTCTGAGATATTCAAAGTCCTGAAACCAGATTATACAATAGGAGATTATAAAATTTATAAAACAAATTTATAAGCATGAGATTATTTAAAAAAAAAGAAATTGCAATTTAAGTTTGTATGCTGTCTTAGAAACATTTTGATCAAGCTTATTTCTCGGGTTTTTTATTGCAAGGTTATAGTCAATCATTTGACTTTATTTACTATGTGTATTTACATAGACACATACACTATGTTTACTCACATAGTTCTTTACTTTGCAAGCAGTGGAGGGTGTTTGTGATGAATCAGTCATAACATGATGCATCATTTTACTCTTTCCACGGGATAATATTTTTTTTTACATTGTGATTATTTTTTTTTGAATGTTGTGACTCTCTGATTTGATGAGATTCACATTTCAGTCAAAAAGTATGTTGGGAAAGAGACTCTAAAAAAGCAATGTTAGGATCATGACCACAATCTAGGCTAAGGCTAGGAAATAGTAGAGAAAATATATTCCTCAAAATACATGTCATTGGAATCTAAGCAGCTGTTATACAGGGGAAATATGCATGTTTCTGTGGATCTTATTAAATAAGATACCTTTTCTTTCTTGGTGTTTCTTAACTTGAAGGAGGTACTTACATGTATTTCTGAGGCCACACATTAGTAAACTCAAACCCCCCTTGAAGAACAATTTATTTGCAACGAAAGGAAAAATGAAAAGTTCTGTTGGTACAAATCAGAGGCAGGGACAGAGAGATGGGCAAAACGAGGAAGACAGGGAGAGAATTAGATGAAAAACACATACTGTCAGAGAAAAACATTGCTACTGTAATCATGCATGCACACAGACACAGGGGAAGGCTCTACTTACACACAAACACACACTTAACAAAAAGGGGATTTATTAAGCACCACAAACAGTGTAATCTGCTGTTTACTACAAGAACAGTAAACAAATGCTAGGGACCAAACCACAGCTTTTTTTAATGCCATTTCTGTCTGTGCTGGCAGGCCAGGGCTACGTTTCTAAAAATGTATTAGAAATAACTCACAAAATGCTCCATTCAAATGAAGAGAAGCTTTGTAAATACGAATTAATCAAGTGTGAAGGGCCAACAAAGGCTTCCCTGCAAAGCAATGATTTGATAGAGCCAGCTTCTTCCTCGATTTCCCTTAATACTACATTAATTGCTTTGGCTGCAGAGATACATGAGAGTGACTTTACACCGAAAGCACCTGAGTCAGAAACGGCTTTAACAAGGGGAGGGGAAGAAAACAGCTCCCTGGCCTGCACAGGTGAGTGTAAGCACCTTGCCGCATGTTTTTTAACGGCTTTCCTTGGCAAAGGTGGTCTGTGTTACTGGGGTGAGGGGGTAGGCTGGTCAGCATGGTTGGCCATCTCTTTCTAGCGTAGTATTTTAGGGTGCTGGGGCTCTCTCGGCGGTGAAGCTGTGTGGCACAGGTGAAGCTGGGCTGTATTGGAGGCATGTTCGCAGCCCCTGCGTTAGCATAGTGGGCACAGTGGTTATCCTGCCAGGCAGCACCAGAGGGTAGCATTGCCTTTCTGCTGGAGTCGGGAGTGCTGCTGCTCTCCCTGACGGTGGTGAGGCTTGTTGGGGTGGAGTGGGCTGGATCCTAAGGTCCTGCAGTGGTCTGTGCTTACACATGAAAAGAAATGCATTGTAGAAACCGAAACTTTTGTTTATGGACTGAGGTCCATGGGTAGGATGGCTTTTGATTAATATTTTTATAATGATCTCTGGGTTTTCAGGGTTTAGCCTTGCCTTTCCTGGTAAGGTTAGATAGGAAGGATGAAAGGGAGCTTTAGGGACTCATCATGTTGTGAATCCTATAGCTCTAATTCATGTATATGCTAGCAGGCCTAAGTTACTGAGGCAGGGCTGTAGCAGAAAAGCATGGATTTCAGTGGGGAGGAGTGCTCCTACCTGTACAGAAAGGGGTAACGGGAAGAAGTTAAAAAATGCTAATCTCCCAGAAACTTACTAGATGAAGTGATTAAAAGCAATAGCAGTACAACTTCTGAATGCTGGCAATGATGTGTATAGTGTGTGTAATGGGTACCACAAAGCTGCGTGGTTGTACCAAAGGGGCAAGGCAGGCTTTGGTGGGGAGTGCTGGCAGGGGGAGAGTTACAGCGCTGCTGGAACAGTGTTCAGGTCTCCCTGCTCTGCCCTGGGTTTGGTGGGAGGGAGCGAGGGGCTTAGTATTGGGAGCTTTCCTGGATTGTCTTTCCAGGCCTAATGTGCCTTTCTTCTGCAGGTATGGACCAGGCTGCGGAAGGACCCTGAACCTGCCTGGATGGTTACAGACCTCAGAATTGCACTGTGCTGGCTGCAGCTCAAGCTGCCTTGACCTGTGAAATCATTTCCAGCTTCTTGCTTAACACAATCAGTAACACTTCTTTGATTGCTTAACTATTTTTCTGTCCCCCATCTGGCCAAACTCTGTATCTTTGGCACCATTTACAACTCAGAAAAACTTCAGGCAGCAGAAAAAATAGTTTCCTTGTCTGCAAAATAAAAAGAAAATAACACTTCCCTGCTTGAGGAGCATGGGGACCTTGTTTGCCCTGCTTCAGCTTTTATGGGCAGGTTATAAATGCCTGCACAGCAAGCTCTGTAATATTGACAGACCTTTCAGTGTAGCTGCTTTAATACCTCGGCTCTGACAGCAGCAACACCAGGCATCTCAGGGGATGGGATCAGAAGCAGACGGACGTTTTTGGCTATTGGCAGCCTTGTGTATACTTCACAGAAGCCTTTATCTTGCTGAGGAAGTGCAGACCTTTCAGTGAATGTCTCTTGGTGGGGAGGAATTCAACATGAACAAGGCAAACCCATTCCAGTCCTACCAAAGCACCTGTTTTGCTCTGAGCCTCTGGTTGCCGGCAGCAAGGATTGCTTCTCTGTAATATGGGATAGTGACAGTGTCCTGCTTCAGAGGTAGCTGCATAATCTTCTACCCACAGCAGAGCTGAGAAGCAGCTTGGACTCTGGAGCTCCCATCAAAATCTGTTTTGTGCTGTATGTGTACTATGGCATTGCCTTTCTCAGTCCTTCTAGTTTCCAGCAGTATTGGAGCACCGTTACTCCAGTTTTAGATGCAGGGAAGCAGAGTCCCTAACAGATCACGCTCAAGTAAGGTCATGCTGTCTTCTGCAGACTTGGGGCTGCCTAGAGATTGCCAGATGGGGGCAGGGAGGCGATATGAGAGCCAGCATGGTGCCTATTTGCCCCAGCTGAAATCAGTCTCAGTGGTGAATCCTGCTGGAGGATGGGTGTCTGGTACCTGGCTCGATATGGAGAGCGGGACCCTTCTCTGTGGCTGGCAATTCAGATCCCTGCTTGCAGGATGCTGGGGAATTTACTCTACTTGAATTTCCTTGCTCCTGGCAGCCTGCTGGTGAACTTTCTCCAAGGAGATAACTGAGGCAGAAACTTGGTACAGTATGTAAGGGAGAAGCAGCCAGCAGGGAGTGATGGGGTGACTCTTGTTCTGGACCTGTCACTGTGCCAGTGTCCAGCCACCAGCGTCACAGCGCTGAGGACCTACAGACACCCCTCTCTGCTCCCTGTGCCCTCTATCTGGCATGTTTTCTTCTGCAGCCTTTGGTTCTCCCTTATCGTAAATCCTGTAGGATTTAACTTCTAGCTACTGATCCTTTTGACAGTAATGGACCATTAACTAACTAGACATAAAATTGAAAGTGTAAATCCCTCTCCCTTGGGGAATTAGAAAGCAGGTTTAGGATGCAGGCCATGAAATGCAAGAGTTCATTGTAATCGCAAACGAGGCCTGATTAACTCTGCCTGCCCGGCATCCCCAGATCTGTGCCAGCTGATGAGCAAGAAAGTAGAAGCTGAGGTTAGTACTGCAGAACCATTTGCATCTGCCAGGGGAAAGCCTTTAGTCTCTGTGTTTGAGCTTGTTTATCCTATTGCCAGGGTCTTCCCTGTAAGACAGTGAGGGGAGGCTGAGCTGCTAAGGAATTATTTCCAGAGACTGATGCTGTCTCTGGTTGCAAGCTTGGTGTGTTTTCCTTTTTTGGGACAGGATGAGAAGGAGCTTTGTGTGTGTCAGAGGTAAGGAGAAAAAGCACCAGGTCTCTCTGCACCAGGGGAATGAATGGCCCAGAGGGGTCCCACCTGGGAGGATGAGATGATGCAGCAGCTCTGCAGGCTGGTGTGGACCAAGTCCAGTTCCCATCACTTTCCCTGGGGTCTCCAGTAACGTGGCAGGGCTCTGCTATGTATCTGTGGGAGTGAGTTTGCTGCTGATTCTGTTCTCTAGACCTTGAGATCAGTGCCCATTGATTAAAGAAGTTAATTACCTTCCTCTTGCAGGAATGACTCTACTTTCAACATCTCACAGGCCCTTAATCAAGCATCTTCCTTTGAAGGAATTTTTGATTGAATTGCAGTAAGCCCTTATTAAAGCCAGGATGGCTGGGTCAGAGAGGTATAAGTTCAGAGACCTGGCTGGGCTCTGCTTGTGGAGAGAAGAGGAGGAAACAGGTTCAAAAGCAGTTTAGTTATGCAGAAATTAACTGTCTTGAGCAGTCTGAGTACCACCTGGAAATTATACAGGTCGCAGTAGAAAAACTAGTTGCATATATGGAGGCTACTCAGCATGGGAACAATGTAGGAGAAGGAGACGACCTGGTCTAGATTCTCACTGGACTGCAAATGCAGTTTTTATAAGACTTGAGTGTTCAGCAGTAAGTAATTTGAGGCTGTCTCTTCTCTGCGCTATGTTCTTTTTTCAGCGTCTGCTTTGTAACTTCAGAGTTAGAGGATAATTTTCTCCCCAAATACAGGATTCTCCAGGAATCACTCGACCAAAGCAGCTGGGCTTTGGGAGGGGCAACGCGGGCAGGGGACTGGCAAGGTGCTGGATGGCCATTTCACCTGCCCTCACGCCGCCTCCGAGGCTCCTCTGAGCCTGCAACGCGAGGGACTCCAGGCATGGTGGTGCCGGTAGGCAGGGCTGGGTCCCCTCTCCATTGCTGCAGCCAGCGTGAGCCCTCCTGGGAGGTGAACTGCCTGGTGGCTGCTGGCCAGTGGCCCTGCAACACCCCAGCCAGCCTCGCCACGTGAGTATGCTCCAGCGTTTCCCTCCTTTCCTTGCAGCCCACGGCCACACTCCCGCAGCTGGGCTGTGCGCTCGTGCCTGTGCCATTCATCACGCCAGCAGCACAAGAGCAACGGGAAAAAGTGTCTGGAATTTATCACCCATGGCAGGAGCTTTTGTCTGTAATAAAAAAACATTTTCCCCCTCCTCTCTTCTAGTGCTTTCCCCCTTCCCTTCTCCCATTATTATTATTATTAAGAAGCTTAATGCCATATGTCTTGCTGTTTCATAAATAACCCCTGTAATCAAACAGTACTGGGTAAATGGGCAGTCCAGCTTGTGCAATTTGTTTGACAAAATGAATCCATAAGAATATGAGTCTATGGAGGAAAGACAAATAGAGCAGCTTGGATGAATGTGTTAACCAAGAGAAAAACGGCTTGGCAGAGTGGTTGATGCTATATTTATCCACGCAAATGGAGTTCAGGGCTAATTTATTAAAAATAGAGTGCAGAGCTTGCCAGAACGGTCAGTGTCTCCTGGGAGGGATAGCAAGAAACATGTCCCTGCCAGGGTCACGCAGAGGAGCGGGGCTCAGGCTTGGCCGGGGGTGTTAGGTCTTTCTGCACTGCGGGCAGGCAGGCAGTGGTGAGAGGCTAAAGGGATCCCCCCTCAGCTGGTGGCCACACGGGCTACAGCAGCAGGGCTAGTGTTCACATTCCTTTTGCGTACGTAGCCCTGACCTGGCCCTGGATGCCCAGGTGCTGGGCATCCCTGAAGACAGACATTGCTGCAAGGAGCAGGCAGTCTAGTGAAAGCAATCAGCGGGTGCCTGTTGACTCTTTGATCTTGTGTGCATTTTTCATGCCTTTCTTCTGAATCTCTGAAAGTGTCCAGTAGCCTTTCGTTCAGCATCAGTTCTTCCCTGGCCTTACTGGTGCATTTTAATTTCTTATAGGGAAACCAGGAGTCCTGAGTCCTTGTTTTGGGACTGAGCAGCTCAGAGCTGGCTACTGGCAAAAGCGTTCCAGCCAGAACATCCCCAGTTCCAGCTGGGAGACCCCAGTCAACTGGCTTTTTGCCATTTGCTGGCAAATGGATTGTGGCTGGCCAGGGGACAACGTTGCCTGGCTGGGGGACAGACAGGAGGGGAGCCAAATTTGAGACCCCATGGGCTGGGAAAACCTCTGAGCTGTATGGAAGGTTGAGGGGACCCTCAGTCTTTGCAGTTGCTGTATTGCTGACCTTCAGGCTGGGCCTGGTGAGCTTTATTTGGTTGTTATCTGCTAGGGCAAAATGCTAGGGCCAGAAAGGGCATGCTGGAGAGCAGACCAGGCTGAGCAAAGATCTGCAGCCCTGCAGGATGCTGAGTGCTACCGCAGGAGGGAATGCGGGAAGCTCAGCCCTTGAGGGCCCTTGGAGGCAGCAGGTATATGGAGAATCACATAATCACAGGGTTAGAAGGGACCTCTGGAGATCATCGAGAAGTTCTGTCTGTTTTTTCCCAGGGCTTGCTGTGCTCTCCTCTGTCTCTGCCACACGGGAAACAGGACAAGGCACCAAGCTTTTCTCTTCCTATTGGTGGCATAGGATGTTTTGTTCCCCTTCTGTAGCTAAGGAGGGAGTGAGGTAAAGCCAGCCCAAAGTGTGCTTAAGCTGCAGGCAAGGCTGGTTCAGCTGCAGACTCCCTGAGCCTGCTGACCGAAACACCCATCTGCCTCTTGCTGGACCTAGGAACATCCTGGACAACCTCTCGCCCACTTTCCCAGGCAGGCACTTAGTATTCCCTGGACAGAATGAGCTCCAGGGCATGCTATAGGTTACTTTCATGGTAGAGTGAGCCTGGGAGGGCCCTTTAGAAGGAGGGATCTTTGATTCAAGATGTCTCTGCAGTCCAGCATATGCAGACACATGAGGTGCCAGGAGGAGGGCTGGGCCTGCAGCGTCACCCGTGTGGCAGGAAGGAAAGGCAGAGTGCCCCTGGGCTGGTGGTCCTGCAGCCAGCCATCCTCAGGTCCCCGGGAGATCCCACAGAGCTACTGACTTGAGGGTCAGGAGAGCCCGTTCACAGCTGGGCGTGACGCTGATAAAATCACAGAAGATGTGGGGTAGCCAGGATTGGAAGCTGCAGCCCTTTCCACTAGGTCTGTCCCCTGACCTCAGCTAGGCTGGGTTTTCCTAAAGCTCTCTGTGGCACCCAGTGCTGTAAGGCCAAGGCTGTGGGTCAGGCTCCCCTCAGGTGCTGCCACAATGCAGTATAGGTGATGGCATTTCTAGGTACCAGGGGGCTGTAACTGCCTTGTTTCCCTCCAGCCACTTCAGTTTCCAGGCAGAAGCCTCGATGAACAGCGAGCACTGAGCACACAACAGTGAAAGCCTTCTGCCTTTATGAGAATTCCTCCAGCGCTTTTACACAAGGAACACGCGTGCATAAGCAGCAGCCCATTGGCGTGCCTGGGTTTACTAGGAGGAGATCTGTGCCTTCCCAAACATCTCTCTGCAACTGGACCTCTGCTACCTGTACCCCGCTGCAAGAGGTACCTGAGCACGTGTGTGAGCTTCTTGAGGCAGGAAAAGCTGAGGTGTTGCCTTCAGTCATCTCCTGTAAGGTCGTGTCTCTTCACGGATGCTCTCTGCAGTCTCTTGCATGTGAAATCCAACCAGGAATACAGTGTGAGCCTGCCTTAGCCTGGGAAGCGCTGCAACCTAGAGGAGAAATCCTTTATCCTGCAGCAGGGCCCTGTCTCTTCTCCACCATCAGGCGGCAATACAGGCTCTGGTGACGGGCAGGGCTGGGATGCGCCCACAGCAGAGATGAAGAGAAGCGGTTTTCATTGATGAGAAAAATCTCGGCTACTGCTCCCTGCATCTCACCTTTTACAGACTTGCCCCTTGGCCATGTCAGCTGATGAGCTGAATTTTTAATCAAAGCAACGGTTGCGCTTTTAGGTAAGGCGCGTGTGTGTAGAGGGGGATGTTTTCCTACCTCCTCACCTCCTTCCTGCCCTCAGAGCTATCTTTGCTCTGCCTTTGCAAACACAGTGCTGTCCTGCGGGCTCAAAGGGAAGCCTGTGGGATGACCTTCACACTGGGATGTGGGGTGGAAAAAGTGGAGGCTCTTGCTCCTGCAGACCTTTGCTGGGCCTGAGCTGCGTGCCGGAGGGAGAGGCAGGCAAAGATGCAGTGCTGGACTCACGTGTGGGATTGCACATCCACCGGGAGGGATGCTGGCTCATTAGTCGAGGAAACACCTCTCTCCTGTCTGCTTCTCTCCCCCTCCTCCAGGGGGAACGCAGCCCCCAGCCCCCATCCTTCTCCCCATTCCTGATGTGTATGAGTATTCTTTTTTAAGTGGCAAGTTGAATATTTTAAACAAACACTGCTTAAAATCTATAATTTATGGGCAAAGCTTCAGAAGAGGAGATCAGTCGTCTCTTGGTGCTGAGAGTGGCTCTCCATCTGCAGCAGCCCCCACTGCTCTGTTCCCAGTCAACCGGCACGGCATGAGGGATTAGCCTTGGGCAGGGCAGGCACCAAGCAGCACCCAGAAAATTCCCAGCTCCGAATGAAGAGAAACCGGATTGTCTTCTCTTGTGGGCAGGAGCAGCTCTGAGCCCTGCCCCAGCACCTGCCCCCAGGAGAGAGCCCTGTGCTCCTGCTAGCAGGGTTTGGCTCCCTGCTGGGCTGTTTCAGCCTGTGCAGCTCTCGGAGTGCAGGGTTAGGAATCCGCAGCCTTCCTCCAGCGCCTCTTGGTGCAATGTGTTGGCTCCTGTTTGGGGTGATACTGCAGTTTTGTGGCACCTCTACCTTCTCCTGCCAGCCGCTTTTGGTGTTTGGGCCGGGACCGGAGCTGCAGCTCCCACCTCGCGCCTTACCTGGCCCTGGTTCAACTGCGGCTGCTCCTTCCTATTCCTCCTTCACCAGCCCTGCATCCGCCATGGGGTGTTGGGGCCCAGGAGTCCTGTGTCCAGTGGGACCCCCAACCTTAGTCCTGGTGACTTTGGCCCAGGGAAAGGAAGGAGTCAAATGAAGAGGAAATGATGGTCGGTTTTCAGGGTCACTGCAGAGACAGCACTTCAAGAAGGAGACTGCATCAGCTTGGAGTTAAAACCTCAGGGAGTCGGGGCACTGGCGAGGAGTCGGAGCTCACAGAGGCTGAACTCTCAAGGCTGCCATGCTAGATATGACAGGGAGCTGAACCAGGACCTGAATTTAAGCTTAAAGGCACTGCTGAACAGTGGGAGACCTTGGTTCAGTGGGAGAAGACCCTGCCTCTGCTGTCCTTCCCTCCATGTCCCTGCATGTTCCTCAAGCTGAGCTGCATCTGGGAGTATTCCAGGCTTGTTCGTTAATGGGAGTGGAGAGACTTTTGCTTCGATTAATTAATTTGCTGCTCTTCCCCATTTTCAGGACCATCTTTTATTCATGGCCAAGTGGTGCAGACACTGCTGCATGCTGCCTTCTCAGGATGCTGGCATTAATATTTCATCCCGGAGCCTGCTCGTGCTGAAGAGAGCTCATGTCCCATGTACCTGCCTCTTCCCGCTGGTCTCTTGCCCCAGCCCAGCTCCCATTCACCCCTTCCAGCCCCACACTGGGTCTCCCTGTCTCTTCACCAGCTGTACAGCCTCTTCTCGTCTCCTATTCCCTAGCAATTAAATGTGGCACGCTTAGAGCTGGGGCTTGCATCTCACTTTATCTTCTGTGATGCTGGGTAATCAGTCCTGGGCAGAGAGTGCCATGATTACTGCAGCAATAAGGGGTTCTGGGAGCAACCTGTTTAGGTATAAAGTAGCAGGGAAGGGGAGTGACCCATATGCTTCTGCCCCTTCCCAGGAGAGCAGGGAAAACAGGACCTATGTTTCAGTTGCCATAGGAGCAGTTCAGTGCTGTGGCTGCAACCTGGGAGGAAAGAAGGCTGCTGAAGAACCCCCTGGCTGTACCTGTCAGAGGAGGTCCCAGCTTAATGAAAAGGAGCTCTGCTCCTGCTTCTTCACCCCTCTCCTGGCTCCTGTGCATGCACTCTCAGGCGTTACTTAGCTCTGCAGAGCTCCAAGGCCAGGAACAGCCTTTGCAGCTCCTGCGGCCCCAGCGAGGCGCTCTGTCAGAACAAGGGCAGGCCACAGTGCAGCCGTTTGGAGTGGCACTTCATTTACTGAATGGCAGATCCATAATCCTCTTCAAATAAAAAGACTGTGAAGTTTCTGTGTTGTGAGCTGGTGGAAGCCTTTGCATTCAGGCAGGTAGCACAAAGGAGTATCTCTGTGCTGGATGTAGGAGTGCCTGGGTTTTGCTTGGGCTTTGTTATTTGATTATTTGTTTTCTTCTTCACTGGGAGTTTTAAGAATTCTTCAGAGGGCCTGATAGCTCATTGCTGTTTGCCTTCTCCAGCATGAATGTATCCTGTGGACATTGTATTTGGGGTTCTCAGCAATACACTCATCTCGGGCTGTAGCAGTCAAGGAGGCAGATTAATTATGGTTCAATTTGTTACAGTTCAGCTCTAGTTTCCAGAGGTGCCTCCCTTGTCAAAGTCAGCCTGTGTATGGGGGAGGATGTCTTTTTCCTCCTTTCCCACCTTGCAGAGGAAGGCAAAAAGGGGACTCCAGGCATGCCCGTGCTGCCTTTGCTCAGGCAGATGCTCAGGGAGGAGGCTGGTATGGAGCTATTAAAGCGAAGAGTTGATCCTCTTCCCTACAGCAAGGTATTTTTGACACAGGGGCTAGTGGATGGGATATATTCTCCCTGATTGAAGTGTTTGTTCTGTCGGGGAAGTGCTTTGCAGTTGTTGTGGGATGGGAGGAGATGCCTCGCAAGGCAATGATCTGTGCCCTTCCCTTGTCACCCCAGCTCTCAGCAGAGCCAATTCCTGGTATGCTGTCCATCTCTTCAAGAGCAAGACAGCACAGAGCCTCATGAACTGTATGCCCCCAGCCCTCTCTGGCTCAGAGTAGATAGGCCCTGCCAGCAGAGGCAAGTGCTTTAGGAGTCACCAAACCAAAGCATCATCTTAAAAGAGGTACAAAAATTGAGGCGTGAAAATGTGCGTCTGCTCTGAACTGAGATGCCTTTGGAAAGACCTCTTGGTGGATTGGAGAGCACGTGCACGTGAGTGTGCATTCATACATGTGTAGTGAGGATGTGTTCAATTAAGGGAATGTGACTGCAGGTTGCAGGATGTGGAGGCTGCAAGTGGCAGAATCTCCACAGCCTCATTAAACTCTCACGTCCAAATTAAATGTCAGATTTGCATATCGGTTCTGTGTTTTCAGGCCCATTATGCAGCAGCCGGGAGGAAGTGCATGGGCGGGGGTGCTGTGGGAATCCAGCAGGGAACGGGAGCTCTGATGTCTGCTTGGTCGCAAGGACACACCGTGGAAAATGCCCAGCAGGCTGAAGGAGGAGGAGCCAGCGACAGAAGTGTGTGCAAGGCAGCAGTGGGCTGGGGGTTATACTTTGCAGGGGGGAGCAGCCTGTACTCTTCACTGCTGTGTTTCAAAGCAATTTACCAAGGAAGGCATGGGCCCAGGCCACTTTGCCCATTGATGCCTCATTTTATAGCTGGGGAAACTGAGGCACAGGGAAAGGAAGCGACAGATACACCTAGCAAAGCTTTTCTGGGGATAAGACACAGGGCACAGCACATGCCTGCCAGTTGTGCTGATAGGAGGGAACTGCAGGGTGCCCAGCGTTTCTGCAAACCAGTCCTCCTTCCAGTTGAAGACTACCTCAACCCAGCCTGGTTCCCTCCTTGAAGAATCTGAGGTCAAGCGAGGCAAGCCTTCCTTCCTCCGGAGCCTGACCACCCCTCTGCAGTGGGAGCGCGGGAGCAGTGCTGAGAAGCAGCTGAGCAAGCTCTGAAGATGCCCAGCCGGAGTGAGCACTGTGCAGTGCTCCACTCGTTCTGCTCCCGGCTGGGGGTCCGGGGCCGGTTCCTCTCCAAAGCTGTGCAGGAGAGAAGACGCTGCTACCTCGCTCCTGTGAGACCCGCAAAGCCAAGCATGTCAAATTTTAGGGAGAACTGGGGGCTAAGCTTAGTTTTACATGAGTCAGGGCCCTCTTATCACTGCCTCCATTCCTGTAGGTGGAACAGAGAGCTGCATGTGATGGACAGTGTTGTGCATCCCAGCTGGTCTTTGACTATTGACAGGTTCTCAAACCAGCTTCTGTCATTTTTTCACTATGCCCTTGCTTTCAGGAGACAGAGAAAGGGCACTGCACTGCCTGGGCTCTGGTTGTAGAGCTTCACTTCCAGCAATCCCTTTACAATTTCCCCCAGGCTGGGTTCTAGTTAGATCTTGTTTTAATCTGAATTTAATTACCTGTAAAGGCAGACAAGCCTCTTCCCTGCCCCTTGGGAAGCCCAGCCAGCAGGGTAGCTTCAGGTATTGGTACAAAGCCAAACTGCAGCCCAGGTTGGTGAGCCCCTGAGGTACACAGGAATTTCCATTGTGGATGGAGACAGAGAAGTGTGTCAAGGAACTGAACTAAGCAGCACTGAGAATCAGTGATACAGCACCTGAGAGAGGGAGATCCTCCCTCGCGGGCAGCAGGAGGTTTAAGGGGTGTTGTACACTTACAAGGGCAAGTGTAGAGTTTTGCATTTGGGGAAGAAAAACACCATGTACCAGTACAGGTTGGGGGCTGACCTGCTGGAGAGCAGTGTAGGTGAAAGGGACCTGGGGGTCCTGGTAGACAGGAGGATGACCATGAGCCAGCAATGTGCTCTTGTGGCTAAGAAGGCCAATGGCATCCTGGGCTGCATTAGAAAGGGTGTGGTGAGTCGGTCAAGAGAGGTTCTCCTCCCCCTCTATTCTGCATTGGTGAGGCCACATCTGGAGTATTGTGTCCAGTTCTGGGCCCCTCAGTTCAAGAAGGACAGGGAACTGCTTGAGAGAGTCCAGCGCAGAGCCNAACTAAGCAGCACTGAGAATCAGTGATACAGCACCTGAGAGAGGGAGATCCTCCCTCGCGGGCAGCAGGAGGTTTAAGGGGTGTTGTAGTTGAATGCTTATAATCCCATGGAGCTTTCTGCCAGGGGTCTGGTTGCAGAGCAGCGGGTAGCAGCAGCAGAAAGATGCTTCCTAATAGCATGCTGTCAACCAAGTAGCTAAAAGCAGGACTGATTGCAGGTGCTTCTGTCCTGCAAGGTAGCAGGAGAGCAAAAGCTATCCTCTCCACCACTCCTTCTGGGGCAGGACCAGACTGGAGATTTATGGAGGATTAGCATGAAGATTACAGAGCATCGTTTGGGGGTAAAGGTGAGAATGCTTCTTCCTTCAGGAAAAGAGTCATGGTCAGCTGGGTATGCTGTTGTGTGTTGCCCCAGAGTCCCTGCTGGGACCTGAAGGAGTCAGGCAGACCGTATGTCTTCAGTCCCTGGAAAGAGATGGTGAGCAAGAAGGAGGAATGAAGTCTCTCTTGCTCTGCAAAGCCTGCTGTCCTGCGTATCTGTGAAGCACGTCACATCCCTAATGGGCCAGATGCTGGAAGATGCTGAACATCCTTAGAAGGTCAAACTCAGATGGCAGAAAATCCTCCTGGCTGATTCTGAGACACAGGAGTGACAGGGCCTACACGACAGGAGACGCCTGGGAGGCAGAGCAGCATCTGAGTCAGCCGTCTCCAGAGAAAGATTTGTTGATGGCTGGGCTAGTTTTCACCAGCTCCACAGCTGGTGGCAGTTTCTGCACTTCATGTGAGAAGCATCTTGTGTGGCTGACATGCTGGTCCCTGGAGGGGAGCCAGGGGAATGAGACCACTCCTTTCTCACTGGGGGTGTACGCCTGTGGACCTTATCCAAGCACTCTTTGCACTGCAGCACCATTTCCCCAAGAAGAAAAAGGGCCCAGCATCAAGCAAGAGCCTGCAGGCCCAGGGCTGGGGGACTGAAGGGTCTGAACCATCTTCTCTGGCCACCTTCCCAACTCATGTCCGCCTGAGAGGCCGGGCTACGAGTGCAGCCCCACAGCTCACCACCTTATAGCAGGTTGCTAGGCAGGTAAGGACAGCATACTTCCAGGGAAGTCACTCCTGATTTACACCATTGTAAAGAGAAAGGATGCAGCTTTGATTAAACCTTGTTCTGAGTCCTAGAAGAGGAAAAGTGATGGAGGACTGGGATAAAACTCTGAGGTCTGCCATAGACTCCCTGTAAGTCAGTTGTATAATTCCTCCTGGTCCAGATTCTGCTATCCATAAAAGCTTTGGTCCTGCCTTGGCTATGGGGAATGCGAACTTTTCAGGGCTGAGACTGCTCCGGCCAGCCATCACAACATCCAGGTGAGTAATGGAGTTCCACATGCTGCTCTAACAACTGCTCCAGCCCTGATCCTGGGTTGGCAAAACTGCCCATGGAGCAAAACCCACATTTCCTTTCCAAGTGTCCAGCTGTGGGACAGCATCCAGCTCCCTCAGCCCACGGACAGCCTCTGTGCTCTCCAGGCATTCCTTGGTGTGTTCTCTTCCCTGCTGGGAGGAGCGAGAGCTGCCCACTGCAGCAGGGCAGCAGAAAGGCTGGTGTGCTCGTGGTGAGCGCTGGAGGAGAGCATCCTTCACGGCACAAAGGAAGCAGGGTGCCTGGGGCTTCTGCAGGCAGGAGAGCAAGCCATGCAGGACAGCCGAGGTCATGGGGCTCTGAAGGGGAACTGCGCTCACCTTTTATGTGCACGCCCTTTTGTGCTTGCCTCTATTCATGCCAGGAAGGAAACTGCTCTCTCTGCATCCATCTTTCTGTCAGAAAATCCTTAGCTTCTGAATACGTTTGCTCTTCAATCTGTAAGCTGTTTAGCACCAAGCCTGTCTAATGGAAGGAGGTGAATGAGTCTGGAGGGCTTTATTGGCAGGACCATGCTCCGGAGAGGAGACTGGCTCGTTTGTTATCGATGGGACCCTTCACTGGCGGAGATAGCTTTGAGGATGGGGAATCAGGCAATGGTGGATAACCTGAGATTGCAAACTTGGCGATAGGCTTGAGCCTAACGTCTGCTGCTATCCCTCTGCCCTGTACCCATGGGCAAATACCCAGTATCTGCTTCACTTCTGTAACAGTTGCCCTTCTGTAAAACACAGGGAAGTGTCCCTCTCTCTCCATGGATGGTAAAGCAGAAGTGTCCTCTTTCCTTGTGTTTAAGGTCCAGAGCTATTTGACTACCTATGGGTAAGTAGATGGGTAGGTTGTGAAAAGGACTCCACAACAGAGTGCTTGCTCAGCCTCTGCTTTCTGTCACCGCAATGACGGTGTAGACAAATCCTTGGCTCCCTTGGCTGGATTCCCCAGAGGCAGTTGTTAATGCTGCTCTCCCAGCTCTTCCACTGAGCTGTCTCTGCCTACTGCACTCGTATAATCAGCAGTTGTAAAACCACTGACAAGTCCATAGACCAGAATGGAGATTACATGCAACATTAAAATTAAAAATGGGCCAGACTTACCAAGCTGTCTTCATTAGGCAGCTGTGTTTTATTTGTGGCTTTTACTGCCAAATAAATAATCTTTCAGGTGAGTTAGTTAAGCTGCCCTCAGGAGCAAGTGAAGGTGGGGGAGGAGATGCAGTTCTGCATGGCCACCGGGGCTTCTGCCACAAATCAGCCAGTCTGGAAACTGCAGAACTGGTGTAAAGTCAGGCTGAAAAATTTAAAAGCCCACCAACATTTCCCGAGTCCTCAATGCAAAACTACACAGAACAGTCCCTTGCAACCTGAGCCAACGCAGAGGAGGCTTCAGTGCCAAGAGTAAATTCAGAGATCTGAGCCTCTGCCTGCCTCGCCTCCCTCACAGCCTTCACTGGTTGTCTTCGCATTCACTTGGTTCCGCAGCTTTGTTTCTCTCCTTTTCTGCCAGGCCTTTCTGCCAGCCTTTCTGGCTTTAGGAATGGTCCTAGGGAAAGCGTTAAAAGAAGGCACGGTTGTGGATACTTAAGGGCAATGTTAAAAGGCAGAGCTTTAGTGCCTCAGTATATTCCAGAACTTCTATGGACAAAGGACACTGTTAATACACTCACCCGGGTTTCAGTGCTGGTGGATTGAGTTTCACGTGGCTACGGCCAAAGGCACTGTTGCTGATAGAAACTACAAAGCATTAGTGGCTTGGTCTGAATTTGCATCAGAACCAGATGAAGTCTTGTATTCTTTTTTAATTTTCTCTTCACAGTTCTAGACTGTTTCAAACCACAGGCTTGAAAGGAGTGACATTTCTTCCTCCAGAGGTCAAAAAGTCTCATGCAAGCCACTGCAAAACAAGAGAAGCGATGCTGCCAACACTGCCAGCAAAGGAGAGTCAGGGTGAAAGGAGCTACGTTTCTCATTTACTTTCCTGCCTGTTCTAGGCTGGGGTTCTGTCTCCCTGACTATTCATTGAGTCCCCGACATTCCTGGTCTGGAATCACAGTTAACACAGAAATGCAGCCCTCCCTCTTCTGCAACTGGCGGACTGTGTCAGAAAAGCTCCTCGGTACTAATGAGGGAAGATGAGCTATAACTAGGTAAGGTCAGGTATTCTCTGATTATCTGCTTCCTCATCAGAAAACTGCTTTAATGAAACTGAAATTCTTTGCAGAAAATGCTTTAATAAATAAGTCAATTTTTACAATAAATGTGATAACAAATTTATCTGTGGGAAAGAATGAAAGATACAGGCGAAACATACCGTTCCAACATTTCCAAAATGGAAAAAAATTGCCACTTTACATTAGAAGACGCCATTTTGTTCCAAAATGGAAGTTAACTGATACTACAAAAAAGATCACAAAGGCTGAGCTTCTATGGGTGTAGACAGTGAAGGATCCATTATCCTTCTCCTGCTCAAGGAGTTCAGACTGAGCACAACTGAATGAACTTCATCCTTTTAATACACACAGATGTCTTTGGCTAGGGGCAGAGCCTCCCGTGGGGGCTGCCAGCCCAGCCAGGCGGATGGGCATGGGGATAAGCAGAATACTGGCAGGGGACAGTCATGGAGCATCAGATTTGGATGCAGATGTTGGGAGTGGTGCAGATTTGTTCCTTGGCCCTTTTGGCATTTAGATCTCTCCGTGCTTCTCATCTCCCTGTTTGGAAAAAAGGGAGAAAAGCAACTCATGACCCCCTTCCCCTAGGCGTGTGATAAGGGTGTGTGAAGCGAGTAAGGAGACCCTATGCAATAGCAAAAGAGGCTATTTAAGCCTTGGAGAAGGGTATGGCCTCGCTGGCACAGATGTTAGACAATAGCACATTCTCCATGTCGGGCTTCTTCACTTGACCGGAGGCAGACGGCAGGACAGAGCCCACAGCCGCAGCACGAGGTGCTGCACACACAGCCTGTCCTGAGCACGCAGAGGACTCCCCAGCACTCAGCGGGAGCCACCGCTGAGAGCTCAAGTGCTCCCCAGGGAGACAGCGGGAGAGCATTCATGCTCTTTGTCTGTGTGTGTTTATGTGTGCTTTTTCCCTGGCATAAAAAAAAAAAAAATCTTTCTTGGCTCATCTGTCAGGGCATGAGGGAGCTCCTGCCTTTGCTGCACAGCCTTGCCATGAAAGACTTGTCACCCCGCAACTCTGGAGGGGCACAGCGCGAATAACTGTACTTGTCCCCAGCTGTGCTTTTAAGGAGGCGGTACTCATTTGTATAATGTTCTATTGTTTTGGGATTTAATTAGCTGTGGTTTGTTCGCTCAGCAGACACAAATGAGGTTTTAATTTTTTGTGTACAGTTGTGAGGTGGTTTTTATTCATCGCATCGGGAGCTCTCTGAGGCCTCCCACGTCAGAAACTGCTTCTAAAAGGCTGGAAAGGGCCAGACAAAACTGGGATGATATTCCAGAAGTGGCAGAACAGGTTGTGGCTTTAATATGAGCTGGGGTTATTTGTCACAAACACATGGCACTAGAGTGTGTCCCTCATAGCACCCAGGAAATGTCCTGGTCGCAGAAAAATATACTGCTGGGCAATGAGTGACTTAGGAAAACTTGTCCTCGTGAACAGTGCCAAAATGATGCAAGATTCCTGGGATCACACACCATGCAAGTCCTGGTAGGAAACCACGTAGACCCCCTCTCAGCTCAGCAGAGGTGTTGAAAGCATGGAAGGAGGTGCTCAGCATGGGAGAAAGTCTTCTAGAAATTGGACAGTTGGCTTCATCCATCCTGAGAACCAGTCAGCAGCGTCGGAAGAAACTTGCAAAAGCCAGTCAAGAAAGATGGAGTGTTAGTCACCACTGAGCAAACATTTTTTTGGTATTACTTTTATCCTTTTCTCTGCCTGCTTTCTGCTTTTGCCACCTTCTTTTGCATTTGCAGTCTTGCTCTCTCCATCAGAAAGCCACAAGTCACTCTTTCTCCCAGCAAAAGGAGGGTGTGGAGATGCTGAGAGGGGCTGGGGAGCAGGCCTAAGTCTCTCTCAGACTTTCCAGATCCTCATTTCCTTCTGCTCTGCATTGTCTCTACTCTCTTTAAGCATCCAGGAGCAAAATGGCATTTACTTTCTTGCTTAATGTCAATATTTGCTTTCCTTTGGAACTGTCTGACTAATAATAATTCTTGAGCACAGAGAAGTGAGGCCTCTGGTACCAGCTCTGTGAGCTTAGGCTGGGGAGGATGGTCCTGGCACTCACATTTTCATTACTTTCTCTGGAAGATATTCTCCTGGGGCTAGAGCAGTGAAGGGAAAATGCCTGGATTCCAGGATCCTCACACCCGCTTGCAGATAGACATTTGACTTCGGTGGGATGCCAGTGCATCCGTTTCCTACTCCTGTGTGTTTTTCTTCACTCCCCTTCTCTCTGTGATGAATGCTGTCTATGGGACAGGCAGCTGCAGAGGGAGATGCAATTTTTCTTAGCTTGCCAGCCATCAATCTCCTGAACAATACTCGGCTAATGAAATGGCAATGTTATCACAAGCCTGTCACCAGTGGTAATGGCGCGATCATTAGAAACTCAGACCAGACTGAGAGAAAGCAAGAGAGACTTCAGAGCTTGTCTTCAAAGTGTGATTACAGGTGAACTGCTTTTGACGAACTCTGGCCACCCTTTAGCGCAGAACCAAGAGCCCCCAGTTCCTGGCCATTTTCTCCCACTTTGAAAGGCACACCTGTACTGGGAGAGGACAGAAGCGTCCACATGTGAACAGCCACTGTCCTTTATGACCACACTTTGTTTTCATCTG
The DNA here is from genome assembly GCA_013400135.1 of Rhinoptilus africanus. Lineage (NCBI taxonomy): Eukaryota > Metazoa > Chordata > Aves > Charadriiformes > Glareolidae > Rhinoptilus > Rhinoptilus africanus. The sequence goes on from VXBO01010634.1 coordinate 317,353, forward strand.
AATTCACAATGTGGACACCTGTAGTCGTCTAAGAAGGTACTCTCTCCTGTCTCCTTTGGGAACTGACATTGCCAAGTGAGCAAGAAAGTTTTTGAATCTTCTTCCTTTGAAAACCAAGTGTTTTTTAGGTGGGCAAGCTGTGCCCTGAGGAGCTGCCAGTCTGCCCCCTGCTTTCCCCTGCTTGGCATTCTTTAGACTAGGTAGTAAAGAGCTCATTGAATGGTATTTCATTCCTGAGGCCGTTCTATCCACGTTCTCAGTGGACCCGAAGGCACAAAGCGCAGTGAGAGAACGCTGCTGAGCAGTGCTTTGCCTCCTGACTAGCCTTTCTGCTTTGCATGGCTTGTTTTTGTTCTGAGTGATTAAATGCAGACTGGTGATCTGTTTTCATTGTGAGGAGACGGAGCTGATGACAGATGGGGACACACTGGAAGCCTGCAGGAGGCATTAATCAAAGCAGAGGTGTTGCCTGGGCCATGCTGCATGTATCATGAGGCAGACTCTTTCCTTTTACGGTGAAGAACTTCCAGTTAAAATAAAACCCCTGTATATGTGAACAGATGGAAGGAGCAACTTAGAGGAAATGAGAGATGAGGGGAAGATACCAAAGGGACAATCTTTCCCTTAGCCAGGACTTTGGACTGCCTCCAGACAGGAAAGAAGAGATACTCTTAAGGTCTCATCCTGCTTTGGATTATGCTGAGAAAATGGCAGGTTGCCTCTGGCTGTGGCCGGTTTCTCTGTAGAATCAGCAGGAGAAACTCTGGCTTGGTCCCCAGGGGTTCTGCCAGCCGAGGTGCTCGGAAGCTGAACCCAGGGGCAGCGACCCCCGGGCCCTCTGGGGGACAGAGAATTTAAAAAACACAAGGTCTCTTCAGCTAGTGCAAATCTGCTTAGTGCGCCCAAGGTCACCGGGGCTCCCCGGATTTCTGTAACAGGTGGATCCAGCCAGATTGCTTCATCCTTTAGGAACTGGGGTTTACATGACTGCTCCCATTCTAGGTCTTGGCTGGAAAAAATAATTCATTTTTTGTAATAATTGTCACTGAACACTGTAAAAAGACCCATGAGAAATGGCCAGAATATAATCTCTTGAGAGTGCTGTAAAAAAATTTTGTTGTTTATTTACTTTGGGAGAAAGAAAAATCAAAGAGAAAAGTAATAAGAAAGCTAGGGCTCTGCAATGAGAGAAAAATGCAATTTTCTTTTTAAAGCTCTTTCTGATTTTAAAGTGACATATGGAAAAGTATAAATGTTTCAAGAAAACCTCACCAAGAAAGAGAAGAGAAAATAACTACAATGAAGGGCAGTATATTGTGGGTCATGTCTGCCTTCATCTCCTGTAAAACAATATCTGCTGCAACAAAGGCATGGATATTTTAGTTATTTATTGTTGTGTCAGATACAAAATATTAAGAAAGTAAAAAATTATAATTTACCCTGGGTGTAGCGTAGTGGCTGAGAGAACCGCCCTGGAGTATCATACCTGTATGCACAAGCAAGCAGGGAGGAGGAAAGCAGACAGCTTAGAAAGCCATCTGCACGCTGAAAGGAGTCATTGCTGGATGGAGTCACGTGGAAATAAAAAGTTTGTGATGCAAGGGGTGGGGTGGGAAGAGGTGGGCAAAGCTGGGTACCCCTTTCCATTGCCTCCATCCATGGCTACATCCAGGAAGAACTCCAGGAAGGTGAGGAGGAGGTCGGGGAAGTTTTGCTGAAGCACCTATGGGAACCGCAGGCCTGTCCGGTGGCACATATGGCACCTGGACAGAACTCGTGCCCTCGGGCTCTGACTGTGCCCTTGGGAGCCTTGGGCCCACAGACCTGCCTGCTGCCGGCAACGCTTGCAGGGCAGTGGGGTGAGGAGCCCTGTGCAGTTTTCCTTTATCGTCCTGGTACCTGTGCCAAGGAGAAAGGCACAGTGCTGGTAACTTTGGGGGGTCCCAGCTGCACACAGATGGCATAATGGCACTCCTGAAGGTCGCGGTCACTTCAGTGAGGTTTGTGGGGATCTGGAGGTGGCATGAGTGCAAGGAAAAATATGGCTTGCAGAACAGGAAGGTGGCAGACAGCACCTGCTGGGAGAGGGCTGGACTCCTTCAGACACAATCACACCACATTAATAAGCAAAACTTAAAAGTGCCAGAAACCCACTATGTTTTTCAAGTGAGTGTGATAGCAGCTCTTCCTCATCCCAGTTTGTGGACGGAGTGTTCAGAGTCTCCTTCTATCCAGCCCACAAATCATCTTGTCCCTTTTATGTCCTCTCTTCACGCAGTTGGTATTTGTCATTAACACATTTTATTAGTCTTTGTTCCCCACCCCCAGTAAAAAAAAAGCCTTAATAAAATGCCTGAACACATACTGAGCAGGAGAACAAATTGGTAATGCGTTCATTAAACAAATACACTTGTCCTCCAGTCTTTGGGTGGAAATTAATTACCCTCCTGGAACTTCAACCTGGATGTGTGCTTTGATTGACAGCTGGAGCTTGTGTCTGAATCTTTTTTTTAGGTGCTGAATGAGAACTGGCTTGACAGCACTACAGAGCAGAGTCCGGCAGCTTGCTGGGTGTAATCACCCCAGCATGGTTTCTGATACGCCTCAGCCCTGCCCCAGACAAAACATGCCATGGCCAAAGTCACACTGGCCTATTTACAGTTATGGAGGTTGGCTGTTAATTGTGGCATTTTCAGTCATGAGGACGGGTGATGGCAGGGCTCTGTGAAAGGCTGTGAGATGGGGTGAGACAACAGTTCTTGGAAAGCATGTTCATTGGTAGCTGCAAAGGACGGGAGCAAGGAGCTTGCTAAACCCTACCAGCAGCTTGTGGGCTTTCTCATTGGCCTTTGGCCCAGCTTGAGGCAAAATCCTGGGCTAACTGAGTCTTTCATCATACTTATGTTCATTTCCTCTTCCTGCCTCCGATTGCCAGAGCCATAGGAGGGCAGGATTCCTCTTTATCCTGGAAATAAATTGCCCGTCGTCCCAGCCAGATGCATAAGGAGTTGCAGCATCTTTCTGCCACACCAGTGCCTGCAGCACTGGAGAAAGCAGCTCCCACGTCCAGACCCAGCATTTCCCGCAGGGCCAGACTGGCCTCATGCCACGAGCCTGGGCTAGTGACATTTGTAGGACATGTAATTGCACTCCCTCATGACATGGGTGCATTACTAGTCCACAAGCATGTGATAATGAACCTTTTAGCTGGGAGTAGAGAGAGAGAGAAAGAAAGAGAATGAATGAGCTAGGAAAGAGAGAATGACTGTAGATTCAGTTAGTTAATAGAGGGATTGCAGAAAGCAAGGTGAAGAGACAGTGGTAATTTTATGCACTGCCAGTCAGGCCCATTTGTCCTGGGAGCAGCTCCAATTTCTCTCTGAGCTGTTCCTTTTCTTTAGAAATGGAGCTGTGAAAGGGAAAAAAAACCAAAAACAAAAAACCCCACCTGATTAAAATCAGCACCCAAACTGACAAGGAAAAGAACCATTTTAATCGCTGCATCCGTAGATGTATCTCCTCCCAAATAAGTGAAACAAAAGGAACTTGGAATATTGGCCAGTCATACAGAGCAAAGGCTCAAATCATCCAGACTTTGATGGTAGTCTTGTCATATCCTAGTCCTAACCACAACAAAAAGCCAAATTCCATCTTTACAACTATTAATTCACCCTCATCTACGCATCTCTCCACTCCGCCCTCATTCACTCCCCCTTCATTCATGACCATTTAAGAGCAAGCCTCCTTTAAAATACTTATTAGTACTGTAATCTTGTTGCCTTATCTCTACAGCTGGTTCAAATCTTCTTCTCGCTACTAAATATTCCTAATGCTGGATCACATCTTATAACCGCTGCCCTAGTCTGAGCTGAACCCAGAGGAAGAGACAATTGCTCGTCTGCCAGCACCACACAATGGGCCTCTACTGCTTTAAAATTAATGTTTTAGGAGATCCGTGAGCATCAAGGAGGAGTGAGATGTACTTGATGATATTGCATAGAGTTTCAATTTCTGATTGAGGAGAAAAGAATGTTATTTGGGGAAGACAGCTAGGAAGGACAGGCCTGTGTTTAAAAGCAGGTATGGATTTTCTCCTGCAGTCAGTGGGAACTCATTGTGAAAAGGCTGATTATACTTTAAGACCACAGGATGGGGAGATAAACAGGAAAGTGTGAGTACTAAATTCTGACTGGGCACTGTTTGGAAGGGGATGGATGAGTCAGTTTTGCAGCAGGTCTCTGGGCAGGTGGATGTCTTTGCCTTTAAATCCCACTTCACTACACACCATTCCATGGAGGTGAGTCCGGGGCCTGGGCTCCGGAGCAGTGAGTGCACCCTTTTGCCCTCAACAGAGATGCTCTGACCAGCTGTGGCAGTGGCTGGGTACAAGGATGAGTGGGCTTGAGCACATGAAGCACAATTTGTGCAGACGCAAACTGCTAGTATAGGAGTATTTCTGCTGTAGAAGGCAATTGACTTGTTTTATGCTGTCCTGCCCACCCACAGCTTGGCCAAGGGAAAGCCGAGGCCTGGTCAGAGTAGATGTCAGCTACGGCAGCGAACATCAGCGCTCCGGGCTGTTAGAGGAGCTTTCAGGGCTTGTCTCCAAGGGAACACACAGAAAGGTTCAGGAGCGAAGAGGATTAAATCTGATGGGGTTGCCCCTAAGCACAGGGTGTTGCACAAAAGGCTGAGAGTGTTCATGTGTCTGTTTAACCTCTTTTAACTTCTCTGCCTTTACCCCTTTAACTGAGTGAGCACCATCCCTTTGTTCTTGCCTTGATGACTTGAGTGGAAAAAGGTGTGTAGGATTTTTTTTTTTAACTGAGGAACCAATAGCGTGTGCCCTTTCCTCAGGTGCAGAGAGCATAAAAACCACCCATGAGAGAGCCAAGATTTTTTTCACTTCTGGAGCTGGGACGTACGGGGCCGGGGAAATGCAGGCAAGCAGCCTTGCTGAGTTTTCTCATGGAGGAGGTTGCTGTGGGTCTTGATGCGAGAAGCGGTGTTTGGGCTCAGCGAAATAAGGTGGTTTGTGTGAGGCAGCTCAAGCTTGAGGGGACTTTTTGTTCCCGGCTGCCCTGCTCTTCGGCTGGCGGTGTGCGCTGGAGTGGAGGCGGTAGGTCAGCAGGGTTCAGCCCGGCAGAGAGGCCCTGCTGCACGGCTGTGATCACATCCCAGGGAATTATCCGGGGGTTGCACCTGGTTTGGAGAGCTCCAAGAAAGCGCAGGGGTGCAAAAGGGAAGGCAAAGCAAAGCACTGGTGGTTTATGAAATTAAAAAGTTCGTGGGTGCCCAATCCACGTGCTGGAGAGGAACTGAGAGATGGAAGAAATCTCAGCAACATTTTATCAGGAGGCAGGACGAGGAGATTGGAGTTGAAAGCACCGTAGTGCCTGATTTGCTATCTCTTCTCTGCACCTTGGCTGCAATTTCTGTCTTTAGGGGTTTGTTAGGCACCTTGGGTGAGAAATATTTTATATGTATTCTGTGGGCTCTGCCTGCAGAAGCCCATCCCTGCACCAGGCAGAAAGCCTGTCAGAGAGATCAGATCAAGCGTTCGTTGTAACCTACTACAAAGGAAATCAGAAGAGTGAAAGGGACAGACACTGTGCTTCAGGCACAGGAAGGCTGAATCCTGAAGCTTAAACTGCTTATGGAAGGGCCTGGCACAGAAGTTTTGCCAGAGGAGCGGGACAGCCAGCGCTGCGGGAAGCCGCCGGGGCCCGCTGCTGCAGGCCGGCCTCGCCGGACCCCCGGAGCGGAGCAGGCCGGGACAGCCGGGGGGCTGCGCGGAGGCAGAGGTGTCCCAGCTGCTGTGCCCACCCCACCTTGCCCTGAGGGGGCTGCCTGGCCAGAGGCCTTTTTTAAAGAGCAGGAGAGGTTTTGCTGGGAGCTGTGCTCTGTGAGGCCTGCTGGAGTGAGGGACAGAGCCTCTCACCTCCGTGAACAGCATCCGCCTCGACGGGCTTGGATGGTGAGTTCTCCTGTGCACTGCCCCCTAAGCCCGGTATGCTTGCAAACAGAACTCATATTTGCATTGCAAATGTTATTGGGTTGAACAATTCCTATTTTAAAGGGGCCTGGGTAGTATCAGGCTGGTATGTTGCTGCTGAAGTGCTTCTGGGGAGACGGGTCTTGTGTGAAGTGCCTGCCGGGCAGGAGAGTGTGGAGAGGGAAAGGAGAGGTCAATATTCCTCTGAAACACAAGACCTTGCCCTTTCTGAAAGAAGGGAAGAAAGTGCTTGGACAGACGTCTTGCAAAGCTGGTGCTTAGGAGACTCTTGCTTTTCTGCTGCTGCAGAAAGGGAGAAGTGGGACTCGCGGGCAGCTCTGCAGTTAGCTGAGAAGGAAGTTGGCCCATACAATGCAATAAGTGCCTGTGGTTGGTCTGGATATACCAGACCTGCTGGGGCACAGCTTAGCTGGTGTCAATGTAGAAATGTCTGAAGAGGTCAAAGGCCTTAAATCATGCTGCCAGAGACACTGTGATTATACTTTCTGTATTGTAAAGATGGGGCAGTTTGCGGGTTTTACCTTGAGCGTGCTGCCAATTGAAGGCTAGACCTTGGGAGAAGTGGATCGTATTCTTTGCTTTCAGAGCCTACTGTCTCATCTCCACGCTTTCCTCAAAGGAAAAATCTTAATTCTCCTTTGAAGGCTGGAAACCTTGATACCACTGGGCAGTAGTGTATTGTCAGATGCTGGTTGCAAGTGCAATGTGGGTCTGGTCCTGTGGATGTTGGTGCTGATTGGAGATGTTTGGTAACTATATCACGACTTGCTGGCAGTGGCACAACAGGAAATTGGAGTAGTAAAATATTTCCCTCCTTGCTGCATCCCATTTACATGTTTATAATGGAGGTTTTTAAGACTCTAATGAGAAAGAATGCTCATTGCTGGGAGATGATGATTAAAGCAGAGACAGATGTGATTGCAGACAGTAACAAAGGGATGTTAATTACATCAAAGGAAGCAGGAGGGCAGTGCAGCTGGAGAGGCTGCTGTTTGCCACCCTGTGATTGGGGCTGACCTTATCCCCCTGGTCCCAGCACAGATGTGCTCACCCACAGACTCCAGACCTCAGCGAAAAGCAGCTGAGATGCAGCTATGGGTAGATAAGGACAAAGCAAAGGAAAAAGCCCCAAACAAACAAAAAGTCTTCTTCCAGCTGCAGTCTGCAATAGAAGGGGAGAGCTGAATTTGTGCATGGAAAACTGCCTCCTTGTGCTGAGGAGATGGGCAACGCTGGTCTCTGCCTGCCTGTGGGTGAAGTAAGCAGTATTCAGAGCAAGAACAAAGATGATCAGGAGAGGGAAAAAGAAAGAGGCAAAAAGAAGGGAAGGGCCCTGGAGACATGGCTGAGAGCTCAGCCTGTTAGGTGAGTTGGGCCAGGTAGTGAATTGATGGGGTGCAGATTAACGAGCTTCTGTTGGGTGCATGTAAATCAGAGCCAGCTTTTGAAGCTATGCAGAGGATATTGTGTTTGTTTCTTCTTTGCCAGCCAAGTTCCCTCCAAATTCTGATTTCTGCTACCTTGCTGGTGGAGCAATGCCCCAGGGAGGTGTCTCTGTGGATGAAAATCTCCATCTGCCTTCCCGTGAGAGTATAGGGTGCAGTGTTGCTCTAGAAAAGCTGTTTGAGGAGATGTACACTTGGTGACAGAAAAGAGAAAGAAAAGGATAAAGGAAAGAGCATGCATATAATTCAACATATCCAAAAATAGCAGGGAAAAAGAGTGAATTTAATGGAAGGAAGCAGGAATGAGTGAAAGAACAAATGAAAAAGGGGGTCTTTGGCAATTGAATCTAATTTAATCACAATAATCCAGATATTTTCTCTTTAAATAAATAAATTAGCGGAGCCCAAAGTATTTGACTTGGTTCCAGTCAAAGCCTCAGTATCAAACTTTCATCTATTCTTGACGGAGCAATTAAAGGGAGGGATATAGGTTCTGAAATACAGCCCAAAGGAGCAGACTGAATATTTAATACAGTTCCAGCCTTTGAAAGTCCCAACAAACCAGTGGAATAGGGAAGCTGACAGCTTTATCTTAATAAGAAAATGGAGGGAAAAACCCAGCTGGCACGTGTTCTGCAGAAAGGGAAGGCCTCATTAGAAGGAAAGGCAGTGCAGCACTGGCAGCAATGTTACTCTAAGCTGTGGCTGGGAGCATAAACACCTGTAAGTGAAGGACAAGAGGGATGTGCTGACAACCACAGGGCCATTCTTGTGGAGCAAAAAAGGAAGCAGATAGGATTGCATTGTGGTGCTTGTAGTCAAGTTTGACTGTTGCCTTTCTCCTGGAGTGAGGACTCCCTCTAAAAACTCAAGGGGGAGAAACAAAGCATCAGTCCTTGTAAGTAGCTTCCTGCTTACAGACACTGGAGCAGTGCTATGACCAGAGAAGGCTGGGGAGGAGTTTCATCAGTGTGGCTGCTTGTATGCCTCTGTTCTCAGAATCTGAGTCTGATTTGGCCTGGTCCCTCTGAAAGCAATTAAACCTGCCAATGTGGGGCAGTCAGAGGCTCCTGGAGCAGTAATCCACCCTCATTCATGCCTGATTTACACTGTTCCTTTGCATCAGCACAAAATGTAGCACCAGTACAAAATAATGAAGAACTAGCTTTAAAGGCTGCATGGGATAATACTGTCTGCCATGCATTATCCATGCAGAGAAATTTTGCTTTGAGACTGAGGGAAGCATGTATCCCCATCATCCTTGCTGGCAGGAAAATGCAAGCTGGGGAGGAAACAGGCAGCACCTTTCCAGACTGTCTCCTTGGATGCTGTCACAGCATTTCCCAAACTGTATTTGATGGAGAGGAAAGTGGATCTTCCCACCTCTCGTGTCCTACCTTAATATGAGTGCTGGGAGTGGGGGGGTATGGGTTTTCTGTTGTTTGTGCAGTACTGAATGACTGAACAGTGACTATCAGCAGGTTAATGAGGACTCGGGGAAAGCATCCCCTTTCAGAGGCAGCAGAAGTGGTACCTTTCCTCCCCTGGGGGTGCAGTTCATGGAGCTGTGGGGTTGGGGTGCTCTACTATCTTACACCAGCTGAAAGCCCTTCCCAGCCCAGCAGGTGCCTGTTGTAGAGAAGGAAGTGTCATTAACTCCAGTGAGCCTTGGGAATGTATGACTTGAGACAGAATCAATGAGAGGTTTTAGCCCTTGCACAAAGTCTAATTTAGAGAGAGCAGCTCAGTTCAGTCTAATGTACATGAATAGCCCAGGGTCATTCCACCCATTTCTGTTTGTTGCAGGGAAGATACTGCCTTGTGCTTGCCAAAGAAGTGACCCTCCCTGCAAGCACAGTCTATGCTGTGTGTGATCCGAGAATGGGCCCTAAAACACCCAGAGGGGAGCCCAGCAGAGCCGCTCAGCACCGAAGGAAACTTCAGGTCAAGCTGTCTCCTGTGTTTTGATGCTTCTCTTTTGGTGGTAAGTGTTTTGAGTTTTACATGCGTCTCCCCTGTTTTGCTGATGCAAGGCCTTTCTTTACCCCTGTTCCGTCATACATGTAACCTTCATGGGACTAATGGGTGCTCGCCACTATTCCAGCTCTGGGTGCTGGAGAGATTGCCTGACATATGGAGCATGCTTGGGGCTTTCTGAGACTGTTTCCATAGTGCTAAAGGAATAACAAAATACCTTAGGGCTTTTTCCCCACTGCTGAGGTCAATCTCTTGGTCTGCAACTCTGATTAGCAGCTGTGTCTCTCTGGGAAGAGGTGAAGGCGAGAGCTTGTGGGAGAGGAGAGCTGGTGAGTTAACAAATGGGTTAGCTCAGCTGCCAGAGCTAAAGCAACTCATTAAAGGGATTAGCCACCGTCCCTGACTGGATTTAGGATGGTGGCTGTTGTTATCAATAAGTAATCCTGTCTCAAATCCTCTCTAGTGGCTTGGGAAAGACAGAGAAGAGAGGAAGGGTGGGAGGGAAGGAGGGATGGTAAGAAATGAGAGGGATAAATTAAGGGAAGAGCTGGAGGCAAGGAAAAAGTTGTCCCTTGCTAAGGAGCTCTGGGCTGGAGAGCGGGTGGGGAGCCAGGAAAGGAACAGTTTGCAAGTCCCTGGAACCTGCAACTGTTCCACTAGTTTCTCCCTCCCCAGAGTTCAGGTGCTGAACTCCTACAAAGGATGGCATCGCAAAAGCAAGCTCTGGCACAGGACCCCACTTTGACATACTGTACAGGGTTTGCAACCATCCGAGTGAGACTTGCTGGAAGAGGATTGTGCTGTGCAGTGGCTGGGGGATTGAATTTTGATTAGCTCTGACACAGTCGCTTATAACCTTTTCATTAGAAAATTATGTTTAATAGAAATTGTTCTGACACCTCTCAGCAGCATTTTCTCCTAATTCATTACAGACTCACATGGTGGGAAGGGAGGGGAGATAAATGGAAAGGTATCTGTTCAGACAGTGTCTGTTTGGTGTCAATATTTACGCTAATCAGGCTGTGGTGTGAAGTGACTGGAGAACAGGAGGTGGTTGTGGGGGTGGAAGGAGCAGGAGCACAAAAGAGAAATGCTAGTGAGAGTGGTTTCCTGGAACCCTGAAGGAGAAGAGGCAAAATCAACCCAATGCACACAGCAGGGAAATGTAAAACAGCTGGTGGATACAAGGAATGAGAAGCTGCTGCAGCAGCACAGGAGCTTGGGCTGGTTCAGCAAGGGTGGTTGGTGCCAGCAGCAACTGCTGTGCTTGGGGACCTAAAGCCCAAGCGAGCATCCCCAAGAAACTACCCGCTGATCTTTCTCCCTGTGTCCCCTTCTTCCACTCACAATTACTGTATGTTCATCTGAGCATCCACCTCTCTTTCTTCTAGTTACATGTTTATCCATCCACCTATACATCCATCCTTCTCTTGTTTACCTACTCACCTATTTGCTAACTTGTCTGTCTATTCCTGTGTCTGCAATATCCACCCAAACAGAGGATGAGAGTGTCTACTTTCTGTTCTGAATTAGAACCCAACGTTATTCTTTGCTATGAAATACAATTTTTTTTTAAAGAAACATTGTTTTGAGCCAACTGCAATATTTCTTTTCAATTGTGCCTTGGAAAGATAATAGTATAAAAGCCATGTTCTGACATGGCAGGTCTTAAAATGAAAAATGAAGGTGTTCCTTTCTAACAGTGTCAAAACTATGTTTCTGCTTTATTGAAAAGCATCTCTACCTATTTTTTTAACAAAAAATTCTTCCCAATTGATGGATATATGGTTATTGTAGGAAAAAGCAGCAGAGCAACCATGGAAAATGTCTCCATGTCTGCATCTGCATGATGAAGCCTAGTATCAAAAAGCAAAGGCACATGTACAGCTTACACTTTGGTATGAAGGATGTGTGTGGGGATGCTGATGCATCCAATGCCACTCCTGGTAAGTGCCATGTGGGACAGTTTGTGGCATGTCTGCACGCTTTGGGTTTCATAGAGGGTAAGAGAGATAAGACTTGGCAGAGAGTTTGGGTGACGGCAGAAGTGACAATGTTTTTGTCAAATTAGTATTATCAGGTGCTGCTGTGTGATTATTTGCATTAGCTGACTTCAGGCACACTAGAGACTAGCTCCTGCTAGTCAGTGGAGAGAGAGACCTCTTCAAAGGGTAGTTGTTTCTGCATTAACAGAAAAAACAGGACACAACTTGGTCAAACTAGGCTTACTCTTCAGACCTATAATCTTAATAGCTCCCTCAGACCCTCATCTTTCTTGTGCGCTCCTTTGAAAATCTCTGCCAACAGCAGGTTTTTGCAAGTTCATTGCAGCTTCTCGGAGAGGCCATGCAATCTGCTGAAGAGTTCTCGCAGCTAATCCTCCTTTCCTCTTTTCTGATACTATGTATGACACAGAGCACATCATGTCATTTTAGCCTCTATTTCCATATCTGTATGATGGAAGGGGATACCATGTGTGGGAACATAAGGAATAATAGTTATTTGCACAGCTCTTTGAGATCCTTAAAGGGAAAACCCTGGAGAGATGTAAAGTATTATTATAAGGGCTGTAAGTTCTTTTCAGGCTGTTAAAGGGATAATAAATTCATTGCCCAGGAGATTGGTAGTATAAGTTCTGTGCAGAATATGGTAAAAAGGTAAGACTGCTGGAGACCAGGAGCCTTTAAAGATTGATGCTGAGCAGAAGGGCAATATAGCCAGGATTAACAAATTGAGAGTTATTTTGGTTCTGGGTTAAAGTCAGTGGGATTGAAGGAGAGTCTGAGAAGAGCCAAGTGTGTGTATGCATGTCCTTGGGATGGTTTGGGCTGCATGTTAGCCCTAGGGTCTGACTCTCAATTCCCTCCCCAGGGGAGGGCTTCTGCAGCTTGGAAAGGGGACAGATAGGTGCATGAACAGCCAGGAACAGTAGCATTGGGGAGCTTGTTTATCTTGCTTGATAACTGAGCTATGTTCAGCAATTTTTCCTTAGGCAGCATTAAAGGAAGGGAGCGCTTGAAGATTTATTTAAATCTGTTTCCTTTCTAGCAAAAGGGAATGAACATGAGCCCATCAACTTTTTGTTGGTTAAAGCCACCCATGAAACAAGAATGTGCTATTACCCTAGCAGTTTGATAGTATTTAATTACATTATCGTCAGATATTTGGGCCTAATTTCTCATTTGAATTTCTTTAACATCATCTTGCAGTCATTGGGTTGTTCTTATGTCTCTCTTTTGGCAGATTAATGAGGCCTTTAGTACCTGCTGTTGTCTCCCCACAAAGGTTTTTATCTGTTCTAGTCAAGTCACTTCTCAATCTCCACTTGATAAACTAAACGGATTGAGCTCTTTATGTCACCCTCCAGGGAGCAATGGATCAGTGCTCTCAGCATGCTTTGCAGCCGCCTTTGGTCTTCACCAGGGAAAGCAGTTGTCCAGACACCAGCGCCATTTCAGTGAATTCCTGCTATATGGATGCTTGCTAGCCTGCATGTTTTCCCAGGCAGGTCATTTGTGAGGCTCCGGATTTGCAGCGCCCTTGGGAGAGCAGGGTGGGAAGCAGTGTTTGATTGCTCTCATTGGAGCCGTATCCTGTGGAGGAATTACCTCTCTGCTCCGCTGCTGCTTGTGCAGCCAGGAACTGGCAGCACCAGCTGCTGAGTTACTCATCTGCCTCCCGCCTCTGCTCGCTCTGGAGCTACAGACACACCGTTCCTTGTCCTGTGAAGCTGGCATAGGCCCAGCTTCCTGAGGGATCCAGATCTCTTCCTGAGCAATATGCCCCCTTTATTGTCATATACAGCTCCTTAGATCTTTGGTCTTTCTGCAAATTTCATTGGTATAAATTTAATTCTTCATGATTATTGAGGAAAATTGAGTCCAAGCCTAGAAATAGGTTAGGCACCACTTGCGCCTGTCTCCCTCGTTCAGTGATACTCCTCCATTGACAACCCCTTTCTGAGGAACCGCCAGAAAGCTCATTCCTAATCCATTTAACACGTGCTTTACTGATATCATATAGCGCTAATTTTTTAATCAGAAGGCTGTGAGATACAAAGTCAAACATCTTACAATAGCTAAATATATTACGTCTTTGCAGTCACCCTTATCAACCAAACTTGTAATCTCATCAAAGAATGAAATCAGATTTGTCTGACAAGACCTATTTTCCATAAAACCATGTTGACTGATGTTAATTATATTTCTCTCCTTTAATTCTTTATCAATTGAATCATATATCAACTTTTCTGATTACTTTGCCAGGGACAGATGTTGACTGGCCTAGATTCCCTTGTTCAGTTTTGTGGCAGTTGTGGAGTATAGGCACTGTGTTTATATTATCCTGCCGTGATTTCCTTCCTTTTTCAGGAAACTGGGTAGGTGTGAGCTCTAATGCACAAGGAGAGCATGACTGGGGAGAATAGGTAGCGATCGCTTTGTACAAATATAAGAGGCAGGGTAAAAAGCATCTCTCGCTTTGGCTATTTGCTGTTGACTTCCTTTTGCCTTTTTTACACTGAAGCTGGGATGTCTTTTCTAGGGCATATGCTTGCAGTTTAGTGCACCTGTAATGCTGATCTTGGTAAGACTCATCCACAAGAAGTGGTGAAAGGGAACCCCAGGAAAATACCTGAAGTGGGCTGGGCAATCACACAAGGAACCTAGTGTTTTGGGACTTGCTATTGACTCTGGAATGGAATGAAGGGGTTTTCCCTTCTGGGCTAGGACACCTTTTTTACTATTTCCACACAGATGAATGTTCCTGGATCTCCTCAAAGATTACACCAGCCCCAAAACTGCTTGTTCGTGCTTTGAGACCAGATTTATCAGCTGTTAGCTTGTTTCTTGCACAGGAGAAAAATTCTTTGAGAGGACTTTCTGCTTCAGGGCATGGCAAAGTTCTATTAAATTGGCATGAAGGAGTAGCTATAACCACCCTGTAGCATGGCAAGCTTGTAGGCATGATCTCTCCTTGGAGCTCACTGCCTCAAGATATGAAGTGAGGTGAAGTACTGACCAAGACTCACGAAAAGCTGCCTGGTTTTGGAGGTACTGCTTCCACATGTGTGTTAGATCTTACTGTGTGTATCCATCCACCAGATCAACTATCTCCATCCTAGTTTCATGCTGCAAAGGTACAAACTATTGCCTACTTGGCAAGAGGGCTAGGATTTATTAAGTGAGGAAAATGCTGTGGTTTTGTGTAAAGCAGCTAGTACCTTTCCCTGGGAGGGGGCATGTAACTGGACTGCTCTGATCCAGTGTCAGTCCCTGCTGTAGTGCTCCTGTGAATTTCCAGCCATGGGAAGCAATCGGCTATCTCCTACTGCCTGGCAGTGTTAGATTTTTTTACCTCTCCTGATAAGAACTAACCTAGCATTTTACAACTGTATATCTGAAATTAGTAGCAGCTTAATCTCCCTCTGCTGGATCACTCTGAGGTGTAATTGTGCAGAAAAAAGGGTATTAAAATGCAAACCACTCTTCTGTACTTTTTCATGTTAAATCCCTTCTTCCTTCTATTCTTCTTTTAATTCTACAAGAGAGTTTTTACTTTTTTCCTCCCCCCCCAAGTGTGTGTCTGTGCGTCTTTCATAAAGAGAACGAGCTGGGCACGCAGAGAGAATAATTTCAATTTCTACATAAATCTCAGAAATTAATACTTAAATTTAAGCAAAAAATACATTCTTACACCTTTAATTTCCTCTCTATGAAGTATAATGAAAAAGCCTGATTATTTTTAATTCTTTCCTTTAATAATTCAGCAGCAGAGTGATTTAAAGCTGTGGACGATAATTACCTTTTCACTTCCCTGGTAAATGGAGTTTTAATAGAAATGGAAGCACAAATGCTGGAATTAATTCAAACAGGTCAGCGTCAGGTCATCCATAGCATCCTCTGTATAAATCATTTATCTGAAAAATGGCGTGCCTCTCAATTTCACAGGAATCCCTACCCAGAGGCTACATTTAAAAAGAAGACGCAATGTTTATATCTTGTAAAGCATGGTGAGGGGAAAAAGAGTGCAATCCACATCATCTTGGAAGGATTTTTTTAATGCAAATTAAACTGCTAGTTGAAGGACAGGAGAGCAGGGGCTTGTCTAGATTAGGGAAATTCAGCTGTAGCTATGATGATCATTTACTGTGGAAGCTTATATAGATCCCATTATCTGAGCATTTTGTGCTACTCAGTCTATTTATCTTCATCCTACACCTGCTACACCCATTTTAGAGATGAGAGATGGAGACGAGCAGTGTCATCCAGAGGGAGCAGAGCAGCTGAGACAAGACTCCCAAAATGGGGAATAGGCTCTAATTACTACCCCATGCGGCCACTAAGGCCCCTCAGGAAGAGGTGAAAAAAGTCTCTTCAGCTCAGCCATTCATGCAGGTGTGTTTTGTGAAAGCTAGGAAGAAAAAAGGCCAGGTTTGGCCAAAGCTGATCCTGCCCTGTGGACAGTGACCCCACAGAGCCAGTGCAACAAGTCTTCTGGCACAGGGAGAAAGGGAAAGGCTCTGATGGCTTCACTGAGAATCCCCAAGATTGCACCAAGGTGCTTTCCCAATGGTCTGAACTACCACACCATCCCTGTGGGGTCAGGAGCTCTGCTGAAACACTTACCCTGAGCTATTCCCAGGCTTCCAGCTGGGGTTGATGTCTCTGGGCAGGGGACATGAGCCCAACAGCCTGTTGCAGTGGAAGGGGCTGGGCCAGAAGTAGAGTTTGTCTGGAATCAGGCAAAGCAACTGGGGGTTAAATTTTTCATGAAAGCTAAACATAAGCTGCCTGGTCTCTAATTAAGCACTGGGATGGCGGAACTTTAAAGCACTCCAGCTCTGATTCGCCACAAGTGCATGGTAATGATTTCTTTTCAAATGTCAAGCAGTTTTGTTTCTATTTCCTTTCATAAGTAATTGGTGCTGAGCCGGTGGCAAGACCAGCATCCAGCTGGCAGGAGGAGCCTGTGTGATCCACTTCTTAGCATTCAGCAATGCACTGGGGTGTCACAGCATATCCCAGAAGTGCAGACAGGACTGTACGGCTAAGGGTGCTGCTCCACCCTAAAGAAAAAATGGAGGATGGGGAAAAAGCCCTTTCCCCTCAGGTAGAAATATGTGCTTTCCTGCTATCAGTGCAGGGTGCAAGATGCCATTGCAATTTCTTTGAGATTTCCTATTTCATTCTATCACATCTTTTGTTTTCACTAAGATTAACCCAGCATTTACGGAGTGTGTTCATGTCAGGGAACTGTGGCTGCACACTGCAAGGATGGATGACGGCAAAAGACACATGCTCGTCCACAGGAATAAGGGGAAGACCTCATGCCTGAGGCCTGAGCAAATTCTGGACAACCTTTGCTCCAGCGCCAGATTATGGAGGATCATGGAAGTGAGAGCTAGGTGAATGAACTGTGTGCCATCCCACGTGCTGGGGAAGCAGCCTGGTTAGGCAGGCTCTAAAGTGTGTGTGTTGGGGGATTGTTTTTATTGCGGTGCTTCTGGTTTGCAAGTCTGTTTACCTTTCCACAATGTAAGACCTCTGGTTGTGCCAGTGCTCACTGGTCAGCTGGCACATCATTGGGATGTGTCCCACAGGCAAGGCAAATGCCCTTGGTCTCCGCAGACAGAGTGCTCCTGAACCTTGGTGGAACTGTTGCCCATCTCACACTGGCCTGAGGGCCTGCACATGAATAAGCACATGCCTACCTGTGCTGTGCTGGCAGAGGTGTTGGGGGCAGCCAACAGTTCTAGACAAGTCCTCCCCTTCCTGCTCCTCAACAAGTAAGCAGCATGTCCTGCCAAGATGTGCTGCCCTTCCTGGACCTCCACTGGTTGCTGTGTGTTTTCTCTGCCAGTTGATTCTACACTAATACTTCTATATCCATTACCGTTTACAGCCATGTATTATACACCATTGCCTGGGGAACTCAAGCAAATGATTACATTGCTGGAATCTCAAACTCTGTCGGTAAATACAAATACAGCTTCCAGACATAGGCAATGACCCAATCAGTCATCAAGTCAAAGAGTTCAAACTGATGTCTTTTTTTGGGGTCCTGCTTAAGATTCTGCAGAAGTGCTGTATGTTATAAAAATGTTCAATACAAGTTGCAGGCCCCCATTTAGACTGACAGACTCCCTAATCGGAAGTTAAATAATGCCCTTTTCCCTTTCCTTTCCCTCCTTTCTGCTGTCTCCTGGGTTGGCACTGGCAGTACTAGAGATGAAAAGTGTGTTCAATTAAAAAAAATAAAGTGTTTCAGAAATGTAAAAACTTTGAAAATTGGATCTCCTGGTAGAAAGGTGACCTGCTAAGGGACATCCTGCTCTTACTGCAATGAAGAAATACATCACCTAACTGTTTTTCAAAGGAATGCCTGGAGTTTTTCAGGTTCCCTGGACCTATCCAGCCTAGGAAGGCAGATGCTTAAACGCTAATTTTGCTTGCCTCTTACTGTATTCCTTATTTAGCCTCAGAAATATTTGAAGTGGCTATGCTGCCTATCTCAAGCAGGAAGGAAGAAAATAAACCAGAAAAAATAGAAGCTGGGTTGTTTGCTTAAGGCTTGTTAGAGAAGTGTGTGCCTGGCCTTCTGCCTCTGCTGCAGGGCAGTGCCATGGCTAATATCTATTCCTTGCTCCCATGTGTCAGATGCCTGCTGGGGACAGCCAGCTTGCACTGTCTGGGGCCACTAAAGACAGAGACTTGCATTGTATGCATTTCACTCACAGACCCATTGGCTGGCTTATGTGTAGGAGAAGTCTATGCATACCCTGGTGTCTGCCAGTGTGTAGCACGTACATGTATACTGTGCACATATAGCTATATCTCCATGCACATGTGGCTGTCCCATATTATCCAGCCCTTCATTATGGGAACAAGCTGGAGAAATGCAATGGGATGCTTCAAACAGCTGGGGCTGCTTGTTTCCCAGAGTCTTTCCCGTGTGCTCCTTGGTGTCATGGCTCTCTGAATCACTGCTAGTTGCTTTGCTCTGGCAGGGCAGCTTGCAGCCTCTTGTACAAACAGGCCTTTCCCCTCTCCTGTTGCAGTAATGATGTTTATTGAGTCGCACACGCATCCACTCCTGCATTTTTCATGGCTCTGCTCTCCAGAGGCAGTGCAGCCTGCTAATCAAACAGCACCAACCCAGGCAATGGCTTCTGCTCCCTACTACAGCTGATAATTACCCTACTTCCTCTGCAACAAGCTCTGACAACTGCCACCCTGTTAGTCACTAGCCACAGATTTAATTGACAGGTGGTCTGTTACCTCTGCTCATGCAGGCTATCTGATTAAGTGTTAGGAGAAAGCGGATGGTGCTCTGTCTGTCTTTGAGCAAAGGAGGGGAGGAAACAGGCTGTGGTGTATGGTTGGGACCCAACCACTGATGGTGTTATTCATCCTGTGATAATAAACTCTGCATTTTCCATCCTGTCCTCTTACGGCATTTCAGCATGGGGTGGTGGCCATGACAGCAAGGCAGAGTCCTCATTTTACCATGTCCACTCTGAGAGAGGACCATGGAAGATGGACAAAGACAACAGCCCAGCAAGAGTCTGCTGTGTGAAATAGTCACCTCTGAAGGCCTCAGCCTTGAAAGCAATGAGGTAGCAATCCTGCCTTCCTTAGAGCCAAGTTTTTAACAGTCATCAGGAAGAACGAGGTAGGGCAGTTTCTGGCTTTCCAGAGCTGGTGCTCTAAGTGCTGCATTGCTCCTGGATAAAAGGTCTGCCAGAAGATACCACGTTTGACTTGCCAGTATGTAACGATAGATGCCTTTGCAAGGAGGGAAGGTAGGAGACTCTGTGCAGTTAGCCATACAGGGAGTGTTGCCTTGTTTCCTCACAGTGTGGCCGGAGCTCTGCAGAAACCTGTCCTGGGGGCAGGACCTGTTCCTGGCCACCCAGCTCAGGAACTGCAGAAACCCCTCATTGGCAGCAGAGCGCAAAGGCACGGCTCCTGCATCTATTGGCATGTGGTGTGGGGGCTTCTTAGTGCTCATCTGTTAAAGGTGAGCCAAAGCACTGTGTAGCACCCAGGAATGTGCCTTTGCTGTAACGAATCAGTGCTGCAGAAACTGCACTCCTCGTGTTCCTTCCTCATCCTTCACCAGTCGCTCCCAGAGCCGGGATTTTTTAATCCTAATCTCAGATAGAGATGAAGCAATCACAAAAAGCAGTGCCTTAGGGTTAATATCCCCTTTCACCAGTGCAGTGCAGAGCTCTCATCTGTGTCTTGGTGTGTGGGCACTCGCTGTTGCCCTAGCTGCAAGCTCAGGCAAGCTGAGATGGGACTCAGCCCTACCACCTCCCCACTCCCACCAAAAACCACTTTTCCCAGTGCTTGCTCTGTTCGAAGCACAAACTGATGTGGAACATCCTGTGGCCTCAGTGTGCCAGGACGGATGTTCCTGGTTATGCAATAGGAAAGTAGCTGCTTGAAATGCTTCACTCTTGGTATGAGACAAGGAGCCCCTGGAATATTGCAGGATATCCCTGGCACTGTGGGACATCATAGTGTGAAGGAAGAGATGTGCAGGGTGTGAGGATATGCGGAGCTTTGAGAGAAGCAAGAGCATCTGTTTTTCCTGCCCTTTGCTAGAGAGTTGCCCCTTCACTTTCTACTTGTTTGTGGTGAATTGGGTACTCTAGATGAGAAGAAATTAGTCTCATTCTATGGAAACATAGTGAAATCTGAAAACTTGCATTCTTAGTTCTATCTTCCTGCACTGTTCTCAGTATCCTGCCTGAATGACCTGTATGCTGTCAGGGCTCATGGTCGTATGCCATCTCTTCATTTCTCCCCTGAAATGAAAACGTGTCCACCAAAGAAGCAGCAAAGAGTGGTAATTTATGAATATTGAATAATTCAAGGGACTTCCATGCCCTGCTCTTTTTTTGTTGTTGTCCCTTGGGAGAATCCACCCCCCTGACAGGCACACATAGTGTCCCAGGGAATGGGAGAGGGGAAGACCCTCCTGGGAGACACAAGTATTATATATGCTCCTTTCTCTTTTCATCCATCCATCCATCCATCCATCCCTCTAGCCATCTCTTCCTTTGTATAAACACAACTGTGTCCCCAGCCATTCCTTTCCATACTTCGCTTTCTCTCCGTCTTGCACACACACCTCAGCCTTCCTGTGCTTTACCACCACAATATCCTCCGGTGTCCCTCAAGAGCACTCCATTTCAGTAGGAGATGGGACCTGGGAATTTGGCTTTAATATTTCATAAGCTTCCTTCTAAAATGTAAAGCATATTTATGTTATTTGCATCAACTACCAGGAAAACAAATGCCTTCGATTTGCAAGCAGATCCTAACCTGCTGCCCATTTTTTCAGGGCTGAGCATAAATAACACAATTTATTCAAAGGAACCCTTTCTCCTATTTACATTTATATTGAATAATTTAAAACTTTCTCCACTTCCATAAGTTCATCATTCTAGGACGGGGGAACCTGTCCATGTCTATGGAATGTGCTTCTAAGGGGAACAACTTTTAACTACACAACCACACACGTGGTCACAAATCTGATCATATTCGTGCCTGAGCCATCCTCCAGGACGGACTGACCATACGGAGCAAAGAAGGATGGGACACTTGGTGCTGGGGTCCCAAATGGAGGGGAGGCAAAGGTGAGCCCTGGCATGAGGGCTGCAAGTTGGATCATCTGGAGGAAGAAGTTTGATAGAGGACGTTAATGTGCCAGGGTGCCGCAAACTGAGCACTCTGGTCTTGCACTGATAACGTTGTACCATCTGTGCTCCTTTGGGAAAGAGAGAGGAGTCCATGTCTCTCATATAAACTGGCACTACAGTTTGTAAGCTGGGAGTGCACAGGACCAAAAATCATCTGGCCCTTTTCTGTTCCTTCCTTTTTGGCCTGCTTCTGAAGAGGGGATACAAAGGGACTGCGTTACAGATCGACACATGCTGAGGCAAGACTGTAACAGAACAAACTCAGGCTCCACAATCTAAATGCTGGAAAAAACTTGTGGGATTCAGCCTGCAGGGGGGCTGAGCTCCTCCCAACAGTATTCAGGGGGGCAGATCTTCAGCTGGTGTCAATCTGATAATCAGTGAGTTGATTTAAACCCACTGAATACCACTTTCTCGCTTTCATTTCCTCTCTCCCTGGACAGGTTTAGACTCTTTGTCTCTTATCTCTTTCTAATCATTTATATTTTCATCACTTTCTCTTCCTCAGGGTTTCTTTGGCAGCTTTCTCTTAAGTTTAGTCTGTTTGCTAGACACAAAGTTAATGTTATTATTCTGTACTGGCTTCCAAACACATTGTCCATCACTTAAGCGTGACAGGGAAGGGAACCAAAAATGAATCAAGCTATCACACCCCAATGGATGGGGGAATCTCCCTGGGAAACCCAAGCAGGAGCAGTCAGAGAGGAAATTCTACAGTGAATTTCAGTATAGGTGTGGGAGTTCAGATTAATTAGCAATAAAGAGGGTGGAAGTTTGAATAATGTCTAGTTGCCTAATGTAAAAACTGTCTCTATCACTCTCAAGACTACAGGTTTTCTTTACAGTGTAGAGCATGATTCAAACCTTACCATATGCCTTGGACAGCTGATGTTTTTTTTCACCCTGTTTTTACAAGAGATTAGGTATAATTTTTTTGATTTCTTTCTTTGGATCTATGCGAATCTCATCCTGTTGGACCTCTCTGTAGTAGACACAGGCTTGATTGCAGTAGGTAGTTTACCCACAGGCTGTAGTGCAGTAGATGGATCTCCTGTGGCTGGAAAAATCTCCTGAGTTTACCTTTGCTAAATGGTAATTGTTAATTTGTTGAGGAGAAGCCAGGGAAGTGGAGGAGAGCCCTTGAAACAGAAAAAAGGGGTGGTAATCGGCCATGCAAGATCTGCAGCTCCTTTGTGGTAGGAGGAATCTGCAAACTTTAGACATGCAAATTGGCTTGCAGTGTTTGGAGATGGCATACTTGAATGCTGTTAAGTGCTAGCTTGTAATGCTAACTTACCTCATAGTTTTTAAGGAAAAATTTGACTGATGGTCCCAAGATGATTTGTACATAAACTGAGTGGATCAGATCATAAAGGGATGGGAGCTGGTCATGTTGGTCTGTCCCAAAGGAGAGTCCAAACAAACTGCAGGAGTTGCTGTCCTCAAATTGGTGTAAATTAGAAGCCATTTAAATGAAGCCCAAAGGGCTCTTGAACTCTTTGGGTAAATACACTTTTAACCTGGAGTTGGCTCCATTAGAATAAGAGGAACCTAATTTCTGCTTGCAGTAAAACTATAAAAAAATGCTGGCAAATCAAAGCTGATAGAATAACTGAAGTGTTAGTCTTTTAATTGAAGGTGGAATAAATCCACCTGCATGTAATACCTCCCCAGAACATTTCTCCTTAAAGATAGCTTCCTTTGCTTTTCTCAGCCATTACTACAATTTCAAGGTTAGAGATTAATTATAATGGTAATATTGCAATTTATTTTATTGCCAGCTGTACAGGGACAGTAAATCTAGCTTGAAAATAAATAGTGATTTCTGTGTCCACAATTAAAAGCTTGTGATACTGCCTCTGTATTAATGAAATATTATTGACTAATTCTATTGAATTTGGCAAAAGCCCTCCCTTGCTGTTTCCACTGCACTGAGGCACAGATCTTGGAAATTAAACAAGAGTTCAACTCCTGGCATCTGGCACTCTGGAACATCAGAAAAGAAAATGGTGAACACCCTTTCCTTCCTCCCCATTGATACAAAATAACTTGTTTCCATTCCCCCTTCTTTTGTCTTGTTTATTTCTCTGAAATCAAACACACAGCAGGTACCTCCTGATAGTGTTTTATGTTTAAAGGCACAGATACCCATTTAATTAACTCCATAATTGTATGGCAACTGTTGGCCTTCTGATTGCACAGTAAGCAGCAGATAAATTAAGACAGTAATTTCATGGTTTTTTTCTGTCTTTCCCAACGGTTGGTCTCGGGGACAAATTCACATGTCCCTTACAAAGCTTATAATTAGGCAAAGCCTCTCACTCAGGCCAGGGAGAAACTGATGTACCCAGAGAGGCCAAAGCCACATCCTCTGTGTGTGGCTATTGACCCAGTTGTTAATGGTGTAAGGAAAGGAGCTGGAGTTTCCCGCAGCAGCAGCCAAGGGCCACATGGCAGAGAGGATCCTTGTCTCTTACAGCTTGCAATGTGAAAAGCCAGACCAGGGAAACAGAGGCAGATGGTGAGGACAGGTCTAATTCATTTATCAGGTGCCATGTTAGGAGAGCTCATCCAGATATGGATGATATGGATAGGAGAGCCCATCCAGATATGGCATGGGAGTCGGGAAACAGCTGCTGGACTTACTGTGCTTCCCTGCCTCATCAGTGCGGTGCTCAGATCAGAGGGATCGGAGACCAGGCAGCCTTTCCCTGTTCAGGGCCATATTGATGTGGCAGTGTTACAGGAGAAAGAGCAGAGTCCAGGGGGTGGCTTCAGCACCCCTCGTAGCAAGGCTTGCCAGTCATCCTTGCTGATGGAGGTGAAGGCATTAGGCTGTGCAGGGGCAGGATGATGCCTGGTGCTCGCACCAGTCATACGCAACAGAGTGAGCAGGGCTGGAGAGAGGTGGTCAGAGAAAGCTGGGAGAAAATTCCTGCAACAAACCTAGGCCAAGGAAATTAAAAATAACCTCTTCTACTCCCTGTCTTAACACCTCTTTTGCCTCTTGCAGTATCCCTGCTTGTATAACTGCCCGATCACTGTACCCTTGGATGTAATTATCTGAAGCCATTCTCATAACTATAAAGACAGATTTCCCATGAGCTGCTGACATTTGAAACTGAGGTCTACAGGCAAGATCAGCCACAAGTCTTTCTAGGGGCTGCAACTGTGTGATACAATGAACAGATCCCACGTGGCTGCACAGAGAATGAAACTCTTGGCTTTATTACCTGAAATTTCTTTACTGATACTAGGCTTGTGATGCCCACAGAACAGATTGCCCATTAGCTAGGTAAATTGTGTTAGGAAATGACAACAAGTTCTCTCCCCCTCTCCCAGTCCATCTCAACTAGTGTGTCGTGATCTTGTTTTTCCTGTTTTTGTCAACAGGTGGCTTACATCACTTGTGAGGTTTTAGAATCCAGGGTCAAATTAGGAATGAAAAAAATCACAGGGATTTCACAGTCTCTGTTGACTGTGAGGCTGGACCACAGACCTTTGAAACCAATGGGAGACTTTCCTCCATTTGACTAAATGTTGTGTTGGGATTTAAACAGGATTAAAATAGAAAATAACAGGTAGGAGTAAAATGAGAAATTGGAATGACTTAGCAAACATTGCTGTCCCTGAGCATTGGCTGAACCTAGAGCAAACCCTGTGCAAGATGCAAAGCTGAAATCCACTGGTAGTTTCCACTGGATCTTCAAACTGTCTTTAGTTGTGAGAACATCCGGGAACCATATGGTACTGACAGCACTTGCCACAGAGCTTGATGTGCTGGAAATTCTGTTTAGGAACCAAAATAAAATTTTCTTTCTGGATATACTTCCCAAAGACCAAAATTGTGATATCCCTTCAAGCACCAAACAGGGGCCCATTAGGGCGCTTGTGTTTGAACATTTGAAGCAATTATTCATGTTCATCCAGCTACAAATAGGTACCAAACACCATGTGTTTTTCCTCAGTGTTAATAAAAACCTAAATGATTCTTCATTAAGAAGCCCATTAAGACGACTGCCGTTTCCTTGAAGCTCATTAGAGGATATTCTCACCACTAAATTATCGCACTGGAGTTTTATAGACGTCTGAGAAAAGATGCCCTGTTGTGATTAATTCATGATAGGTTTTTCTCTCCCTTGCTTGCAGTCTGTTCCCCTGACTTGGCTTTGCTAATTTCCCAGCCTTTGGGTTACATGGAGAATAATACTGATCCTTTAGCTTTGCTTCATGGGAATGACATTCCAGAGCTGTGAGGTGCTGGGCCTGCCATCCCTGTTTGTAGAGCTTCCCCTGCTCTTCTGTCTCCCAGCAGGGACTCTCCTCTGCAGACACGGCCAGGAGAAAGCTGGCCTGGCCAGGACAGGGTTTTTATTAGCACATCTCTGCTGGAGGTCGCTGAACTACCTCTCACCCATGAGCAATCCCATGTGAGCGGCATGCAGGGCTAAAGCAACCATCTTGAGCTCTGCCTGTGCTGCCTGGAGCCTTGCAAATACCATACTGCACCCATTAACCACACACCCGCCTCTTCCACTGACCCTCTTCCACCCGATCTGCTGGCTGCTCTCAAATCCTCCCCTGTAGCTCTTCCATCTCTAAAGCATTAGGATTGAGAGCATCCTTGCAAGGCAAAAATCTGAAGACAAAGTGATAAAAGCAATAGCAGAAGACAGAATCGTTTAAGCTAGGTCCATGCTGTGTCAGCGTGTGTTCTCCCCACACCAGGTTGTCCTGAGCCCAGTAGCAAGCTAGAGGAGCTGGGGATCATTGAAGTGTGGGAACACAGTCTGCTTTAACAAAACAGAGCTGCTCTAATCTCCCACTGAGTATTAAAATCTCATTTTATGGTACATTATACACTTGGCCTTTTGAACAATCAGTGACCATAAATGGTGTTTGCATCCTGAAGCCAAATCTAGGGAAGGAACAAGAGATAATCTGTCTGGCTGGAGAGGATGGAGCAGGAAGGGCCAGCGCTGCACAATTATTTATGTCCATTCAGAGACACAGGGAAATTAGGTGCATTAATAGGGCTGCCAGGCTGTCCTCAGAATGGGGCTTTAAATGATATTGATGTGGTGCTAATAGGTGCACAGTTTGTCTTTTTGTATTTCAACTCAGGGCTTGGAACAGACACTTGGATAGTTTAGGCTTGTTCTGTCTCTTCAGGAGGATTTGTTTCTAGGGATTTGGAGTTTCAAAAGCTGCAGAACCAGTCTGGCCCAACAAGAGGATTAGGGAGGTATCAGGGGTACCCAGATGCAGTGCCCACCCAACCCAAACCCAACAGGGGACCCCATGCCACTGAGAAAGCACTGACATCCACTGTTTTCACTCAGACTTCATTTGCCAGACAAGGGTCAGGACTCCTTAAATCAGGATTTTGCCTGAACAAGGAATGAAGAACAAGTCTGAATAATATCCCCTGTCTGAGGATGTCCCCATGTCTTTGACAAGCCATGATTTCAGGCAGGCAGGACGTCTCATTTCTAAAGAAAATTCCAGAGTTAGGACCAGCTCTGAAGCACCTGTGATAATTTCTGGAGTTATTACAAGTAGGGACAGATTTTGGGTTTTTTAGGAATCTGAATGTGCCTGGATTACTCTCTCTGTGTCAGTTTCCAACACCACAGGGCTGCTGTTATCCCGTAGGGATGTAACTGCCTGCCTGTAACTGGGGCTCTGTGCAGGATGTTCCCCTGTCTGGGGCTACTCGCAGACAGCTTGGGGAGGGAGGAGGTCAGTCCCTTAGCAGGTATGTGCTTTTCCTTTTCTGTCTGGCTTTCTGCTCACAATTGCTAACAGGAGTTGTTTGAATTCATCCCGGAGTATAACAGCAATAATAAAAGACTGTGCAAGGTATTTGACTGAAGTCCATGGGCTGCATACAAATGAGGGTGGCACGTTCTCCAGTCAGATGCTGGGGAAGAGTTTTTGAGGGAGCTGTGTGAGGAACAACTCATGGTTCTTTCCTGACTGCTGTGATTCTTTTAGCGATTCCATTTACCCAATCCAATTTTTCATTTCTAAGAATTCAATCACTTCCTATCCTTATGAAGGGCAAAATTTCTTATGCAAGTGTTGTGATATCACCCCTCTGATTTTTAAGGGGCTGTGCTATCGGCGTCTGTATTCATCATTAAGTGCATTCTATGCCATGTCTGGTTTTTGTACAGAGCTCTGCTTTGCACATTTGGGCAAGGCCTCTTGAATCATTGAAAGTAACTGGGCAGTGACCAGGCACAAGTAAATACTGCGTAAGTGGGAATGCCTGCAAAATTCATATTCAGAAAGAAAAAGAGAACGCAGCCCTTGTGTTGTGGGGTTTTTTTTTGTGTGTGTGTGTGAGAAAGCTGCTCCCTGCATGGGCTGTGTACCACTTGCACGTTTCTGATATGAAAGTTGATCTGCAAGTACTTATGAAGTAGGATGTGCTAAGGCATGACAGTATCTCTGGAGCTGTGTGTCCAGGCATTTGCGGTATGCCTTTATGCTGAAGACTGTTGTGTTGTGCAGACTTAAACGGCTTGGTCCTTACCTGGCCTCTACCCTCAGGTCCAGGGAGTTTCTTCTTTTGCTTCCCAAGGGTTTTGAGACATACCTCCTACAAGAAACCACTTTTTCTCAGGTGACAGAGGAAACCTCTCTCCACTCCTTCAGGCTGTGTGGCTGCCCTTGTAAAGCTGCCTAGGAAATCCCTCCCACCTACTGATAAAAGTCCCTTGTATGTGGCCTGTTCCTTTCAGCTTTAATCTTCTCCAGAATCATCTATTAAATCAAGAGTGTGTGTGATTATCTGCTGTCATCTTTGGAGGGAAAGGTGCATAATTTGAAGGCAAACGCTGTTTATTCATTCAGTTCCTTCTGCAGCTCAGGCAGGAACACTGATCTTGGCACAGAATTAGTGGAGGAAGGGCAGTGCTGCAATTTGTTGGCTTGATTTGACAGGCAATTTTCAGATCTAGATCAGAAAGTTATAGTGAAAGTTTTAGAAGTGGCTGCATTTGAGTTTAGCTTTGGGGAAGAAGAGTGTTATTTTTATTCTAGTTTCAGAGAAAAGATACGAGTTTTCAATATGTTACAGCAGTTTTAAATGATTCGGATCTATTACTGTAGCATCAACTGAAGCTAGCTGAGACGAGAGACTAGTGCTATGCCCTGCACAGGCATGAAGCAAACACAGGCTCCCACCGAAGATTTGAGATATGCTAACAACCATAAAGAATAACTGAGGAAATTAATCAATGAGTAATGATTCAGAGTGAAGGATGTATGTAATACCACTATTTTCTAATTCACTTCCTTCTGATCTGAGGGTGTAAATACACCACTTAGATCAGCTGAGTGAAGCTGGTCTGGTGTCAAAAGAAGCTATGGGGCCACATCTGTGCAGTGGGCAAATCAGTGTGGTGAACTTGTGTGTGGGGTCGTTTACAGCATCTGTTTCTTAAGGGAAAACTTTCTCCAGATGTCTCGGGAAAAACACAGGCATCCAAGACGATTTGACAGCAACTCAGAAATCCAGAGCAGGAGCCAGCCAGACCATCTGGGCACGTGCTGCTTACGTTTTTTCTCTTTCTGCCTCTCTCTCCCTTCATGAGCTGAGATAATTATTTCTGTGCATCGTGGTTGTAAAGCGAACGTCCCTGATACTGGCTCTGCCTCTTATCATGAGGCAGCTGCAAAATTGCTTTAAAATTGTTTTACAATTGGGTTTTGCTTGTGAACCTCTTGATTGAGCAAGACAAAACTGGCATGAGAAAAGCTTTTGGGAAGCAGAAAGGAGGCCAAGAGGTTGAGACTAGGGAGACTGAAGAGATGAAAGGAGGAGTGAAAGATGCTGTTTTCAATGGAAGCTCATGGGTCACAGCAGAAAGGACGGTTTCCTTAACCTTTCAGAGTAAGAAGCAGCTGGTGTGCTATGCACACAAGTATTGCTGCTTGCCTGGCTGTGCAGAGCCTAGCACACGGAGGGCCTGGCACACGGTTAGAGAGGATGCAAAGTACTACAGGAATGCCAATATCTTTGTGCCTATAATGCCTGCCCACACATCACAGTTAAAATAAGCCTAGTTGTTTGGGACAGACCCAGGATCCATTTAGCCTGGTGTCTTTTCTCCAACAGTGATAGCAGAAGGGGAATCACAGCCACTGTGCAAGCAAGTATGGAATCTAGTAAGAAATGAAACCCTCCAGGTGAAATTGTGTCCTCTGAGAAGTGAAAAGTAATTTTTCTACTGACTGCATCTGACCATAGTTTCACCATCCCCCATCAGATGCTGGGACAAAGTTAGCACTGCTGCCAAGGTATTTCCTTGCAGTGCAATAAAAATAAAATACTATCCGATCCAGCAATTCTGATAGTAGTGACTTTGTTTAACCAACTTTATAATGAATCCTAGTTCTTCTCCCAACAGATGCTTTTGCTATAATATCTTGGAGTAGCAACAGAATAAAATAAATCAGCTTTTACAAACTCATAAACACATAGAAGGGAACGTAAACCAATTTCTGATCTAGTTGAGGTGCACTGAGATTTCACAGAGTGGCAAGAAGCTTGAGTGGATTCTGAAATTGCTCTTGAGCCTGTGAATTCATCTCTCCTCTGCCAACAGAGATGATGCTCTTAACCCTTTGAAGGCTGTCCATGTATTCACAATTTCTTTTGGTCTCTCTCTGTGTATGTGTGCACTGCATTGTCTTGTGCATCCACACAAAATCTCCCAGGACATTTTAAGAATGAAAACTGAGAGAACCCAGATTTTCTTCCTGTGTAGTTAGCCAGCCACGTGGCATATAGAAATTTGCCCTAGAGTTTGCCTCTGGGGCCCAGGGGTGAAATTTTCTTCCCCAGCTGAATTAACTGCATGCATTCTCTGAAGGGAAAATGCAGGCCTTTCTGCCTTTCCTCTCCATTCCCGTCAGAGAGGTTATTGCTGTAACCCTTCTTCATCTCCTGGAAAGGGAGGAAAACCTGCCAGAGCAAGTGAGGGAGGCAGGACACCCCGCAGGATGCAGCAGAATGGGGATGGGGTTGGCATGACAACAGCATGGCACTGGTGGAGCTCCCAGGCCCCCCCTCGCTCCCCAGTACTGGCCCACACAGAGGAGCAGCACGCAGCATCGCTGTGACGGTCCTGGGGGTCATGCGCTTTACCCAGCTGTCCGAGATAATGGGCAATGGGAAAAGCGAGGCTGAATGCCAAAATACTGCAGGGAGCAGCAGGGATGGTGAGTGAGTTGTGGCTGGGAATGCTCGGGTTTGATTTTGGTGATGGTGCATCCAGCTACCTGCTTAAACTCCGCAAAACGCCCAGCGCCTGACCTGAAGGTGGCTTGTGCTATGCAAGTGCTGACTGCACCAGCCCTGCGGGCACAGCACTCACCATCTGCTCGGCTGCTGGAGCCCGCGCCGACAGCAGTGCTCTGCGTGCCCGGAGCTTGTGGATGTTTCCTGGCAGAGAGGAATTCATGCTGGGAGCTGTCCTAGCGAAACGCTCGCAGAGACCTGTAGGCCTCACTCTCCGTGAGGGGTATCTTGCTTAGGGTGCTCCCGCTCAAGAGAGCAATTGTATTCACACTTCTTTGCTCCCCTCCTTGTCCATTCACTGCCCCAGAGACCTGCTCCGAGACTCATCAGGACAGGCTGAATGGAGCAAGCTGAGATGATGTTCAGCTTGTTGGCCGCAGATCAGTGATCGGTATCTATAGAAGCGTGTGTGACAAATTACTGGCACAGAAAAGGGAGACAGTGTATTCCCCCGACTCTGCTGAACAGGTTCTCTCCTTGCTGGGACCTTGGTGGTTTAATGCCACTGAGCAAATCTGTCCTTCCCTTTCTCTCATCCTCTCTCCCTCCTTGCCCATGAGCACTGGCAGGAAGCATGAGCAAGTTCTCGGTGTTTGGAGGCTATTTTCCAGACCATGAGTGAAAGATGAAACATGATTTTCTTGGGCAGAATAATTAATAACCCTGCCACCATACACTGAATCCCAAGAACACCACTGGCAAAGTCCACAGATGCTCCCATCAGACAGGACCAGTGCTACATGTTCCCAAGCACTGTGGCATCTGCTGGGAAACCAAGACACGTTCTCATCATCAGCCTGTCTTCACAGGAAACAAATGCCCATCCACTGTGTAATTACCCCAGTTAACAGAGACATTGATGCATGCTAACTCCATGAAACCAGCTTATTATCTGCACTGCTAATTAGCCAGGGGAAAACAGACATGGGTTTTATGAATATCTGTTTAAGAAGGGGGGAGGAGGAAATGAAAACTTGTTGAAACTGATTTTTCCCCCGTTCTTTCCTTTTTAAAGAGACATGAATGCAGAAACAAACTGAAGGTACCCATGTCAAGGCAAAGATTGGTTTGACAGGCTCAGGCAGAGCAGGCACACTTCATCTGGCCACATCTGGTCTCTGCAGTGGTGAACAGGGAAGGAAGCTTGCTAGCCTGGGTCAGACTCTCTCCTGGGAGGGTTTTTGCTATCGAGCACCATGAGTACCTGTAGTGGAAGTGCTGCATTGTGCACACAGATCTAGCAGCAAAGCTGGGTTTTCCTCTAGCTTTGTGTACCCTCCCCTGCCTGCTCCATCAACCTTCACCTCATGAAAAGGTTTTTCATGTCTATCTCTTCCAGACCTTGCAGTGTTCATTCATTTGTCTGCCTGCACGAGCAGGGAACAGAGGGACTCTCTCCACAATGGAGGGTGACAAAAAAAGGCTGATTCAGTTGGGCCATGGTTGCTTCTGCTCCCTGTGAAGGCGGTGGCAGGCCCAAGACTTTGGAGGCATCACGGAATGAAAGGGAGTGTGGTTTTGGAAGACCAGAGTGAAGAGATGTGGGGAGATGGGCTTTCCCATCAATTTCTGTACATCTTTGGGTCACTGTGATATTTCTTCCTGCCTGGCCGTATGGATCAGTGCTGCTATTGAACATGTTGCCTGACCTGCCTGCAACAGGGGGTGGAAATAGCCCTGAGCAGGGACCAGGGAAGGTAGCAGCAGCAATGCAGCATCCAGAATGTACATCCAAAGCAGAGCTCGTCACTCTCAAAGGAAGCTCATTCTGGAGTTTGCTGCTGCATTTAGTATTCGGAGAGTAGTCCAATTCACTGATTGTGCTGATGGGATATGAAAGGCAGGATAGAGTTTTACTGCATAGCAGTTGACCTTGCTCCAGAGATATTACCAATACACAGCTGCTATTCAAAATTTCAAAACACTACGGTCATTATGTGAATCTCTCTGCTAAGAGAAGCAATTAAATTTCAGAGCATTACAATCTGCCTTTCAAAAAAAAGGGCACAAACAGGTAGGAGGATGGGGGCAGTTCTTTCTCTGTCTCGGTTGGTGGGAGAGCTCTGGGGGAACACACAGGGTGCCTTGTGCTGTCATTGAAGGTCCAGGCAATGACTATTCCCCACTTCAGACTAGTTGAAGGCAAGGTGACAGTTTGGTTCTATGGGTTGCTCAGTGGGATGGGAGTTTGCAGTGGCAATCTCCAATGGTGAGACAAGTCAGTGAGGGGTTAAACACTAGAACAAATCCTAGAGACTCTTCCAATCTCTCCTGACTAATATCCTTGGTTCCCTCACCAAAATCAGCCTGCTGCACACAGCTCCGTACTGGGGGTCGGTAAAACCATGGTAGCACGGTTTAACTAATGGCCATGGTCATTTCCTCCTGCACACTGGCACTATCAGATCTCATCACCTTGGTGTAAGGATATATGAGGGACTGCTTGGCTCTGTGGTGGAGATGGACAGGAGCATGGCTTCTTTCAGTCGTCCTGTTGTGAAGGCAGTTTGCGGCCTGTGCACGAGTGGTATATCCCCGGCACAATCTGAGGGCTACCGGAGGGGCTCTGATGTGGCAAAAGCCATGTGTTTCTGCTGGAGGACTGTTTAATGATAAAACCTGATTCATGCTGGGCTTTTGCCTGACAGAGTTTATCCCTTTAAACTCTTTAATACCAGCATTAAGTAAAGGCAGTCCTCAAACAAGAGGCTCAGATTGACAATCCTGGAGTCCTCACCAGGGCCCTGCTCCCACCTGCCTAGTTCCCAATGATCTCAGTAGGACAACGTGGTTGTTTGAAGCTCAACGCATGTTTAAGGGCTTTGCTCTGCTGGAGGCCTTCGTGCAGCAAACAGGTGATAGGGGCAGCACCAGCTGCACAGATTTAATAAATTCATGCCTGATGCTGTTTGTCAGAGCAGAGTTCAGTTTTCAAGGCTTCCCTTTCAAACGTTCTGCTGCCAAAACCAGATCAGAGGCTCTGGTGACATGCGTTCAAGCAGGGTGACTGCCCAAAGGCCTGGAGGGTGCACCACCACAGCGCAAAGATGAAGAAGCTGGAAAGGAAAACTCATAGCTGGAGGACCCCATGCCTTTCCCAGGCTGTGCATCCTGGCTAGTGAAACTGGAGACGGGCAACCTGTTTCACATGGATCCTGCCATAGATGCCAAAGCACACTGAGGGGGTTGCTGGCTCACTAGGATACATCCTGCAGGGATGGGACATCACAGGGGGACTCATGAATAAACCATGTCTGCAATTTGTCATGGGTTTCACTTCACATGTGGTTGACTGAAATGCAGAGGTGGCAAAGGGGGAGTCTCCCTCTAGCAAGGTGTGAGGCTAACCTCAAGGGCTGTTGCAATATAGGATACACAAGGCGAGGGAGGGAGGACGGGGTGGTTTTTGTGCTTACTAGTGAGCTGCAATTATGCTGAAAGTCCATATCACTGATTACACTTGTTCCGCTTGTACAGCACAGGGCTGGTGGCTTGTTTAACAATGCACAGCGCATTGTTCTCTCTCCAGCCCTTAACGCCACAAAATTGATATTGCTTTTCCACGGGCAGAGAGATAAGACGTGTGTTTAGTACACTGTCAGGGCCATGATACCATCGCTACATGGGGAAATTAAAAATCTTGACATGGCAACAAAGCCCATCTTCCCTCCTTAGAACGTTGCTGGGCAGAACAGAAGTTCCTGGCAGGAATAGTAAAGGGGACAGCAAGCGAGAGGAGATATGATATGCCAGTGAGGAGCACGCTATGGCTGTGGAAGAGGGAGCAACTCTTTCTGTAGAGGAGGGGAGTGCAGAAAAACAACTGGATCTCACAGCCATTAGGGAAGTTGAAGTTGTACCTGAGATTGTCCCTGTAACTTTAGGCTGAGCCTTTAAAGCAACCAGTGGCTTTTCTGCCCTTCCCATGCCAGCTCTCCAAAATACACTCTCCCAGCAAAGCGTGTGTTTGTACGGCAGAGGGTGGGAAGCTGTCACGTACTACAGTCAGGAATGAGGGGTGATTAAGAGGCAACAAGAGAACTGGAAGGAGAATGGTGAGCATGAGATTGCATCTGACAGGCAGACGCAGTGGCAATTTTTTTACTGGGGTGCACTTTTGTCCTTCACTGCTGATTTGTTGCAATAGAACTATTCAAGATTTGGAAGCATTCATGATGAATTTTCCAGGGTGGAAAAACATAGTTTGAAAATTATCAAGGCACCCCAGTCTCATATAATCAAGGCACAAAGTCTGTGAAAGTCTTGACTGAAATTTACCATTTCACTTGAAGTTTAAACTTGTATGCTTTAGAATGCCCCAAAGCTCAAAATCAAAATGGAACAATCTAAAGCTATTGGAGTAAAGTGTGGAGTGACCCAATCTAAACTGTATTTGTACTGGTCATCTTGGGAAAATTGGCAATACATTGACTTCTTACCTCAATTTGAGATGGATTTCTGTTAGTAAAAAAAAGTTGGTTTTGCCTCATCCTTTTTCTCTCCGTATGGTGTGACATGAGCACACCGAGGGTTATGGCTGCAGAACTCAGCTATGCAAGACCCTGCAGTCTCTGTGTCCAGTGCACATCTCTAGGAGGAGTCTCTCTTGGCACGCTGGCTGTGCCAGGCTGGGCACTGTCTGCTGCACGGGATGGGGCTGCCTTCATACCTCGTGATTAGAAAAAGTGTATTTTGTACAGTGCAGTGCTGGTTGTTTGTTGGAACAGAAGGAAAACCACAGCACACACATGGTTTTGTCAGAGACAGATGGTTCTAGGAGGCCCATCGTCTCAATATGAATGAATCCAGTTTTAATTAAACTTATTTTTCTGCCTATGTGGGCCTAGGGGATAGAAAGTGCTCAGAATAAAGACCGGTATTTTTCAGAACCTGTGGGATTTTTTTCTGCTTTCTCTTCCCTCCCTACTCTCCCTTGTGACCTCATTTCTTTCTTCTGTGGGAGTCCTGTGCTCCTGAGCAGGACATCTCACCAGAGGTGTGTGAAAACTGCATGTAGCAGGGGCAGGAGACTCACAGTGGGTGGCAGAGAGCTGCTGTGAGGTTGAGGTTGCATGAGGGAAGAGCAGAAGGTGTGAGAGGTAGCGGGAACCGTAGGATGAAGGTACAGCCACAGGTGGGGGGTCTGGGTGAAGCAATGCCACAGAAGCCACAGGGGAAGCAACTACCCGAAGCCAGAATAGAAATAGAGGAGAAGGAACAGAAGACATTGTCAGAGCCTGAAAGAAGCCAACATGGACTTCGTCCAAATATTTCCATACTAAACCAAATAAAATTTGTTGCCTGAGATGGCTGGCTCCCCTCCTTGAAGGCCTCTCCCTCCCCATCGCTATCCTGTTAATGAAGTTGATAATAAGCGGAGCAAATCCTGTTGGATAAGTAATTAATCAGGAGGCTGGAGCAGTGGAACAGCATTCATTTTTGCAAAGCCAGAGATCTCTTTGCTGAGAAATCCCATGGCACAGGGGGATGGGAAGGCGGTGTGAGGAAGGAATGTGCAGTCATCTGTCTGGATTGGTGATGGACATAGAGAGGAAGATGGGTCAGAGAGACAACAGATGTTTGGCTGAGTTTCCTGAGACTGGCCCCTCCTCAAGGGGAACATACTTTGGACAAACCTGTCCACTGCTCTGAGACTGAAAATAAGGGGAGGTTCAGGTACTGTGGCACTTTGGGGGGGCACTCAAGAGAGGGGCAAGCTGGAAAAGAACCTGCAATGGCATGTGATCTCGCAGTGATTTTATTCTTTTTGAGGAAATAGCAAACGAATACCTAAAATTAAGGTCTGAGGGATAATGAAACCATATGAAGCTTTAAATACTTTATTTTGTAAAAGGTTGAACTGGCATTTACTTGTATCAGACAAAACTTTACTGTCTCTCATTTTAAAACTACATTTTGTCATGTAATAATAGCCTTTGCCCCACAGAAAGCAGCAAAGAAAAAGGGTGTACCATCCACTGGGTAATCCTCAAAGCCAACCTAAATATTCTGACTTGAATATAAGGAACTTCCAAGTTCACCTAAAAAGGAAATAATCAGTTTCTCTGTCTCATCCCCAGAACATAAGTTTTCTTCTGTTTCTCCTCTATTGAATTAAATCAGCCTAGTTTTTATATACCTCTAGCCAGCAAGATGCTTTCCCCCAGCCTGCAGGGGGTCTGAGAGTGCAGCGGGGAGGCTGGAGTTTCAGCGTACGGAGCTGGAAAGGCAGGGACGCCACAGCCCTGGCTGGCTGGAGAGGCTGTGTCAGGCCCCGCGGGCAGCTCTGCCTTCCCCGCCTCAACCCCAGCGCCTTGGAGAAGAGGAGCAGGACTCCGGAGTCTCTGCTTTATGCCAGCAATGACTCTCTGGAGTATTCCCATTTTCATAGATTTACTAGCTTAATGCTTTGTTAGAATGATAAAAGCTAGTTAATTATCCCTTATGAGAGTCTGCCTCTCCACCTGCCTTCCTCACCCCGCCACCCCCAGCCTCCCCATGGCTATATATTTATCTTTTGTTCGTTCATTTGATTTGGAGCTGAATAAATTGGAAAAGCTGGAGTGATTCATGTACTGTGGATTGCATATTGATCTGGCACACTTTCCTCCTTAAAGTCCCCATTAGTCATGCCGATCAATGGTTCCTTCTGGCTGGGCATCTGTGTTTGTGGAGCCAAGAGAGGAGGCGCAGTCTGGGGGAAGGTCTGTGCACTTCACAGGCCCTGCTCACCTCCCTCTATTTTGCACCCTCTCTTGCCTGAAATTTGGATGCTTAAAAATTTGCGGAGGTGGGATAACTCTGCTACATTCATGCCTCCCAGAATGGCCTGGCCCACATTATCTGGAAAAGCTACACCAGAAGCATTCACGGAGTTTCAGTCTTGAGAAGTCGTGGCTCCAGGTGTGGTTTGAGCAGTGTTTCAGATGCTCTAGGAGACAGCCTGCAAGGGGCTTGTGCAATATGTAACCCCATTTCTGTAGCACTTTTAGGGATCCCCTGGCTGATAACAGAGTATTCACAGCCTCTGTCTCCATAGTGATGTCTTAACCTTTAACTTCATCCACTGGATCCTCTCCTGAGCTAGCAATGCTTGAAAGCACTCACTAGAGCAACTTAAAACTACATGTTTCCAACTGCACCAGGTGCCACAAAATATTGTGGCTCTTTGCCTGCCACAGAGATGGAAAGGCACATTCACCAGAGTTTATGAGTAGGTATGTCT
The DNA here is from genome assembly GCA_013400135.1 of Rhinoptilus africanus. Classification (NCBI taxonomy): domain Eukaryota; kingdom Metazoa; phylum Chordata; class Aves; order Charadriiformes; family Glareolidae; genus Rhinoptilus; species Rhinoptilus africanus. The sequence continues at coordinate 355,039 of VXBO01010634.1, forward strand.
CCAGGCTCACAAAAGGAATTAGTGGTTGAAGCAAAGACTTGATGTAACGTTTCCATTGTCAGATGATGCATCTACAAAGCTGCTTTAGGGCTGAGGAATTGGAGAGCCTGCTGGTCCAGGCAGAGAGTTGAGGAGAGCTAGGCATTGCCCAAGGGGGACTGGAGGGCAATGGAGGTTAGCATGCCAGAATGGTAAACGCAGGCTGGCTGGACACAATCTGCCTTAGATTCAAAGGTTGCAGGCTTTGCTGTCAGGAGGCAAAATGAATACAGGAAGTTTTGCAAATTGAAAGCAAGGAGGATCAAAGGCAGCAGAGGTGGGGGAGGCACCAGGAGCTGCAGAAAGGGAAGGGAGCCTTTCCCGGCTGCACCTAACGGGGGTGGGTGGGCACAGCAAAGAGGTGGCCTGTAGTGGAGTTAAAATAGCAGAGGTTAGGTACAATGTATTGTACCCCACTGTGCTCCAGCAACCCCAACTGCCATCCAGCTGCCAGCCTCCCCAGCTGTCTAGCTCTCCTTCCCTCTGCTCCGGCTGGGGATGGGAGGTGGCAGGAGCCAGGCGCCAGGCATGCTGAAGGGAAAGGGGACATCCCTGAGCATTGGCCCTGAGTCCTGTGAGAGCCTGCCTAATGCAGTAAACACTTGCAGGAGCTGATGTTGATTGCATCTCTGTCAGTGCACTTTTTTTGATGGGCATCAAAAGTCAGGGGTGAAGTCACGTGTTATTTTGTAGGCTACTAGAGAAATATTTCCTCCTACGTGGAAGAACACAAGGTTTTCCATCAAGACAGGGTGCTATCAAAACAATATCACTCTGCACTAGCCTAGCATCTTCCAGCAGAGCTCATAAACTATTTTACTGAGATACAGCATGATCTTCCTCAGATACAGACACAGCCAGAGTCTCCACAACTAAATGGGTCCATTTAGACAGTCATCAGAGACCCATCAGCACCACCAAATCCAGGTCTCAACCTCCTGACTCCCTGTGTTTTGTCTGAATCACTGTCATACAGGGCTGGGTAATACCATACAGGAATCTGGATCCATAACACATTTTTCAATCTTTGGTGTCGGGAAGCAGTTTTAAGCTAGGTGCTGAGGTGGCAGACACCAAAATACTACAGGTCAATGGTTTTCAACCTGTACCTTGAAGGATTATATATAAGGAGCTGGAAGAAGAAACTAAGAAAAGCCAACTTGTTGTCAGCAGTCTTAACTGAGGTCTTCAGGGGTCAGAAAAACTATTCCTGTATGGGAAACTTAACAGGATCAGAAATCAAAAAACCACTGAAAGCTCAGTATGTGACTTGGCTAAGTACTCAAACACAAGGATAATGCAGGAGGGCCTTTTAGTCTGTTTAATTTTAATTTTTAAAATATTTCTTCCAGGCTGGGTTCTCCCCAAGAGGCCCAGGCTTTATGTCCCATGCCAGACCTCCTTCTGACCCAGGCGAAGTAGCTCTGAGCTACTTCTGAAACTAGCAGGTCTGCTGGAAGCAGCTGGTAATTCAGTATCGCAGCTCATGCTGTCCTGATTGTGGCCTGAGAAAGGGACCTGGTGTCCCTCAGATTCCTGCAGTTATCCCATGGCTATTTCAGAGGCAGGAGCAGTTTGCCCCAGGCTAAAAGCCACAGTTTCGCCCACGCTAACAAAGCAAATTCAATTCATGCAAGTTGAGAAACCCTTCTCTGACACTGTTTCAGTCTTGGGCCATAAGCAAGGTCCCCTCTCTCTCTTTAGGACTGGTCCCAGCCTGTCTCTGCTGGGAACAGCATCACCGGGAGCACCAAGGAGCATTTATCCTGTGCTTCACTGCATGCCACAGCCCCAGCTGGGCCTGACAAAGATCTCGCTGCATCTCAAACTTCCCATGCAAACTCCCCTGAGGCTACTGGGTGGTGAGGTGTCAAAGCTACATGTGAGCCCGGTTGTGTCCGTTCCATAGGGTCCCCTTCTTTATCTCTATGCTAGATACGCAGCAGAAGGGGAGATGGGTATGCCTTGTTCTGTCAGGCTGATAAGTCCTTCAGCAGGTTCAGACGTGCTAACACGTTCTGCCTGCCAAGTTCAGGGTGATCGGAGCATCTGACAGACAGCAGCTTCCCTGTGTGTTAAACATTAATAGCTTTCCAGCTTTGCCTCTGGATTTTCTGTTGCTAAGACCCGAACTGCCTCTCTTGAGATATCAGTCTGCGACAGAACAATTACTGCCCAAGCTCCACACTTCTGAAGAGGCCTGATGGCTTCAGCACAGAAAGGGAATGGATTGCTCAAGAGTGATTAAAGGAAATATGGGGGCATGAAGGGACTGAATCGAGGTTGTGTCACATGGGGGCGGGCAGGGGACAGCTGCTGGGTTGTGGAATCCATCTCCACTGCAGAAGATGAGTGGTTTGATTTCAGAGAGATGTTATTTCCAGTATCTGATTACTCATGGTAGCTTGGACAAAAGCTAGGGCCACAGTACAATTCTGCCAGCATTTCATCTGCCTCCTTTACTTCCCTCATTTTGAATAACTTTCCAAGTACCCATCTGCATCCTCACCTGATACATTTCTGCAGACTTTTGGCTCTCTGCTCTGCTCCTCTACAGTGATGGCTGCTTTTCAGGGAAGCTGCTCAAGGATGTAAATATGGCAATGTTGTATAAAGTCTCAGCAGCTTTTTTTCCTTCTTCTTCTTTTGTATATGATTCACAATTTTGTCTTTCGGGAAAACTCATGCCAGTGAAATATGTCTTCTCTGTGAAATTTCGCCAAGCTGAGGGTTTTTCCCTGCTGAAAATATCTGAAACTCAAAGTGTTAGAGGTTTTGGTACAAATCTGCCTTCGTGATACTCACCATTTGGAACTGATTCAAGATTTTCTTCATGGCCACGTGATCTTTCACATAGGCTAGATTTGAAAACAAACTCATTTTCTCTGCCAAAAAGGGAGGAATCCTTTCATGAAAACAGGATAAGTTCCAATTCAGCAATGATCCATGTAAACACAAAAATATAGGGTGCCATCTTTCATAAATCTAGGCATTAAAAGATCAGCTAACAGAAAATGGCATGATTGCTTTGAAACCTACATCATGTGCACTGTTGGATGGAAAAACATGGACACATGAAATAAAACCAGCAGGACAAAAGTGCTAATTACTAGAGAAACAGTCCTTTCCTAAACAGTGTGTCTCTGCAGGTCTCTCTCTGTCTCTCTTGCTCTCTCTTCTGGCTCATGAATCGCAAAGGTGTTTCTGCTGGTGCTTGGTGTGGAGAACACAAGGCCTGGCCCAGACGCAAAGGAACTGAAAGTAGAGATGCAGTCGAGCCCGCTGCTTCAGATCTTTTCGCTAGTTCCATACTATTTGTCAGCATCACAAGACTTTTCAGAGCCTGGGTGTCACTGCTGGAGGGACAGATGTCTTTGGAGGCAATAGAAGGGGCTGCTATGCAAATTGCAGGGCAGGCTGGGGGCTGAGGAGCTTAGGGGAAGGGGTCCTGCGGTTCGCACCTCCGTGGTGATTGCTTTCTGCTGTGAGAGGACCAGACTGGTAGGGAAGGACCTTGCCCAGATCTGGAGATCTGAGAGTGAAATCCTATGCACTGATTTTACAGGTATTTCTGTGCTGGTTTGCATGTGACAGGAGGCAACTCAGGCTTCCTGGCAGAGGGTTTGCCTTGTTCAATAAGCCAGCCCAGCTGCCAGCTCTCTGACTGCATCAGCCCTGGGCTATCTGAGGAGGCAGGGTGCCTTGGAAAAGGCATTCCTCTTCTTGAAATGTTGGGGTTTTTTTCCTCCCTGTTTCAGAGTGGCACAGATGGGCATGAGCAGAGGTGTGTGGAGCGAGGGGAACTCCAAACAGCTTGCGGTTTGAGGCATGGATTTAGCCTTAAGGAAAGCACCGGCTCAGCTTGGGACAGCTGTGGCCCAGGGCCAAGCGAGAACAATTTTTCTGTCATGCTGATCCGCTTCCCCCGCTTCCCCTGACACACCACAGCGGCAGCACAGGCACTTCTCCCCTGAGGAGCTGCATGAGACTTGTGTGCTGGCTGTGGGGTGCTGCAGGATCCCCCCCCCTGCTCACGACTGGGACCATGAGAGGAGAACATCCCCCCATAGCCCAGAAGCTTGGTATGAAATGGAAACCCTGCAAGTGTCTCCAGCCCCAGCAGCTTTTTGCAGCAGAGGTTTGAAGTGACACAGGGATGCTCTGCAGGGATTGTGGTGAAACAGAGGAAGCAGTATGTTACACGGTGCTGTGTGCAGCCAGAGGGACTCAGCAAACCCTTTCCTCACTATGGAGAATGTCTCTCTTTTCTCCTCTTCTTTGCTGCTCAGCACGGAGCACTGACCCTTCCCTTTCCCCATCTCCCCCTGGTCCCACTCAGGGCATCCATCGCCTGAGTTCACTTAAGAGCCCTGCCCATATATCCTCACTTTTTATAGCTGCAGCCAGACTCTGAGGGATTATATGGCCTAATGGTTCCATCCATTTGCTTTTCGAATCATCATATTTGTAATATTGTGAGTGCTTGGAGTCACAGATAAATCCTAGTGCTATAAACCCACTTCTGCTTTTCATGCCACAGAGCCCTTTTCACTCAAGGCACTCCTCTGGCACAAAGCTCTTGTCTAGCTCAAGGCATGTATCACTATCCTCCAAGGCCCTAACCAAATTTGTTGGAGACAAGGCCTGTTGCTTTAATCTGTAGATGAAGTTTTCCTCCACTGTTTTTCCCCAACATGCACTTTATTACAGTGCAAATGAAAGCGTCTATTAATTTCTCACTCAGATGTTTATCTAGTGAAATCGTTGGAAGGGGAGAGAACAGAAGGATGTTCTCTTGAATGCAAGAAAGAAAGAGAGAAAGAGAGAGAAAAAGAGGGAAAAAGAGAAAGGAGAGAGAGAGAGGGAGAGAAAGAGTGAGAAAGAGAGACAAAGTGAAAGAGAGCCTGTTAGTACTTCTTTTTCTGGCAGCAAGGGACTGGAGGCTGATGGTTTGAAAACCTGGCATTTGAACTTGCCTCACAGTAAAATACTGGGTGGGAAGCACAGGGGGGCTGGCTGTGGGCCCTCCTCTCTGTGCAGCTCCAGGCACAAGGTGGGACATGGAAGGAGGAGCAGGGAGGTGGATGCCTTGTGAGGCATGAGGTAGGAAGAAGAGAAGCTTCTTTTAGCAGATCAATACTGGACTGGTCCTGGGGAGTTTATTTCTGAGATGCCTCGGGGCAGATCCATAGCATGCCTTGGCTACTGGCAAGGTCAGAGCACCAGGGCCTGTCACCACCAGACTTGGGGGTGAGCTGCATCACCCCTTGGTGCCTCAGTTTACCCCTGTGGCCAAAGGAGCTGGTGGGGTAGAACCGCCCTCAGACCATGCTCTGCAGCTACACAAAGAGCCCCATCATGGTGCAGAATCACTCTTCACATAGGTAGCACTGCTCTGATCACACCACGGCAGGTACTGGGTCAGGGTGAAAACTTTCCCTTTTGCCATGGTCTCATTTACCGACACAACCACCGCAACTACTTAACCTTCCCTGGTGAAAATAACTTGGAAGAGTTGAGAGCAGAGGGAAAAGCAATAAGGTTACATATTAACCACCCTGTTAATATTTATGAGGACTATGAACCAGATTAATTTCCATGCACCATTTCACCTGCAGTGCTTTCCTTCCATATTTATATAAGGGGGAAACAAACAAACAAACAAGTAAAAAGAAATCCAAATATCTAGCTTCTTTTAGATGGTGTATGAGCCATCTGTCATTTAAATCAGGATACTTTGCTTTGTGCAGAAGGAGTCTTCCTCTGCATCTTTTTGGTGAGTGGGAACCATTTTCCAAGCTTCAAGCCAAGGGATGGTTTCCTTTTCAGTGTTCTGCAGCCATCTCCTATGTCAGCTTGGGGATCACTAGCTCCGTATTGCTACCTGGCAGTAGGGATTCACGATTTACTTGATTTTTAGGATTCAGAGACCCAGGAGGATATTTTGGGAGAGCCAGCAGCAGTCCCTGCAGGATGGGGTTTCTTACAGTGGATGGATCCTATGCCAGGCATTAAATCAGCAAGAGAAATCAAAGGTTTGAGAGTATTATTATAGGGACAAAATGGCCTGAAACTGGGCTTTTTCTATAAGTGGTGCTATACAGACCTATGGAAGCAAGACCCATAGGTCAGAAATGGGTGGGAAAAGGCTATCCTCACAGTCACCGAGACAGCAAAAAGCAGGGCCAGTGACAAGCCCCTTTACTGACAGACCATGCACTATCTATTCGACTACATTTCTTCATCTTAATCCCAGGTGGTTGCAGATTTGTTATTCAGAAATACAACTGCTGCTGTTTGGGTACTCCCAATCCCCTAGGGAAACATTTTCTTATTGTCTCTAGGAGAAACATAGTCAAATCTGTTTATAAAACTACTTATTGGTATAAATTAACATTTAAACCCCTCTACAGTTTACATTTCCATTTATGAAATCTCCTGTTAGGATTATTTGATGATGCAAATTCTCATCTACTTCCTTAATAGACCCTTCAGTGTTGGGGTGGGTTTTGATTTCAATTGCTTTTTTTTCTTCTTCTAGTAATAGGATCTGCTATACATATGACAGATTTGTCAGTGGAATTTTAACAAATAATATTAAATGAACTTTAAATGCCATTCGTATCATCAGTTTTTAATTTGAAAAGTGTCACCCATTGCATTTTGGGAATATGTAAATTAACAGTTCACCTACTAAATTTTATGGCAGCCCAACGTGTCTAGAATACTTTCTGCTGATATTTCTGTTTATTTAATCCTTACAATATAAGGGAAAGATTAGCTGTTCATATTTTGTATATTTGTTTTATAATGGCTTGGTTTTTTTCATTACTGAAATGACTTAGAGTTATGCAAAACAAGGTTCAAACTGTACTGGAAGTTGACTATGAAATTACACGGCTTTGGGGGGGGGGAAATCCCGGGCTAAAGAAATAGACAGATAGTACTGTGCAACAGCATGTGATATGAGTCTTCAAAACCCTGTATTCCCCTGGCTTTACAATGAGATACACAGAAAAGAGACACTGACCATGCACCTTACAACGGAAGTGTAAGAAGGGAGGACAGCTAATTTGGATTTCCAGACTCTTCCGTTGCAGAGCTTTACATCCTGGTGAACCACTGTTCCTCTTTGAGGAAGAGCAGTTCCCACATGGTTAATACTTTACTTACTTTTTTAAAAAGTGTTTAAGGACCCCAAAAGATGCTGCAGATATCAAAACTTCATTTTGGGGGAATCTTGCTTAGAATTGTTAATAACGCTTGCCAGGAAAAAGGAACAGGAAGGGTGGTCTTTTCAAGTGACAGGAATGACACAGGACTGTAATAAAGCTCCAGCAGGGGAAGTGGAGAGAGAATGGAAGGTTTCATGTGATCTGAAAAAGTGGGTGACGTCTGATAGGAAACAAGTTAGTGTGAAATGCTTGCAAGCTCCTGACCTGCTTTCTCCCTGAGCCCGCGCTTTAGACTCCTCATACATGGAATCTAGGAAAGTGGAAGTCCACTTCCATCCATGCAAGCTCCTTGCCACATGTCTCTAATGAAAGAACCCTCCTGATCACTTCATCACTTCATCAGCCTATCACTTCATCAGAGAAAATTAGTTTAACGAGGGAGAGATGCATCTCTCATGAAGCTGTCCAAGTGAGAGTCTCTCTCTCTCTCTCTTACAGGTCCTCACTTCTCATCCAGCACAGCGGGATCCCTGGGGACTTGCCAGCAAGCTTTTAGGTGCATCTCCATTAATTACCATAAGCTAGTTCACCCCACAGTAATCATAAATCCCTCTTGTTTGTTACTGGCCAGTGATTACAGCGGCAGCAGGAGAGGTGGAGGCAAAGGGAGTGGAAAGACACTGATTCCCGTCACAGGAAGATGGCAGATCATCAAACACAGTCTGCTGCTTGTGTGTGCCTGGGCATGCAGGTCTTTGCACAGATAATGACGGGAGCAAACGCTGATTTGTTCAGACATAGGCTTGAGAGGCTCTTACATGATGCTCTGCCTTGGGAAATCAATACTGGCACTTGCAGAGAGCAGGGAAAGAAGGGGAATGCCTCTATGTGTGAGAGCGTGGTATGGGTGTTTGTGGTGGGTGGCCCAGGACAGGGTGTTTGGAGTTAGTCAGGAGGAGGGCTGGCTCCTGCTGGACCACAGCCAAGGTCCTAACACATAGTCTTCTAACTCACTTGTGTTTCTCTCCTCACTAGTCTGAGGCATCAAAATAGATCTATCTGTCAGGGGGCAGAGATCTGGCTGTTCCAGGCAGGCGACACAGGACACAAGAGTATTTTTAGGTTAAGGGTATATTCCAAGCTGGGGAGGCCAGCCCTCCCCTGGGCACCAGGTCACTATCATACCAAGCCAGCAGGTATGCATGGGCAAGTGGTGTACCCTCAGTGACACCGAAGCGCAGGCGAGCAATGACTGACACACGTGGCCATAAGCAGCTACCTTACACTGGAGTTCTTGCTTCTGCCGGAACACAGCCCCTTTACAGCTAGATAAATAACTCCCTTTGGATCATTTTGCTACACCGACTTCATGACCCATGCAAACGTGCTCAAACACAAGAAAGGATCATCCTGTTAATTGCAATCCTCTTGTTATGCAAAGTCATCAGCAGACTAATGTCCCATGTTATTACCAGGTACTGCAGACACCCCAATTCAAACAGAAGCCAGGATGTGTGCAAAGACAGACCTGAGACCTACGGCTGGCTGACAAGCTGGCTCTGCTCTGGGGGTACCTTGGGAAGGCAGACAACTCTCTCATGTTATTGCTGGAGTTAGTGACTGTGACAGCAAAGGGGAGACAGAGTTTATGACTGAAGGAGAACAAAGCACTCTACTGCAAAAGCCCCTCTGTTGCTTTGCCACATTGTTCCCTGTGCCTCAGTTTCCTTCTTTTCCAATGATGGCTGCTAAGCCACTCACAATCATTGCTCTGAGACGTTGCCCAGACTGTGCAGTCTCCATCCTTGGAATTTTTCAGGACCAAACTGGATCAATTCCTGAGTGACCTGCTCTGAACTTGCAGGTAGCACAGCTTTGAGCAGAAGGTTGGGCCAGAGAACCCCAGAGTCACTTCCCACCTGAACTCACAGGCACTAATCCCTTGGCCGACGATCACTCATGGGCGCTGTACCACGTTTGCTAAGGCCTCTGCAGATTAAGAGTTGCAAAAATACACATTTTGGGGTCACTGGTTCTTCTCTGTTGTTTATTTCAAAAGAACTGGAGGATTTATTTGAGTAGAAACATGCTGGTGGGATGAATTACACTTGTCTGTGGTGTTTTCCTGCCCCAGAATGGGTTTCTAGTGGGGGTGGTATTCCCTGGAGGTTTATTTGACTCCTGTAAGCAGCTTTTGACGTACTGTAGCACAGTTCTGGGAGAAGGAAGCTGGAGCCAAAACAGCCGCCTGTGATCGCAGGAAGCACACGCTCTACACTGTGCTGTTGATCTCATTCATTCCAAGTGAATGTAGTGCTTTTGAAGTGACACTGATATTTAGTAAGCAAAGTGTTCTGCTTAATCACAGACTCTGTGTCCTCCTGAGAGAGATGGAGCCAGCTTCTCTCTCCCACCCAACATGAAACATCTGGAGCAAGACAAGTGTGCTCTGAGTCCCTCTTAGGCAACCTCAGTGGTGCAGCAAATGTTTGCCCAGAGGAGGGACCCTGGAGACAATGAAGGATGCTGCCTGCTTAAATAGGACAAAAGAAACCCAGCAAACAGAGTGCCCCCTTGAGATGTCACTTAGTGTGAGGAGCCTTGGAAAGACTCAGCCACTCATTAAAAAAAAGGTACCTGTGTGCCTGGTGTGAGACAGCTTTACTCGGACTGCTGTGCCTGGTGGCAGGGCAGGGCTGAGCTGGGATCCACCCTTCACGGCAGCTTGTCTGAAGAGGATGAGGGGATGGCTTTGTCTGAGCAGGCATGAGAACCACCCTAAGAGACAGGTATTCTTTAAAGAGAAAATCTCTTCTTAACACAAAATACCCTCTTCCCAGTCCTTCATCCCTAAGTGATTCAGCTGGGTGGCTGAGCCCTCTGTGGTACCTGCTGTCATCTATCATAAGAAACTGCTGCTGGAAGAACACTCTGGGATGCAATAATTCAGATTATTTATATACAGAGATACCCCACCCTTGCATATCAGACAGAATGATACTCAGAAGAGTCCTCAGAGTTTCAACCAGAAGCTCTGGATAAAATATTGCTTGTGGTACAGTGTCAAGTGTGCCACAGCAGAATTGCTGGCAAAGTGGAAGGGCCTTAGCAAGACCTATATTTCTCTCAGTGCTCTCTTTAGCTCACAGCTCTCCAAAACTGGTGGCCTCCCAGACGGTAGGAGACAGACAATTACCTTTCTTTCTTGGTCTTTCTCTCCCTGGCCCCCTGCTCGCATATCCTGCCACTTTCACCTGTATTTTTTTGTCCCTCCTTTTCTCTGAACCTCCCTTGTCTTTTCTCTTAAAGCTTCAGTGGCACGAGTTGGGTTGTGGGAGCCTTCAATTTCCTATTCAGTGCATCATGGAGCAGTAATTTTCTGCACTTCCATAATTAGGGGAATTTTAAGCAAACTACCCTGTGGATGATTACAGCCGGATTCAATTTCTGTTGCTTTGATCACCAAAGGATGAAGATGCTGCTTGAATATTTGGTTATGTGCTCTGCCTAAAGAAGAACCTCACACCAGCTGCTGCCTTCCTGTCTTCCCTCTCCACCTCGCTCCTTTCAGCCCCCATCACGCCTCCCTACCAATTCAGAGATTGTCTTTCTGCTGCTTCTTTAGCTCAAGTGGAAGCAAATGCCCCTTCCCGAAAGATGAAGCTCTGTTAAAATCAGGATGTTTTCCCAGCTAAGAGGCAGCATGATCTGATTGTTAGAGCAGGACATAAGGAAAGCATAGTCAGGGAATTTAATTTGCAGGTGTGTGCCTCAGTTTCTTCGTCTATAAAGTGATGGGGCTGAGAGACAGGGCATTAATTTGCTGTTCTGCTTTGTAAACGTTCCTGTATGCAATGTTCCAAGGGCAAAATGCAAGCCTGATTTCTTGGGTCTGCAAGAGGGTTTGGGAAACCCTAAGATATCAAGGTGTCTTTGAAGTGATAATTGGTTCTGCCTGTTTTTATCAGCTTTAACACCCAGGAATAAACATGAGACCTTTTGCCATCAACTTTTTGCTTTAGCCATGATTTAGCTATCTCCCTGATCATCTACTTTATGCTCCAGGGCTGGGAATTCATCCATGATACAAAGGTCCATTGCAGTATTTAAAGGTTTCTAGTTCCAGAGAGGGGGGAATGACAGAGTGCGGTTGAAGTGGCTGAGGACACCTTGCGTGTTTCCTGAGCCTCCACGAATGTCTAGTGAGGGCTGCAGTGAGTGGGAAGGATGTGGGATGGGAGACGTAGGGAGATGCATTTCAGGATTTAAGAAGAGGACAGAACAGAGGCAAGGGGCTGGGATGATCAGTAGAAGAGTGAGACCACAGCAACTTCACTCCAGCTCACGCACACAGATTGTGGTGGGAGGCGCACCAGACCCACCACAGTCCTTCCCAGCACAGGGGAAGGTCAGACCTTACCTTCCACAGGTAGCTCTTCTCAATGGCACATCACACGTAAGGAGGTTCTGCCTTCCTGTTCCCAAATGTGAGGGTGATGGGCTGTCAGCTCTGGTATATTAATAGACTATTAATGCTTCCAAGTTTCCTGAGCAGCGTGTATGGGTTTTCCATAGGTTAATTAGGCCATATTTCAGGATAATTACAGCTGTATATTTCTACACTAATTAAGTGGCTTTAAAACATACCCACAATGTGGCTCAGTGAATCATAATTAAACTTCCTCTGCCTCCTGCTATACACTATGGAACTAATACCCATAAAAGACCCAAACGCTGCTCCTTGCCAGCAGCAAATTAGAGCTCACAAAAATAATCTTATGGAATGTATCTTTTTTATAGAATCATGTACAAATTAATTCAAAATGAATATTACATGAGTCATCAAAATGCTTCAGCTTCCTTCTCTTTATTTATATTTATCCTCCCACGTGAACTGTCACCTGGTGGGGACGGCGGGGAACCGGGGTGAGGGGAGAGTGACTCATTCATGCAACGTTTGCCGGCAGCAATGTGCTTTGCTTTTCCGTCCCCCCGAGCCGGGGAAGGTTTAAGGTCCCTGAGAAAACTGACGGTGAAATCTGCACTTATTTCTTCTGCTTCTGCGACAGTCTGCCTGCCAAAGCAACGTGCAGGCTGTGGTTAGGTGCTGGTGGGGTAAAGGAGACCAGTGCTGGGTGCTGGCTGTTACTGCTAGAGGTCAGGATCCTGCAGCTCGGCAGGTGAAGCGGGTTGTGCGGGGCAGCCACAGCTTGCACAGCCAGTGTCAGCCCGATGCTGACAAGGAGCAATGTGGCACATCCGGGAAATGAGTGGCCAGGGACACAAGGCACTCCAGGAGTGACCGCTTTGGTCCTCTCTGTGGGCCGTGACCTTCTCCAGCGTGGAGAGCATCTTCAGTTTGGTTATTGTTTGTCCTCACAAATACCAGTGGGTTTGGTTGCCTGATGGCAAAGAAGCTCCTTCTTTCTGGCCTAACTGTATCCACAAATGTTTTCCTCTCTTTGCCCTCTTTTGTTGCTGTTTAGATGGAGGACTGAAGTTCCCTCCTTTTTTCCCCAGCTGTTTTTAGACCAAGACATCAGATATCCTTTCAGCCTCCACTTTTGTTAGACAAAAATGCCAGCCCTTCTCTTCAAGGTTTGTCATTCCCCAAACGATCCCAGTAATCCCTTCCCTGTACTAGTTTTTTTCTGTTTCTCAAGATGTGATCTATCCCTTCCTTTGTGCCTTGTCTCAACGTATTATCGCTGCCTCCTGCCTACTGGAAAGCTGCCGTTAAGCCATTCTAGTCTTTTCACCAGCTGCTTGTAGACACAGTGTCCTGACACTTGGCTGGGGGCTCCTAGACTCTCCTGCAATACAAATAATAATTGTACTCTTCTTCCTTACATCCTACTTTGCTATTGCCAGCGTAACTTTGTCACCTCTGAGCAAATTTCAACTGTCATTTATTTTTACCCCCTTAGCCCTCGCCATTTTCTGGATTTGTGATTGTTCATCAGTTGAAAAGGGCCTGGAAAACTGGGATTAGATATAGGGAAATGTCTTGGCCAGCAGATTTCAGACAATACCTGTTTGCATTTTTCAGCTGATTTACTCTGGTTGTACCTACATGCCTTTGATGTGAGCTTGCAGCAAACATTCTAGTGGATGAATTTACAATTAGATGGTGCAGTGATGGGTGCTCTAGAAATAAAATTAGACAGACAGACAGATAGACAGATAGATAGATCGTTCTGACTGAGAGAAGTGAATTTTAAGCAACATTGTAGCACATTAATGGAAATCAAATGTGATATTCTTATTCACCCTGGAAACTCATTCCAGGGTTTGAGTTCAGCAGCTCAGGAGACAGACACAACGCCACGTGAGCAGCGTAGCCAATCCAAAACAGCTCTCATTTCGAGTCCTGAATTTTTGCAACTAATTTCTGCCGCAAAGCAAAGCAAATTCAAAACTTCCACTAGGACCAGGGTTTCACACCCAGACTCCCTCTGCCATTTTTATGCGTAACCTCACCTAATGAATAGATTCTGGGAGAGACATCTTCATGCAGAGAGCTCACAGACAGGAATGGAAGCCAAATTTGTAGGATTATTGATGAATTATTCAGCCATCTCTGCCTGTAACACTGACATGTGAGTCAGGAGCTTAATGCCCTGAGGCATCACATTCATTGTGGGAGTACGAATCCTGGAGTGCTGGTTTATAATCAACATATTGCATAAATGCCTCTTACGTGTGCAAATCAATTTTCTCTAGGTCTCAGGCCTTCATCTCAAGTGCCTCCTGCTTGGGAACAACAAAATTAAGTTTTGGGTGGGGCTTATTCCCTGTGGCTCATGTCAAAAGTTCATATTCAGCAATGGGGCAGGAAAATGGCTTGGTTCATTACTTATTTATTTGTAATGAATGGGAGAGGAAAAAAATGCAACAAGACAATTTGGGTGAGGTATAAGGAAAAGCTTTATAATTATCAGAGGAGAGAGGCATGGGAACAAGTTATCCAGGAGAGTCATTGAATCTCCTCCCTCAGAGGCTTATAAAGGTGGGCTTAGCCAGCATCTGGCAAGGATGTTTTGGGTATCTATGATTCTGCTTCAGTGAAAGAAGGAGGGATGCAGTGTTCTCCTGAGGTCCCTCCCAGCTGTATGTCTAAGACAGAAAGGAAGAAAATTAAATTACGCGTCAGCTGAGACAGTCCTCAGTTGTGATGAAGATGTTTCAGAAACATCACTGAGTGTGGGAGACACTAGCCTTGGCAATATGCAGATTCCCCAGGATGGATGAAAGCTGCCTTAATTCAAGCCACAGACATCTTGTCCTGCAACAATAATCAGGGCTGAATGCGGCTTTCTTTTCAAAAGGCCTGTAAGCAGCAAGGAGGGAAGAGGAGGGAGTTCAGAAGATCTTGGAAGGCTTCCACCTTTCTTCTGCCCTGTCCCGTGGAGCCCAAGTTGCAAGTCCAGCAATAGTGTAAGAGGCTACTTCTCCCCTCAGGCAAATGTAAATCTGCCCCAAGCCTTGTCCCAAAGCCTCCAGGAATTACAACAGTGGTGTCTCAAAAAACCCCACTAAAACTGGGTCATTGTTAGACATCCAAGTGAGGATTTTTAAAGCTGTTTGAAAAATGTGTAGGCTCTGTTCCAGTTCCGAAGGAAGGGAGTCAACCTTCCCCTCTGCCTGCCCACCCAGGCTCCTGGACAAGACTTGCCATGCACCATTAACCTAGCTCTCATGTTGCACTCCCTGGGGGGCTATTCTTCTGTCTCTGGAGGAAACAAGGGGCTTTATTTTGATGCAACCTGCTAAGTGCCCTGCAACACTTAGACTGGAAGGCACTGTATAAAATGTCAACCATTATCATTAAGCGCTCCTCTATGTTGCTGCTGACTTTTATGTGGCAGGCACTGCAGTCTATAACAAGCTACTGTCACTGTAAAAATATTCCCGTGCATTTGTGGCTGAGCTGAAGGGCATATCAGAAGGGGAATAAGCATTTGGAGCTGCTGAGAGGGGTGCAGGGGGCTGATGCTTTGCAGGGGCTGGCAGCAGTATGGGGAAGAGGCACGGCTGGATGCAGCTTCATAGGGCTGGGGCTGCACCAGGCAGTGCTTGCAGCAGGAGTTATGGTTTGCTGCAATAACTCCATCCCTGAGTGCAAACACAGGAGGGATGGCTCTCTGAATACAAATGGCCTGTGTTGCTGTGTGGACGGCTTGAGAAAAATCAGCCACATCTTTTCCTGCAGTTGGACAGCAGTAGTATACCTGTGGCGACTTCCAGCAGAATTCTGAATTAGGGAGTGTAACTGGGTGCTGGGCACTTGATTTTGAGGACTGAAGGAATGCCGCCACAGGGAAGGAGAGAGCAGGGTCGAGGAGGACTCCCATTCTAGGGGACTTGCAGGACAGGAGAGGCCTGATGGAGCAGAGCAGTGGTGCTGTGGGTGCATCGAGACTGGACTGAAAGGGCTAGAGAAAAGGAGAGTGCAATGGGGGTGCTACACCACTGAAAGCCAGCTGCACTCCCGTCTCCTCCCGCTTCTCCTGCCTTGGAAAGGGGGCATGATCCCCAAAATGAGCCACAGCCACTTGCCTTGGTCTTGCCAATAGAGTGGGTAACAGATTAAAGGAGAGAGCAGAGGATTTGTTCTAGAATAAATGCTATCACCTCAGGCAGTTTTAATAAACCGATAATCAAATGAAGAACAGACTACAATAAATTAACATCTTTTACCGGGAGCCAGGCAAGGCTGTCCTTTTAAAGCCATTGTCAGTGTTGTAACCAGTGAGAAGAAGGAGGGAGGGGAGAAGAAGGAGCAGTTGAGGGGAAAAGCAGGGGGAAAAAAAAAAGGCATTTAACCCCGCTTGTTAGACATGCGAATCCCGCGTCTAATTTCCGACGGCCTTACACCATGTGTGAGTGCTGATAAGGCCTTGTGTGAAATTGACAGCTCGGGCTGAGGCGTCTATCTGCCATAAACCATTTCTTTATTGCACAGATAAAGGAGCGAGGCTGGCTGAGCATGACTGCGATTAAACTTTCCATCTGAGGAAGGAGAGGTGAAGAAAGAAACACATTCCTATTAAGGCCGCTATTAGTTAATGAGCAGTGTGCGTGATGACAGAGTATTTGCACACACCTGGTCCCGGGCTGTGTGTGAGAGCGGAGCAGAACAGAGCTGGAAAGACAGGACAGGCAGTGGAGGGAGTAGGGGTAGTGCGAGCATCGTGCAACACAGGTGGGCTCGGGGAGGTGTGCAAGAAACTCAGTATGAGAAGCAGGTAACCAGGGAGAGTCCACGTGGAAACCGTGTTTTGGCACAACTGTGTTTGTGAGGGCGGGCGGGCGGCAGTGCCGGGGGAGTGAGCTCAGCCGTGAGGGTCCTGTGCTTTGGGTACTGAAACTTTGATGGCTTTGCTGGAGGGTGTTACACTGCCTGTCATGTTTCCTGAGGGTATTATCCCTGTGCTTTTAATGCTGCTTTACATGCGTCTGTATCTCTGCTGCACTCCCCAGCTAAGATCACTGCTGATCAGTAGGTTGAGCAGAAAGGGGAGAAATGTACAGCCCTCAGGCTCTTCCAGCTATGGATTTCTCCTTTCCCCGGTCAGGGAAGGTCCCGTCTCAGGGCCTGCAGAGTAGCCTAACATGCCACTATGTGGCAGAAAGTGGTGTGCCCCCTGGCCTGTCCTCATCACTGGTGGAAGCCAGTGTACTGGGGAGGAGGGAACAAGTGGTCCGGAGGGCATCCAAACTCTTGGACTGGGGCAGGCCTGTTAAATCAGAGCAGATGGACACATTAGCCGTGCAAAAGAGCAGCAGCTCTCCCTGTTCATCACTGGCCCCCCATCCAGTCTCAGCCTTCCAATTTTCTCTGCAAGCCTTTGACAGCTGCTCCAGGGGAAATTGCACTCGTGTGGTGAGCCGGGGTTAGAGAAACGTAGCCCTCACCTCCTTTTCATTACCAATAAGCACGCAGTCCCTTTGTCTTCTAAAGCAATTTCATAGCCGGTGCACAAACACGGAGCCATCAAAGGAGCCTTTCACTGGGCTGGCACGAGAGACAATGGGAAGCAGATACACCTTCATCAACAAAGAGGTGCATTTCCATTTTGATAACAAATGTCTCTG
Source organism: Rhinoptilus africanus (assembly GCA_013400135.1). Taxonomy (NCBI): domain Eukaryota; kingdom Metazoa; phylum Chordata; class Aves; order Charadriiformes; family Glareolidae; genus Rhinoptilus; species Rhinoptilus africanus. Next base: position 372,351 of record VXBO01010634.1, read on the forward strand.
GCTCCCCGTTGAACACCCGCATCTTGTTTTCCCTCTGTTTCTCTCTCCTTCCCCGAGCCAGCGAGAGGAGTCCGCCAACCAGAATGGTGTGTACAATAGCATTTCCCCCTTCCCTCCCATTGCCAGTTGTCGTGCTGACAGATCTGATAGGCCTGTGTGCCACGGTTCGAGTTTCGCTCTAAACGGGAGAGAGAGAGAGAAAAGCAGGCCTTATTTTCCTCCTTTCAGTGTTATCTTCCTCTTTCATGTTCTCATTACAATGCCACCATGGCGATAGAAAAGGAGAGATTCAGGAGCTGCCAAAAGAGCCACCAGGCCTTTTTCTGCCTGTGCCCTTTCCCCCGGTGTGTGTACGCTGGGCAAAATGCGGCTGGCTCCCAAGGAACCGGAGCATTCCCGGGCTTGCACCATGGCTGAGTCTGACTCCTTGGGCGTGTTATTTTAACTGTCTGCCTGGGTGCAAGCAGGGGAGGAACAAGAGGGCTGCACACAGGGCTCCAACCAACTGACACATGGCAAACCCAGCACGGGCATGTACGGGCTACCATCCCGTTAGGACTGGTGAATGTGGCCCTAACCAAAGACAAGCAGACAGCTGTCATAATTAGAGGACTCCACCCATTTCTAAATTATTTTACTTCCTCTTAAATTGTTTTACTTCCTCTATGAGCTAATTATCTCGAGCAATTGCCCAGCAGATCTCAGTCCATGTTGCAGAAGATGAACAACATTGGTTTCTCTTGCTTTTGCCAGGCTGAAAACCAAGGCACTGAGTTTCCGTCCATCTCCTCGTCTTGGCCTGATGCTGTCCCATAGTCATGGTGGTGTCCATGCTGCCTGAGCACGACCAGCATCTTGTGACTTGTCTGCATCAGACACAAGAGCCTGGTGTCATTAGTCATTGTGTTACAGAGGGAAATTAGCATAGACAGCCCTCCTGGTTTGGCTGCTGTCTCCTAGGCCTTGCAATATTCATGTCCCCATGGTCAGAGGAAATGTGAGCACGTTCCCCTGTGAGCAGCTCCCAGCTGGAGTCTCCTGACTGAGGAATACATCAGAGAGTGAGTCAAAGCCAATGGTGAACTGGGAGAAATTCCGCTCTGAGCATTCAGACTCCAAAACTGCCCTGATGTTGTCATGGCTGTCAAACACCACAGTTGATCTCAGCCACTGGGGATCCTGGGAAAGGCAGGAGAGGAAATGAAGAGCTCCAGCTCCTTGTCCTTAGGGGCACTCTGTCACTGAGCACTAGCTGAGCTGAGCAAAACTGAGTTTGCTCCCTCCAGACTGCTGGGAGAGGATACTGAAATGTGGTTGGAAAGATGTGATGCACTGTACAGGTTCCTCCCTTTACGCGATCCAGTGGCGATCCAGAGAAGGGCTCCAGTGCAGGAGCTGGCCAAAATGCTGCTTAGTCCGTCTCCTTTGTCTCAAGTCTCCAGTAACAAAATGCAAACAAGCAGTAGCAACTCCCTCTTGTGATGGTGAAGATCACATGCATGCAGTTCCTGCTAGTCCTCAGCAGATGGACAGCTGTACTCCCCAGAGCTTGTATTTATGGCCATTGTCTCATCCACCAACCCTTCTTGCTCAGGCAAAATTTCCAGCCTCAGCAGAAGAGCAGCTTCCTTACCAGACTCATTCTGGGAGGATGAACAGATGCCTTCTTCATTGCAGTACCTCTTGGTGACATGACATGGTGCAGGGATTCAGAGAGAAGCAGGGCTGGAAGAGGAAGCTGATTTGGAAGAAGGAAAGAGAGAGAAAGAATGGATGAAAGGCAACCTAAGGAGAGGGAGAGTGGAGTGTGAAGAGGGTAAGGAAACACACAGGAGACCTTTGTAAGGGTAGGAGGGAAGGAAAGAGTGGGGAAGTGATGAAAACAGAAAGGGAAAGAAACATTGCATATGATGGATTGATCGCCAGGAATCCAAGATCAAAATGCCAACTAAATTAGGGTATTATAGGTCACTGAACAGAAATTGCACAATGGCTGAATCTCTAACAAAGGTTAAAACAGGGAACAAAGACAAATAATGACACAATCCAGAGTCAGTGACCATAAACTCCACACAAAAAGGAGGGCGTCGCAGAGATGATGGGAAAGCAGAAGAAATCGTTGCTTTCAATCAGTGTTCATTGGGTCAGATTGAAAATAAAATGTGCTTTTCAGAGCTAGAATCCTAGATGCAAACACAGATGAGGTTTGACAATGTCTTTCAATAAAATTAATACTCTTAAAACAGTCTGTAGGAATGAGAAACCAACATCAGCTTAGGGACAGACAGAAACATGCTTAAAATGTACAGTATTGTATATGAATGTTAGAATGAAGGAAGGAAACCCTGTTTTCTCCAAGCTGCTGAGTACAGCTGTCTGGGAATTTTTCAGTGAAATCTTTGCTTGGAAAATAGCAATTTAGCTAAATTGAAGCCCTTTGCATTGAAAAGGGCAGTTTTGCTAAACTTCTGCTTTTGAAAACATTTACAGAAAAGAATTGAAATGGTTGAAGCATAGCAGTTTTAGCCTGGTTTTCTACGGAAAGGGAGTTTATGAGATCACACCACACATAGTATGCATGAGAAAAGGCAATTGCTTTTCTGTCCCCTCCTACAGCTCTTGAACCCTTTGACAGGCTTCAGCCAAATTTGACAAAGGGGTAGTGGGCCTCGGTGTTATTAAACTCTACACAGGTTTGTGCAAGAAGGGTCTCACACCCACTAGCCTGGGCCCAGAGTCCCAGAAACCCTGAATCCCCCATATCTTATACACAAACCGTCTCTGTTCTCCCAGGCAGGCTGTCCTCCAGGTGACTTTTGGGGTTGCTATGGCAGCAAAATTGATAACTCCCATCTCAAAAGGCAATTCAGTGTTGCACAGGAAGATCAACAACATCCATCATGCTCATACCCCGTAGGTGCTGGGGTACATGACCACCGTATCTGCTTCAGCCGTAGTTTTCAGAAGTTCTTGTAGCTGCCTGCTGTTAGTTGGGCCATCCTATGTAGAGGAAGCTGTAGCCCAGCATGTGGAAAGTGAGTGAAAGACATACAACATTCTTGCTTTGCCACAGGTATTTCCCCTCACCTTAGGTAAGTCTCAGTAGAGGGTGGCTATGGCCATGGCTGCTGCTTGTCAGATGCTCAGCACTGCACTGCTCTTTGGGGGGATGCTTTGGGTCCTGTGTGTGGTGACAGCTGCTCCTTCAGCTTCTTATCTCGTTCTGCTGTGAGTCTGAGATAGCAAAGACTTGCTGGATTTCTTTAGGGTACTCTCTTTTTAATACCTCAGATCTGCCTGCCAGCCAATGAGGTTGTATAAATAGAAGGAATCTAGGGATGCAAAAAATGGAAAGGCAGGCCATGAGGTCTGTGACATAAACCCAGTCTGTTTATCTCTCTCTCCAGACCAACGGCAGATCTGGGAGTCATTCATCCTGTAACCAGTCTTGCAACAGCTGGCTTCAGATCTGAACCTGACAGCTCTCCCTGCAGATGCAGGGCCAGAGAGTTTGTCTCTAAGGCGGTTCATTTTCCTTGGCCCTTCCCACAGACACTGGATTTAGTGGGATGCATTCAGGAGGCAAATGTGAACTCCTTGGTCCCCAGACAGACCAAGAGAGGAGACAGACCCTGTGCACTGGCTCCATGGAGGGCAGCTGCAGCTCACGGTAGCTCAGCGGTGCATGCAGCAGCTATGCTGACTGGCAAGAAAACAGAGTGAGCACAGCTGAGAGCACAGCCTGGATATAAAACCTCCTGGCTGCAAGCACGGCAGGTGACAACAGCATGTGAAAGATCCCTTCGTTTGTCTAGACATTTCTAGGGTCACTGTATCTCACCCTTTTTTGACACAATCATGTTTCTGCGAAATAATGTTAAAAGCAAACACCGGTCCTCTGCCCTCCAAAATCCCAGACAAAAAGACAATGATGAGATCCAGCTGCTTGTACTGCAGCACTTAATAAACGTTGACATTTTTACAGAGAGAACTGTCTAAGTATTTTATTGGTGTTAATATGATCTACACAGGATTAACAGGATCACAAAAATTGTTCTCTCACCATGCAAGTAAAGGCATATTTGCTTTTGCCTCTTATTTTGGACCTGATTATAACTCTCCTTCCCTTTGATGCTGAGACGATGGTCCTTTCCATCTGGGAGGATTAGTCCTCTCTAGCTCCCCAGACCCGGGGAGCCACTTTACACCTCCTAGCCCCCGGCCCTGGCAGCAGGGGCATGCTGCCCTGCTCTGTTGCTGAAGCAGTCGCTGTGCTGCTCAGCTCTGCTTTCCCTCATTTTCCTTTTTGACCTACCTTATTTTTAGCTCTCTGAGCTGCATATTTCTTCAGCTTTGACTGTAGCGGCTGAGGTAGCAATAGCAAGTGCATTTTTCAACCTATGTTTCACGGACAGTTTAGAATAAAAAACTCTGCGTTAGCCTGAGCAGGCTCCACAGCATTCATAAAGTGACTGCTTATCACACACACATACTGCACTCTGCCCTCTCTCCCCTCCCCTGCTTATAGGACTGACACCATTAGCTAGACTGGTCCAGAGCTACTGTTTCCCACCCACATAGCCTGCAAACAAGCCTTTTCCTCACTGGCCATCCAGACTAAGAAAACAATTCCTTTGTACTTCAGCAACCCTCACCCATGATGGAGATGAAGGCTCCTCTCCTGTCCGAACCAGTAGGTCACCCTCCATCCCACATGGGTACCACACCGCAACACCCTGTCTGCCAGGTCCTGTGCTACCTGCTGGGCTGTCCCTCTCCACAGTCAGGCTAGTGTCTGTGACAAGCATCCAGTCATTCTTGTCGAAGCCTGCAAGAAGGCAGCTGTCAGCTAAATCCAGCTCAGTTCTGCGACCGAGCAGGCTTCCAGGTAGAGTACCTCCAGACGAGGGCATGAGCTCTAAATCATCCCTTATACCTCTCAGTATTTTCCAGCCTGCACCTCAGCCCTCCTTCCTGCCTCTCTCCATGGTGGAAGAACAACTAATCACAACAAGCCACAGGGTGTTGAAGGCAGGCTCTCATTCCCTCCCAGGACTCATCCGTGCAGATGCAGTCACCTTTCTCTCCATTAATCCCATGGAAGCTCTGCAAACTGCTTCTCCACAGCCTCAGCACTGGTAAATCTCTCTTGCTCACAGATGTTTATTCCCTGTTTGGAGCAGCTGGGATTTGCAGCTCTATAAAACTCTCTGAGCACCACTGGGGCCCTCAGGCACCCTCATGAATAACACTACTCAGTATGGAAATGATCTGTCTGGGGAGGAGACCAGGCAGAGCCTCTGGGCTGCCATCGTTGTGTCTTGGCTGAGGGGACCTCATCTGGCTGGTGTCCCAGCCTGAAGGCTGTCACCTTCATGATGGTTTTGTACATAAAAGTTTCACCCAGCACACAGGAACGAAGGAGATTTTCCCCACAGCTGCCCGGCTTCTGTGCGAGCCCTGTGCTTCCCAACTCACTGTGTGCGAAGTCTCCAGCACTGTGTACCCAGGCATAAGGGGGTAAATCCATCCAGCAACAATAGAAATTACAGGAAATGGCAACTCGACCGTAGTGCTTTAGGGTCTCCTGGCCAACTGAGGCAACCCTGGGGAGAAGTCCGTATGTGAGACCCAGGAAGCACTGTCAGCACCCCTATTTATGGTGTGTGCAGGCACAGGGAGCTCATGTAAGCATGTAGATGGAGGAGATAATACAGACCGCAGTCCTTCCCCTGACTGCCTACCTACAGCCATGTATAGTCTTGCTATCTTTCGTTGCCATCCACTGCTAGCCCTGTCTTTCTATCCTGCTGTTCAGTGCACCTCCAGTACAACTCGTGTCATGCTCTTCTTAGTGACTCAGTAAGCAGATATCTGGTAAATACACAAAAAGCTCTTGTCTCCCTGTGGTACCCAAAGCCTGAGAAAAAGCTCTGGGAGAGCAGATTCCAGCCCACTTGTTCTGATGGCTCCTGGCCGTGCCAGCCAACGTGCTGGCCACTGCACCGAGATGAGTTCAGCAAACACATATTCTCAAGTGGGTGAGCAGGGAAGGATTTAGCCAAGACCCTATCAAAGCTGGAGTCAGAGAAATAGCGAGGCCTGCACCTCATTAAGTGGAGTTAGGAAGTGTGACGGTGAGCTACAGGCTGCTGGACATTCATGTTCTGCAGAAGGAAAAGTCTTGAAAATGTTGAAAGCAGAGGGAGGGGGGAAGAGAAGGGCTTTGTATTGAGGAGCGGAAACAAAACACAGATAAATGGCAAGGCCAGCTCTATCCATGGCCTTTAAAGGATCTCTGTGCAACTCAGACAGCTGGGAGACTTGCAGGCTTTGGTCTTTCTACTCAGGATGGCACCGGCACAAACCTGCTGAAGGTCCTCAGTCACCCGTACGTTTGTACAGCTTGGTCCCAAAGCAGCGTAGCTGTGCCAGATGACTTAGTAGTGCTGCTGTGTTGATGCATCCTTACTGGTGTTGGTCCCAGTGTCAGAATGGTTTCAGCTTGCTCAGGAATCTCAGCCCGCCTCAGGTACTTGCCTTGGGGTCAAGCTGATGAACCTGCAGAGCAGCTGGCCCCAGGGCAACACCTTCGCACCCCGTCTGCCTGCCTTGGCACTTGAAGGAAGAGCTTCTGCCCCAGACTCTTTGTTCTGTGCAGCTGCAGTCCCTGAGACACCAGGGCACGCGTCTTGGCACAGAGCTTGCTGGGTGTGCAAAAGGGAACCTAGCAGCTGGCGAGGGGTTTGGGCCAGATGGTGGGCAGGATTAGAGGCATTGGATTTTTCAGAATGCATCAGAAACCTAGATGATCTAATATCGCTCCAGATGTGAACTGCCTTAATTCACAGGGAGGAGATCTTTTTCTGGGGGGAAGGGACGGTTCCTGCCAACTCCTGGCAGTTCCAACTTCCTGGAAAGGAATTCTCTTGCCTTGCAGGGGGTAGTGGTCTAGGAGTGCGTTAAAGAAATTACAGCATATAGCTGGCTCACCAATCTTCACTGGCAAACCACACAGAGAGCTTTGCCGCACAGCAGCTCCCATACCCCTCCACACAGTCATTCGGGCTATGAGATTTTAAAAATGCCTTTATTACAGAGATTATTGTCATAAGTAGGTTAAACCATCATTGACAATGCCAGCTACCCTGGGGAGAAAAAAATAGTGACTTGGAGACTGGTGATTTCAAGCAGCTGCCCACCTCCCCTCCCAGCCCCATTCTGACTAATTCCGACCTCAGGTGGATGCCTCTTGGCTATGATCTGCAATGCACAAAAAAAGCCATATAAATAACTGCTGTTGTTCCAAGATTGCCATCTCTGCCTCTCACTCCTTCGCCCTCTCCCTAAGGCAGATTCTGAGGCCCCCGTTTGTGCTAAGGAGAAGCAGAAGAGGGTTGCTCAGATCTTCCCTTTCTGCTCTGCACTCCATTTGCCTTTCTCACGGTACACATGGCTTTGCTGCAGCGGAGACACAAAGCTGCGCTCCCCTGCTTCCAAAGTGCACCTTGTGCGAAAGGCAGGCGGGAGCTCAGCTTTGTGTGTCCTCAGCCGCTTCATCTCCCATGTAAGAACAGCTACCTGCTCTAATTTATGCATATTGGTTTCACATCTGGGTCCTGAGCATCTCTAAGTGAAGAAATATTTTACCATTTAGGGAAGCATGCGCCCAAGCAGGGTTTGTAAATAAGGACTGAGAGCCTCAGCTCTGAGGCACTTTGGGTGCGGCTGGAGCAGCTCAGCCCAACTGAACTCCCAGCACCCAGAGGTTTTGCATGAGCCCCCGTGGACTGCCTGCGTGTGCCCCTGCAGCCCTCAGGAGCTCTGTATCCCCTTGCTAGGCTGTGCAGTGCCTTTGCAGGACAAAGGGTACTTTTGTGGGGGTGTGCGTAGTGCAAGAACTTGAAACACCAAATCCAGAAGCTGGATATTGGGAGACTAAATGAAAAAACCTGTACCTGAGCAGGGTGACAGCCAGAAGTGTTAGGTGCCGATGTAACGCCATCCAAAGCACGTCCTGAAATCCTCGCTGTCATCAGTCCTGCTTGGGCTGCTGGCGGGCAGCGGCTGTGACTCCAGGGAGCCAGCCACGGGCAGGTCGCAGACTCCTGCTCAAAGCAGCTTGCCTTCTCTGAGGGGAGACCGTGGTTCATGGGATGCTTTGAAGACAGCTGACTTGAGACTCAGCTCAGAAGGAGAATTTGGTGTATTCATCCGTAACGCCCCCTCCCAGATTATTAGACTGTGAGAGATTATGTTGAAGAAAAATCCCTGGTTACAGATGGTTCCCTCTCTTAGATAATACACCCAGGCAGCCCCCCTTCCAAATTAACTTCATCCCTTCTGGCCTGAGGGGCTTAACACAGATGGAGACCCCAATTTCCTGCTTCCCCGTGCACCTCAAGGGAGAAGGGGCAGGCGTGGAGCACACAGGCACCCTCTGTGTGAGAACAGGCTGGTTTCTCTGTGTGTGAGCATGGCACTGGGAGGGCAAAGACATTTCTCCCAGCCTGCTTTCTCTGATGGGGAAACTGCAGAGCCAGGGGGTATTTTCCAGGAAGGATTTCTAGTGAAAGGAAGCAGAGCATTCCCTAGAGCTGGTTTATGGTAGTAGTTTTCACACTTACCAGCTGTTTGCACATGAAATTGTTTCACGCGATTAGGCAGGTAACAGCACCTTTAAGCCCTGTGTCAAATATTATTACGCAATAAAATAAAACCCTGAAGGAAATCATCTTGACACACACCCTGATTTACACCCTGCACCGTGAAGATAATTACATTTCAGTTTGATATATAAAAGGCAGCATGGGAAGCTTGTGAAGAAGGTGCAGCTTTCTGCAGTACCTGCTAAGTCAGAAGTGTCTTGTTAATCACTGTTTTACAGGAATCAAGCAAACATTAGTAGAAGGAGGGACTAACAGGCCTGATCTCCAGGGTGGCTGGGAGGAGGGCTGGGAACAGAGCTGACTGGGGAAGACAGCTCTTGCTGAACTGGTAACAGGGAGGGTGAGCAGTGTGACCTTTTCCTGCTTCTCCGTTTCCATAATAAGTGTGTAAGACTCATCAGCCCTGTGTGCACTATCTCATCCCTGTTCCCAACAATAACAAAAAACATGGCTGAAGGCGTGTCTGGAAATGCATTTGAAGATGTATTAGGCTGGTGGGCCAGGAAGGATGCGTTTGCTTGGGAGGGAACTGACTGTCTAATAGAAGGGAAATTATGCCTATATCCCTCTTCCCCAAATAAGGGCACTGGGCTGTGTTGTGGCTTTATTCTGCCTCTGACCCAGTCCATGGGAAGGAGAAGTATTGAATTCAGTGGTCTCTAGAGCTTACCTGTAGTTCATCTTTGCCATGCCTTAGTGCAGAAAGACTTTCCTTCTTTCTTAGTTATAAGGAAGGCAACTCATGTAGAAATCCCAAGGAGGAGTGAGATTTAACCCTGTCTCATTGCCAAAAAGCTCATGCGATGAGTTCAAGACCAGCGCTGTTTTTTCCTTTTTTCCTTCTCATGCTTGGAGGTTGGTGAGACTAATCCTTTCAGGGCGTGAAAAAAGGCAGAAAAGCCTGAGGCAACTGAAAGTCTCAGTCCCCACCTCCTTTCCCAGTAGAGAAGTTGTGCCCCAAAAGTTCAGCTCTGTGGTCTCTAAGCAGAGCAAGAGTCAAAGAGAAGCAGTATGTTATGTGGACCATCACTGACTGAAGCGAGCTGTGCAGGGTATGGAGCACTTCATTTCTCAGTGGTTCATAACCCTTCAGCCTTGGCAGCCCCTGCAATTCATCACTTAACGCAGAGGAATATGTATTAGAAATGACAGGCAGATTACACTCTGGGTAGAGCCAAACCTTCTTCATTTGGGTCTGGAATTGGTTTTAGGCTGCAGGGGACCTTGACAGTGATAAATAGTTAGTGTGGCGGCCACTGCTGCCTGCACTCACAACTCATTGAGTGGAGTGGGTATTTCATTAACATTATTTTATTAACTTCCCAGTGATGAGAGGCAGCAGCCGTCATGTTGCATTTTGACTAGAGAGAGAGCACAAGACAAGCCAGAGACACAGCTGAAGGTTCACAAGGTGGCTCCTCCGGGCTGCATTCGCTGGCACACACCCAGGAGATCAAGAGTGGGACTCGAGATAGGCAGTTTGGAGGGGACATCAGTGCTGGGGGAATGAGTGGGGAAGATTAAAGCAAGAGAGTATTTGTTGGCAGGAGAAGCGGAGCGGGAGCTGGACCTGCAGTGGGATTGTCCTAGAGGCTGGGGCTGCACTAGCAGGTCTGCGGACTTTGCAAGTAAAGCCTGGGGTGGGGAGCAGACTCAGGATGGGGACAGTGGGACTGAGAGAGCTGCCGGGAGTGGCTGCTGAGAGCTGAGGAGAGCAGACTGAAAGCTCAGATTTACTGGATGTTGCAGCATTGAATTGAGTTCTGTCCCACTCTCACATCTTTGCCTTTTTGCTTGTATGAGCATAGGCGAAATAAGCACTGTGATTAGGAAAAGAAGAGAAGAGAAAGAAATTAATTACTCATAAGAAACTTTTAAGATCATGGGTTAGACACTGCCTTCTTAAAAGTCTCCAAATCCCCCTGAAAAGCCAGGTCCATGCAATGCACTTTACATACTAACAGAGTCTAATTCCCCGTCTGATAAAAGCAGAAGGAGAGATAAAAAAGCCTGAAGGCAAATAGGATTAATTGTGTGTCAGAGGTGCCTAATTAGAAAGAATGATGGACTGGAAGGCAACACACTGGAGGCACGAGCTAGCCCAAGCTGCTCTTAATGGCCTCTTGTGTGTATCCAGGAGCATCAGCGATACGCAACACAAATGCTCCAGCATCAACAAGGCCCCTTTTTCTGGTCTGTCCCTTCACGCGGGGAGCTGGGAAGCTCTTCTCTAGTAACTGTCATGTGTCAGTGCGGCCCTGGGAAGATTTCATCCATCCACATGCTTCTTTACTCCATCTACCTTTCCCTTGAAAACATGTTAAAGAACTTTTGTTCCATCTTCCCTTTCCCTCTTCATTTCAGTGTCTGTCCTTCGTAGTCTTTTCTCCTGCGAGTATTTTGAGCATCTGGAATTTCTGAGGCCAATTTTTCTCCTCACTCTCCACTTCAGGGGACCCCTGAGTCCCTGGCCTCCTACAAGGACACAGAGTTGGCTTCGTTAGACATGCCCCATGCTGGTAGGAAAGCCAAGCCACTCAAGGGAACTAATAGTACATGAACAGGCAATAGAGAGATGGGGAGAAGAGCTTTTCACCCCTGGGATTCTTTTAGTGTGGATCAGGCCAGTGCTGCTGAAGGCCCTTGTTCTCTTGCTGGCTCCAGGGCCCTACCTATACCAGTCCTGCCAGCCTGAACCAAAAAAGGGAGTCCAGCTGACACAGTCAGCAGAGATACCAATAGCTGGCTGGACCAGAGATACATCCCGGCCGTGTCCCGTGGCCCATTAGGAGAGGCGCTGCCCAGAGAGGGAGTATGGGTTGCCATAGTAAATGGAAATAAATGGCAGCAGTGTTGCACTGGAATTTTCCATAAAGGAGAGCAGCTGGAGGGGATCTGGTTATTACATGTGATGGGCAGGTTCCAGTCTCTTCTCTTGCTTGAGGGCTCAGAGAGCGTGAGTGGGACTAATTTCATTTCACCTAAAGCATTCAGCGAATCCTTTTCACCGTGTAAAATCCATTGCAGTTTTCTCATTAATCCTCCAAAGTACAGACACTTACTCCAGGCCTAATCCCACTCTGCTATTGTGTTTCTCTACTGCAGCCTTCCCTCATCAGCTTAACAAATTCCCTCTATTTCAATAGAATATCCAAAGCTGAACATGCTGGGCATTAAACTGAAACTGTCTCCCAAGGGCTGCTACACCTTCTTCATCGGCAGCCTCATTTCCTGGCCTGGGCAGGGAAGAATCCTTAAAGCAGACAGGAGAGGTGGAGGTCATGAGCTGTGACATTAAAAAATTGCTTCTCTGAGCCTGTGTCAGGTGAGACAAAAAATGTATCATGTCCCAGGAAAATTAGAATTGATCTCAGCTTGGTTTGGGGTTGACATATTTTTTTTTTCCCTTTGTCTCTCCTCTGGGGCTGATTCTAACTCAGGTGGGGAAGTATCTTGAAAGTCCTTGCTGATGATAAGGCACTGAATCTAATTAAAGACTTTGTCAAAGGGCTTTGTTTCAGAGACTCAGCTCTGGCTGCCAACAGACCCTCCATACATCAATTTTAAGCAGGCCCTTTCTATGCACAGATACTGCAGCCCAAAGTGAGCAATGTGCTGAGGACCTCTTAAACCCCCGGCAACTGGCGCTCAGCCCCTCTGCTCTGGCTAGACTAGCAATAACCTCAGCACAGAGCTGTTCTTGGGAAAGTTCCTCCAAGGACTTTTGTTTCTTCTAATTGGATGCCTGGTTTCTCTCCTCTATGTTCATTTTACTCTCCTTTCCTCTTTCAATGCAGAGGCAAGACTCCAGATTCCTCTTTTACCGTGGCCATTGATTCAGGGTCAAACTATTTCTTTCCCTCTGTGCGTTAGTTGTTGCCTCTAAAATGGAGAAAGCCTACCCTTCCATTTGCTCGGAGATCCTGAAAGGAAGGGCTGAAAGACGGCTATATTAATATTTTCATCTCCAACTGCTTACGCTTTGTTCACCCGTGTAATTTAAACAGCTGTTTCCTTAATTTACACCATGAAATCATGTTTTCTCCTAGTCCAGACTGTAGTTCCCCCTCTCCAGTGTTGCACCTGTGAGTCACAGCAGAGAAGTGTTGCTTTAGCTCTTAGGCAATTCCCCAACTGGGGTGATTATCCCACAAAGGATTTCAAGTGAGGAAGAGCTAAAAATCTTCCTCATGCGGCATCTGTCAAATTCTAGGCCACGAAGGGCCTTCTCATGACTATTCACCTAAAGATCAACTAAACAAATAACAACGAATACTGATTCGGTTGCAAGCTGCCACTTCCCAAATATGCAGTTACTTACCGACAGCCCATTCACAATTCTCTGGTGACCTGCAGTGACCTACACGGCTCGGTTTTCCTGTTCTACCTGGCCCAGCTTTAGCTCTCAGGACGCACCTAACACCTAAATAAGTTTCACAGATGTATCTGCCCTCAGACCACTTGTCAATAATAACAGGCTAATACCATTTGCTGTGTTTCCATTTATAAGGCATGATTCCCATGTAAATGTTTCATTTGCTGCTGAAATTACTTTGATCTCTTCTGAATTTTTTATCTCTTTTTATTGCATTCTACGATCATAATGCTGCTTTATGTCCCAGTATCTTCTGGATAGGCCAAATGCCTGCATGCATTTGCTTTTTAGTCTGGCATTTTCACCATGTGATTGCTACATGAGCACACTTCTGAGGGAAAGATTCACAATGGAAATTAAGCACAAAAGACTAACTGCTCCTGTTGAGCTATGAGCTGTTGTGTTGTTTTGTTAAAATTTTAAGAGTATTTGGATGGAAACAGTCCCTTTTTTGGTGTAGTTTTTACAAATCTCCTCTGAGGAACCATGGCAGCCTTCTGGAATATGCAGGAAAGACTTGTCTTTTTTAATAAAAGTGAGAAGGGGGAAACAAGATAAACCTAGAAACAGCTATATCCCTGAAATTAGCAGCGTCACAGGCATCCTAGTAGCATTAACTTGGGAATGAGGGTGTGACATGCACAGAATGGGGGAGAGGCTTTTCATCTCATCAGACATGATTAAAGGACAATGCTGGGTGGAAAGGTGGGGTCTTACTCTAGTCAAACACAGCCCCTGCTCTGATCTCTTTTTTAGAGTACAGCTCTATAAACGTAGTGCTGAATTCATGCAGTGGGGGCAAATGGGCATCATTGGTGTGAGGCTGTATCCAAGAGAAGAAATACAAGGAGCAAAAGGGCTGGGAATGAAGTGTGGGTGAAAACTAGGCTTGGAGGAGATGAATGGTTTGGTGGCGGACTTGGTAGTTTTAGGTTAATGTCTGGACTTGATGATCTTAAGGGTCTGTACCAACCTAAATGTTTCTATAATTCTGTAAGCACAGTGCAGAAGGGAGAGTGCGTATTTGGCATATTGCACATGGCTGTGCTGTGAGAGAAGATCTTGTTTTCCATCTTTACCGCAGTCTGATTTGTAAAGCGAGCTCACCTTGCCACGAGGATTGCTCTACTGCTGGCTTCTGAAAAAAGAGAAAAACAAGACCTGTCCAAAAAGGACCAGCCTAGAATTCCCAGTGTTAGCTTGATAGCGCCTCATATTTCCCTGCAGGATCTCCTGTGTTTTATTTTCTTACATGAGTGAGCCACTTCTGCTCCCTTAGATTCAGGAGGGGATTTAACCTGCATACGCGTGATTACTTGGTGCAAGGCCAGCTGAGGTGTCTAGTCTGGCCATTACATATGCATATGATCTTGGTCTCTGCCGTGAATGAGCGCTGAATTTATACAGTCAGCCTCTGATCAGATGGCCCTGAGGCATTACTAAAACATAAAGCACAGGACAGGCCTAGGGAATCCTAAAAGCACAGGCTTGGCATGATCAAACCCGTCCGCCCCTGTTACACTTCAATCCTGTCTTCCTGCTGATCTTTCAAAACAAAGTACAGCCAACAAGACAATCATGTCCTTAGACAGACAAAGCAGCTGCCAGTGCTATCTGTGAACAAAGCATTTGATGCTGATTGCAACATTTAAAGAGAAATCACTCTTCCCCAGCCCTAGCTCCAGCCCACCAGCTCTCACCACTGGCAGAGGAGGTTCGATGACAGTCCCCTCTTTTCCCTTTACCTCCCTCCCTTTCATTGCAGCAAGTGGAATGTTTCCACTGCGTATTTGTCTGAGTTACAGAGTTATGGTTGTGATTAAGTTGTTATTATATAGACTTCTCCACTTACAATATAAAAGTGTGCATACACACACGACCCTTTTGCTTTAATTTAGTTCTCTCCTTCCCTGCACCCCATCAAGTGACTTCTAATAAATGACCGAATAAATGCATTCAGATAGTGCTGTAATGGAGAAAAATTCAGTGTCTAATGAAGAGATTGCTCGTGCCCCGAGACTGTAAAGATGAATGATGGTGACTACAGTTTGAAAACTCCTTTTAGTTTAAAATATTGCTCCTTGGTAAGGAAAAAAGAAAGCACAGAGAAAAAAACCCCAATCTTGTATAGTTTTTACCAGGAAGGAGCTGCATGCACACAGAACTGTCACAGCCAAAATTGCTTCATATATCATAGACCAACACCAGGCAGATAATGGCAAACAAGTTCTGATCAGGGAGTGATTATTGCTCCGTGCTCCAAGCACCGATGTGCAGAGAACTGACTTCAGCTTGATTTTCTTTAGCTGAACTGACCTTTTGAGGTTGAAATTAAGAATGTGATCACACTGGCCACTAAGATGAGGTGCCAACCTGAAGGAAAATTCATAAAAGAATTCAGTCCTTCCGCTCTCACGCTTACGTTTCTGTTTGAAATAAGATTGTATTTTTCCACGTTGTAGCTATATGTTCTTCTGCTTAAAGGAAAAAAAAAGAAAAAAGGCTCTTGTCTTCCCGACCTGTGACTGACAGATATCAAATTATCTCAAAATCATCTTGCACCTGATGGAAATCTGTGGTCAGATGAGTTATCAAATTTCAGACCCTGGCAAAAATAGGACGCAGAGCGGAGGGAATTATGATGAGACCATTTAGTTTAGTATCGGTCTGCTCTCCCCCAGCTAATCTGATGTGATACTCAAGCACCCGTCATCTCACATGCAGCCGTGGTTTGTGTGTGCTTGTTTTGCCAATGCAGGAGAAGAGTTATTCACACAGAACAAAAGGCAGGCTGCTATGAGTGATTTGGGAGCAGAGGGGCACACCAGGGGATGCATTTATAGGCAAGGCACAAGGCCTGTTAGCGCTATGTCCACTGGCCGGGAACGTGTAAGGAGTGCTCGTCCTTCTGGCCAGTCTTGCTCAGCCGCGTAGGTCCTTCGGAGAGGACATAAACCTCAGCAGACACCAATGGACATCTGCTCAATGCCATCTGCTCTGTTATACCTCTCTGGTCGTTAGCGCCGTTTCCCTGGGCACCACTTTGTGCTCTTTGCTTTGTTTTGCCCTGACTGTACTGCTGGTGCTTCTGGTGCTTCTGAACGCATTCAGGCTTTTCCGACTCACAAAAGACACCATGATCAAATGCTCTGTCACTGGAGGTTCAGGCTGCAACAGGGGAGATGCAAAGGCAGGTCCTGTTCCATACCACTACGATGTGACCACGTGGGATCATCGATCAGCCCATTTGGTCAGGCTCAAAGCTCTTCTGACATTTTGTCTAGTTAGGCCATATGAGTTTTAGAACAGGGACACATCCTACCTGGTACAGCACCCATCCAGACAGGAACTGCAGACTGTCACAGTACAAACAGTGACCAAATGCAACAAATTAATTCAACAGAGCTGTTGGCACACTTCTTCTCCTCTCCTCTACCCCTTGAGCCCAAAGCAATGGGTCAGTCTATTCAGTGTCAGGCTAGATTTGCAGTTAATATGAGGCTTTCACTGCAACTTTGTGCCTTAAGGCCAACTATTTTATTTTTTGGGGCATGACAAAGGCATAGTCTCAGAAAGCATAGTAAGTTGGACGATCCCCAGACTTGATCAAATTTGGCAATTCCTGTGTTCCTATTAATAACATTTCACTACTGGAGAACAAGCTCCCAGCTGAGAAAGGCATCCAGTGGTTAAAGGAGCATTGTGGGGGCACAGCTCAGCAGAATGAGACGCGAGCACACTACAAGTACAAGGAGGTCTCCAGAGCAGGGGTAGTCAGTGAAGAGGGAATATCAGATTTCATCCTTGTCTAGAAGTTTGCACACTATGTGATATGTCATGTGCATCAGCCTGCACCTTGGGGAGAAAGCTAAGCTTGACTGCATCTTCCTTCCGTGTAAATGTAAATTTAGAGTCATTCCCTAGAAGCCAATGAGCAAGAGCAAAGAGAGAGTTAGACCCAGAGTATTCAGTGCCAGCAGCTTTGAGACGGAGTGCTGGGCTCAGCTTGACTGTGTGCTCGGGTTCGGTACTTCTGCAGTGTCTCAGCTTCTGTAATGGGGAGGTCAAACTTCAGCTTTCCCACCTGGCAGAGGGGAAGGTTTCTGTGAGCAGTAGGACAGGCTGAGCTTT
Organism: Rhinoptilus africanus; assembly: GCA_013400135.1. NCBI lineage: Eukaryota > Metazoa > Chordata > Aves > Charadriiformes > Glareolidae > Rhinoptilus > Rhinoptilus africanus. The sequence continues at coordinate 389,526 of VXBO01010634.1, forward strand.
GGGCTGTGGAAGGAGGGAAGCTGCCTGAATCTGCCCTTTCCTCCCCATCCTGATACCGATAAAGCTTCAGCCTCAGGTGTTAGTCTGCCAGTCAATACTCAAAGGGAAGAAATCAAGTTGACCAGGATTTTTCAAAGGCTCAGGGGTCTATGGCATGTCACTGCACTGGGCTGAGCAGTTACTGAGTCCTGAGAGGGGAGTTCAAAGTAGCAAGCAAATAATACAGCAAGAAAAGTCATGCATAGATGCATCCCCTGCCACTAAGACGACAAGAAGTCAAACTTTCACCTTTCATGACTAAGACAGCACATTAAAATTAATTGAATGAGCCCCAATTTTCATGAAATGGATGTTCTGTGGCTGTTCATCTGAATCCTTGCTTCCCTCCAAGATGCTTTTGTGTCATTAATCCGAACTTGCACTGCATATACTCTTTCTTGTAAAGCACAATGAGACACACAAGACCGAGGATCTGCCATGGTTTGTTATTGAGCTTGTAATATGCAATTGTGGGAATGATAATATCATCAACTGGATTTCGTCTGTCCCCGCACATTCAAACATGCAAGCTGAAATGAACAGTGACAGGAAAATGTTCTTGTTTGCACACAAATACTTTAATAACTAGCAATTTCAGAAAGAGAAAAGTGAAGAAAAAAGGTTGCAGGACAAAGAACTCACATATTAAATTCTACAGTGAAATTAACTCCTAAAAACAAGATCATCAAGGCTTTCAATGTGCCCTGAAAAGTGGTAAAAGCAACCAAAAGGGTTAATTCTCCCCCTAAATCTCTAATCCAGCGACCACTACTTTGCATGCCTTTTAAGGCAGCCAGGAAATTATATTAATTTCTCTAATGTGTGCAATGCCGTAAGTTCTTTTTTTAATTATGATGATCAAAATATTGCTTAAAATTAAAGGCAGCTGCATTTGTTTCTGACGGATATCATAATTGCAATTGTAAATTGGGAAATGTAATGTTTCCTGGTGCTGCTGTGAGTAATGGTTCTGAAATCATTATAGATAGGTAGATATAAATAAACCAAGAGATCTGTGAATATAAAGCAAAAGCAAGCTAAAAGGGTAATTAGCAGAGCAAATAGGAACAGAAGAATCCAATGCTCAAAAAAAAAATCTAAAACTTCTGTGGAATTCTCTGACTGTATTTGAAGCATTCTGTGGAAAAAAAAAACAACAAAACCACTCTGCAAAAAGGGAGGAAGAGAAAAAAACCAAACAGAAAAAGGATTAATTTGGACTCTGGATTTACCATGAAGTTTCTTTGCTGTTTTTTATACCCTGCAGAGAAACAAATTCCTCCCCACGAGACACTCCAAAGCAAATGCCGCAGATAGAGTCCCGTTCCTCTTGGTTTGTCCTGCCCTTGGGCTTGACTGGGAGCAATGCTTACACGTTATGCTGCCTGCCCTGCTTTTCCCTGGGGAGCAGCAAGTGAACAGTGAGTGGTCCTGGGGCTCTGTCATTGCTGGTGCCGAAAAGACAAGACAGGTCTTTCAAACTCACACAGAGGAGGATCAGCTGCCTCTTTTCCCCTGCTGCTCCTGAAGAGGGAATGTGAAGCCGGGTTTGGGCCCCTTGCCCTGGGGCTATGCCTAATCTGGGGGGGCTGTCACCCTCCAAGGGAGCCTTTACACCCAGGAAGCATTTCTGCTCCATACAGCTATGGAAGAGCTGAAAGTATTCGGAAAAGCCCCAAAACACCCAGCAAGGTGCATCTGAGCTCTTTTTGCGTAACTGAATGCCCTCCCAGAACATAATGACCCATTTCAGAATGGGTGTAAATCCAGAGGAATGCACTATACATCAGTTTAAGCCACAGGGCAGAAAACAAACAGAACCACAGAAACAAATGTAAAAAGTGTGGCTAATATTTGCCCTAGCCAACACCCATCTATTTAGACTTTAGACTGTAGACGGTACAGGAAAAAGAGGAAAAGCTAAAACTATTCTTAATTTTAAAGCCTCAGGCTTTTTTTTTTTTTTTTTTTCTCTTTTCTTTTTTAAGGAAAGGGAAAATAAAGGTTTTCTGGTACTGAGGCCCTGACTGGAAAATAGCCAGCTTAACAGCAACATTTATCAGTAAACCCTGAGATATAACAAGCAATCACACTCCAGCTGGTTTATCATCAATAAGCAGGGATGGAATATTAGTAACAATTTCATAGGTTTTAGAAGGTGAACGCTGAAAAAAGAGCAGTTGCAAATTGGAGACCTCAGCCTGGATTTGCTGGTCTGCTAAAGTCACTTGTTCAACAGCTCCAGGCGGTGTTGCCATGTAACTGCATGGCGAGAGCCATACTGGAAACCGCGGACTGAACTGGTGACTCATTGAGTAGATAAACAGATGGAAATGGGAAAATAGTCGACAGCTGTACAAGACCCTGGAACATCCCCAGATGGAAAGAAGCTACCACTGGACCAGCTGACCAAAGGGCTTGGAATTGTTCCTAGCACAGGCAGAATGGGCAGGACCAAGAGATCAAACACTGTTTTGAAGACACTGGCTAGAAATAAAATTAAAGGCGTAGGAAACTGCAAAAAACTATGGAGCTCTGATGCTCTGGGACAGACCAAACTTGGCTTTTGTTGTTATGCCCACAAAATTTGCAAGCACAAGTAGAGCTGAAATCCTTTAATATCTGCTGAAGAAATACATGTTCTTGCATGTGTAAGAAGACACTTTGACCTTAACTGGAGCAAAACCAAGCACCAGAATTTGACTAGCCAGGCAAAATTCCAAGAAAAGCCAGTCTATCCCATGAAGCTGATTACCAAGAAACACTTTTCCTTTACTGGGGGCAGAGGGAGAAGCCTAGAGACTTCTCAGGGTTCATTAGAGAAATGGGGATTATTATTTTCCTTATTCAGCTCACAGAATCACCACCTGAAAGGGTCTTTTGGCAGCCAGAAACAAACTTAACAAGGACACTGACCGATTGAAGAGCCTTTGTGGATTCTATAAACATTATTGATTTTCGCATTCACAAAGAAATGAATTAGATGCCAATTGTATATGAACTGAGCCGTTGTCTCTTGTACACAGTGTGTCTCGCTACCTGTGTGAATAGAAGTAGATCTGCAAAACACTCTGTGCCCTCAAGGGAAAAAAACAGTTGAGGAGGGAGGGAGTACAGCTGTGGGATTAAAAGGGTTGTCTTCAGTCAAGTCCTCTGCTATTGTCAGTAAGCGCCTTAGGGAAGGCCATTTCTCAGCTAATCAGGCTGCTGTATAAAACCATAGGGAAACAGATTTAAACTCCAAGATCACCACGGCGTTGACTACATGGTTACAGACTAACCTCCTAGCTAAAAGAGACCAAAGAGAGAGAAAGTGGTGGAGACCAAGTGAATTATGTGAAACTGGACTCCCCTCTGCTCCCCAGGACTTTCCACTTGCTTGACTAATGACAAAATGGACATGTAGGCATTGAGCATCACTGTCAACTCTGTGCCAGTCACTATGATCTTTTCTTTCCAGAGATTCAAAACTACTGTTCAGGACAGTTGTCCATCTCTGGGAGATGGAGGGATGCAGAGGTCCCTGGGAACGGACAGGATCCCAGTGCTGTGTCCCCTCCTGTTCTGGCCATGTTTGACAAGGGCAGACCCGAGAGCCATGACAAATGACATGACCCCATGTCGTAAAGCTCTGTCTCCTACTCTAATCTTCATCATCACCATCACCAAGAAGAGCTCAGACACTGAAGCTGGGGCTGGTTTAATCTTCTGCGGGTCTGTAATGACTCTGAACCCTCTGTCTAACATCACTCAGCATGACTGCTTAATTACAGTAATTAGGGAGCGTGATAGAAACCTGAGCAGTGTGAAGGAGGCACCGCACTCAGGAAATGGATTCTCTGTCACTGGGTCCATTAGGAGGTCAGCCTGCCTGTCACTTCCATCTCCTGTGGCTCCTGTGTTCAAGGCTGGGAGCTTGGGAGGCCTGTCTGAAACATGCTGGGCTGGACCCGGTGTCCAAAGCAGGGAACGTGCAGCCTCTCATCTTTCTTCCTTCTCTCCGATTCCCGAGACTGCTTTTACTCTCCAAGATCAGGCCCAGTGACAAGAGTACTCCTGGCTACTCTTTAGAAGAAGACAAGGACAGTGCTTGTTAGAGAGGTGTCCCTGGGAGAGATGGTGACAGCGAGGGCTCCTCTCTTACCATCACCCTCCATGGAAGTGCTCGTCATAGCTTTACCACTGAGTCACAGGGAGTCCATGCAGAGATAAGGTGGGACTTTACAGCTGCCTTAGGCCTTCACTCTGAGAGAAGGTACATGGAGAACTGACAAGGAGTAGAGACTGCCGGGCTACCATTAGTCTCACCCCAACTGCACAAGCCAGGATGGCTTTTTCAGTCCATGGCACGTTAAAGGTGATTTGAGCTTGCCCTCAAAGCAGGTGTGATGTCTTTCTGGAGAAGCATCTCAGTCCTGATAATGTCTAACCGGGTTGCCTTAGGTCAGGCAGCATAAATCCTTTCTGTCCTGTGCTATCCATGGCTTCTGCAGGACCGCAGCAACTCTGCACCAGACTTGAAGCCAGATTTCCCCAGCACTAGTACAAACCTTTCCCCACACCACCAAACAAGTTCCTTTCAGTCCTGATCCACCCTGGCATGTAGCCCACCTGCAAGTATTCCCTTGGCTGCTCTCACTCTGCTAGGCACACCTGATCTTCCCTGAACCGTAACAAAACGCGTTTCACACTGGGCCTGCACCAGAGATGTTGACCTTTCCAGTCCTCCCGTGGTTCAGAAACACCTTCCCTGCCCGGTGTGGTACCCCTGCATGAGCACACGCGACTTAATTCACATTTCAATAGGTGATGCTGAGCGTGGCCAAGGGACATGGATTAGAGCCTGCCCCCAGCCAGGACAGAAATAATCCTGGCCCCACACCACTGCACCAAGGAAGAACTCTGGCTCTGAGTTAATGAACCATAAATTCCAGCTTAATGAGTTTTATACTGAGGAGAATAATTAATGTAATTAGTACTGATATGAAAATGATGGTACTCGAGCCTGGATTACAAGGGGGAAGGGGAGGATCTGGGGGTGGGAGGATGCTTGGAGAAAGCTCATTCCGTCTATGGTACTGTTCACCCAGAGGAACAGGGCTGGATGCATTCTTGGCAGGCTTTAAAACCTCACCTCCCATCCGCCATAAAGGGAGAGAAAATAGAGCATGACAGTAGAGCAAAAAAGAGATCAGCCATCCCTGTTTGCAGCAGAGACGTGGAATCTTTAATGCAGCTCTTTCCTGTGCTGTCCTTTAATTTGCAGCTCCCCCACTCCACTCCATACTTGTGGTATATTGTCTGCCCTCCACAGTGCCTATTTTTTGCTGCTATATTAAAAGCTCTTTATAAAGGTGACTAGCTCCAAGGATAAAACAACAGCTCTTTAGCTATATAAGGATTTTGATAAGTTTTATATATTTAGTTCAGTCTAAGAGGCAGTAATATCAGTATTTTAGTTTTATACATATAGATTGATACATAAATTTCTATACACACATAAAGTGACCCAGCAGGAGGTACTCTGATCTGTGAGGCACTGATCATAGTACATTCAGCACTGGAGAAAGAGGCCTCAAAACCCCTCTTAAGAGAGCTGACCCTGCTTGCACATCTGATAGCCGTGGGGCAATAACAAAAAGCAGGAATGGATGTGTTTCATAGCACCTATGTTTGAACAGGCATCTTTTCCACCTTCTCTGTGCAAAGTGTCTCTGATACTAGCCTTTTCAACCCACATGAGCAAAGCTCTAGCAGTGCATTGGTGGGAGCCTCTGTGCAAACGGCACCTCTGTTATAAATTGCCATGCAGGAGTGAATCCAGCTTCTTTTCCCCTTTCCAGAAAGTAAATACAGTCCTGAGGTCAGATTCCATGTTCCAGAAATACAGGATAAACTTGTCTGTCTTTGTGCAAAGCAAGGATAGCATTGCCAGCAGTCTGCTTTCACCATCCTGTGCTGGTGCTTGGATCTGCACACTATCCCGGGCCACATTGTCCCAGAGGATAAGTTGTGGCTCTCCTTCAACCATTCTGAGAAACCACCAAGAGAAACTCCAGAGTTCTCAGCAATATGTGTTGTTGCTTATCTCATGCAGGCTGATAAATGCTTACCTGGTAATGACCAGCTTTGGCTGCTGCTAACTGAGGCTGTATTCAACCCACTGACTGCAAGACAGAGATCCGTTTACACTCCCTTCATGACACCCCACCTTCCCCCCCCCACCCCTCTGCCATTTGCTAGCCTGGATCTGTGGCTAAATTGTTCCAAAAGGTCTTTATCCAGATGCAGAGGCTGTATCCTTGTGCAGCGGAGCTTTTTTATTAAAAAATATCCTGGGGATTTTTCATTCGCAGAGTTAGTGGCTTGTGCTAAAAATTCTCTAATGGTGTATTGATCAGGTCTGTCTGATAGGCCACCTCCTAAGTAAGCGCGAGCTTCGTGTTCAGCTGGACTGGACTGACGTCCTGCGCACACGCACATGCCAGTGTGTGTGTCTGTCTGTCTGCATATAGCTCCTCTGTTCCCCGCAGGATGGTGGCACCAGGGCAGGCAGGCCTGATGGCAGGGGTCTGCTAGTTCAGCCACGGGAGCAGGATTGCCGGGCTGGCACGTAACACCCTGCACAGCCTGCGTGGCCTCCTCACAAACCGAGCAGTGCTGGGAAAGGGGGAAAGGCAGGACTAGGACTGGGAAGCCCTGATCCTGCTGCCTCCCGCATTCCTGGGGCTGTGGAGGCGTGCAGCCAGGCTGAGGCTGTGCCGCCAGCACCAGGGTCTTCTGTCCCTGGGGTGCTGCCTGCAGTCATGGGGCTGTGGAGGGAATGTCCTTTCCCCTCCTCAGCTCCCACCCTCTCACTAGACCACTTGCTTCTCTCTTTTTCAACCTGAGGACGCCCTTTAAAGACAGGTTTTTATTCTGTTACCTGTTTCTCGTGTGAGTTCAGCTATTGCTAATGCCAGATTGACCAGGGAGCACTTCCCACCAGCTGGTCCTGCCCCTGGCCAAAGTGGCCATGTTGGCCATTTGATGGCCATGTGCTGCTGGTGAGGAAACATGTGGGACACCACACTTGCCTGCTCACTGCACCATGATTCATGGGTGCTAGTGGAGCATGTAATTAGTCAGGACCAGAGATAGTCTCCTTCCCCCCGCGTTATGGACAGGGCAGAAGAGGGGACTCTGGGCTCCCCTGTCCTCTCTGACAGCTCCCACGCAGTGCACCAGGGCGCAGCAGGGGCTGTTGACCAGTCCCTTGCAGCAAAGGCACCTGCAACGCATTTGTTGTCTTAAACCAATGTTCAGCGTCTACCTGCACGTGGAACAAGAAGCACTGCTTGCCTGCAGAAGAAAATGGGGGCACCTGCCAGAGAAGCAGGCTAGAGAGGAGAGGGCCCCGGGGATGACCTCACCTATACCTTCCCTAAATAGCCCAGAGGACCAGCTCTTTGTGACTGAATCTATTCCACCCACTTGCTCGGGGAGGCTGGGAGGAGGCTTCCCAAAAAGGTAACAAGTGAAATGAATGAAGTGAATGAGGCATAGCTCATAGAGCACTTGGGCGTCACAATTATGTTTGCATTGCTCCGGGGGCCGAGCTGTAGCAGCAATGTGCACCAGGCATTGCCTTGCAGGTCACTGAGCACTGCTCCTCTGTTTAGCTTTGAGTCCCAAGTCCCCACCAGTGCTGCAGACAGCGAAGGATGCAATATGAAAGGCGGGTTAATCTAGTCCTGAGGGCAGCCTTCGTGAAGAGGCAGAACGCAGCCAGTAAACCCTGGGGCCCAGTGCGAGGGCAGGAGTGCCTGTGCACATGTGTGCACTTTGGGGTGTGAATGTGCAAGGGGTGACGGACACAGTGAACAACTCAGGAAAAAGTCAGCACTGGGAGAAAGGATCAATGACCGCACACAGGTTTCACAGCTGTGAGAGAAGTTGTTATAAGTCTTCACTTTTATTTAAGTTCTGTGATCAGTCTTTTCCATCTGCAAGAGCTCTTGTGTCAGTGCCACCAACATATGGAACAGAAATTATGACATTTCACCCCAGTAACAGGAAGAATGGCTTCATGTCTCACACCAGTAAGACATGGAAATAAACCACCAGTTCTTCCCATATACTGCTAGCCCACTGGATGCGTGATCACACCACCAGTTTCCCGTTCAACTTGTTCAGCAATCTGCGCCCAGCAATGTTACTGGATGGCTCTGTTGCCAGAGAAGAGATCTTTTAAAATCAACTTGCACCGTGGCAGGAGGGAAACACCTCTCATTAGTATTGCTGCAGCAGGATTTCTGTGCTTGCGAGGTCACCACAGACATGGGTAAGCCTTATCATGGAGCAAAGCCGGTGTTAAGCCCGTGGCAACAGGTGCAGCAAAGTTTGGAAACAGCCATTAGGCAAACGTTGTGCAACTATAGGGAAAGGGAGAATGAGATCCCTGAATCAGAACCATTTCTAAATGCAGCTTTATAAAACCGAAACAAAGGACTTGAATCTCATTATCCCTTTCTTCAGGTTTTTTCTTCAGGGGTTTTCCCTCTTCTCCTAGGGTAGAAAGGAATTTGGTGTGTGGAGACTCTCTTTTGCCATTTTTTTGAGACCAACCCAGTTCTTAAGGAGAAGAGAGAACATTAAGAGGCAAAAAGAACCAAGACATTCCTTAGCTTAATATATGTGCTGGCATAAGTCAAACTACTGCTTTGAATTTCGGCTTTTCTCACTTTTTCCCCATCTAAGGAGGACTGCGATGCTTTTGCTTTGCTGAAAAGCACAGTAAAACCCTTTGTGGCAGTCTTCTGTGGGCAGCTCAAATTCAAAGCTGCACAAGGAACCAGAGTTTCTCTGTAATGCTGCAGTATGTATCTCTGCCTTCCCCTTCCTCATCAAAGCATCCTTCCTCCAGCCAAAGGCAGCAGAGAAAACCACCTGTAACACGTTCTCTGCCTCCTCTGGCAGGCAACCATTTTGTCTAATTTGTTTCCTCATGTATCTGAAGGCCTGACCATATTTCACTTCTCATTTAAATTCTTAGATCTGTCTGAAACTGCATCAAGTGAAGGCTCCCAATCAAATATATTTTAATTGCTGCTGTGCGGGCATCCTGCTATTACAGGCATGCAAATAGGGAAGTGTGTAATGGACTTTTGCTTGCTTTTTCTCTATGGTCAGTGGTGCTGGGCTGATTCCAGGATGTCAGAGACCCCAGGGTTTTCCAGCACCTCATCACCTTTCCAAACAGAGTGGCCAAAGGCAGATTTCGCAGACTCCAAAGCATGGTTCCCTTGCTGGGATGAAGGTGTTGGCTGTGGCTTCAGTTCAGAGCACACCCAATTTCCAGCTCTGTGCTAACCAGAAAGTATCCCAAGGTATGTTGAGAAGAAGACAAGAAAAACATTAGAGAGAAAAACATTATCTGAATCAAGACACGTAGCACTTGAGTCCGTTGGTGCAAGGAAATGACTGGCTGAATTCTCTGGAGACTGGCAGAGGAAATGTGAATCCAAATGACTCCAAAAAGGGTTCCATCAGTCAAGACCAAAGAGGTGCTAGTGGAAAAGTTGTGCTTAATGCTCTAAGGCTATGTCTGTGCAGTCCCCTCATCCTCCGGGAATGAGAGCGCTCCGTGCACTAGCACATATGAAAGCTGCTATGCCTGTTAGAGGTGCTGGCCATTCAGCTTGGCCCAGTAATGCATCGGTGCCCTTTCATCCACACCTCGCCCAGCCAAGCACAGCCAGGTCACCTAGCTGATACAACAACCTCTCAGTCTAGTGGGAAACCACCTCCCCACATTGTGCAGTGATTTCCCACCGCAGAGACGAAATCTTGTCCTTGTGACGAGCTACCTTGCTGTCTCCACAAAGCACAAAGTGGCAACGTGCACCAGGGAAGCAGGGGAAGCGGGATGGGAAGAGTTGGTTCTCCAAGGGTGTGTTGTTTGCTGTGCAAGGGCCCAGGGGGATACATGTGTGTGGTGATATCCTCGCACAGTGCTGTATTGCCTAACTAACTGAAGTATAAACTTCTTTCTTATATAGAGATCTATTTATTAGCCTGCAGGGAATTCATGAGGTAGTGTGAACACAGATGTGCTTCTCTGAGAAGGAAGAGGGACAAGCAGGATGATTCTTGAGGCTGCTATAGGTGATGGGAACACTAAAGTGCATAGAACAACTATAGCTGTTTAGATTCAGATATACCAAAAATAAAATGGTGCCTCAGTCCATGTGGCATGGCGGGAGCTGGGCTGGTAGCATCCAACACGATATTCATACCTCCTCTTATGGGGAGGCTTTCATCTTGACAGTAGTTTCACTTCTTGTTTGTACAAGTAGCACTGAAACGTTGTTTGTCGTCTGAGCAGCAGGGTAATGGTGTGGTCCCCATCTCTCCCTCCCACGTGCACTTTGCTCAAACATCCTCATTGTTTCCAGAGTGATGGTAAGTGTGCAATGTCTGAAGTACGCCAAATACCCAACCCGAGACAAAGGAAAAGTAAATGCCCTTTCAACAAGAAGGCATATCCCCTTGTTCAGAACTGTCCCAGCCGTCATCTCTTCTATGCCATACCTGGGTGAAACAGATGAAAGTTATCCTTGAAACTAAGCTCTTAGACAGGATGTTCATTCCTTTTTCTCCTCTTCTTTGCTTTTTTATACATTGAAGTGTACATCTATATTTATTTTTCCTCTAAAACAAGTGAACACAAATGTGATGTGGAGATAAATTCCCTTCTCTAAAACACTTTTTGGTCACAGGAATGTACACGTTTGTATTTCCACACCCACACACATTCCAATATCAAAAAATTTGTAGTCCCAAAATTAAGATGCTTTTAAAAAAGTTAAAAGGCCAGATTTCTCTGTTGGCTTTTATCCTTCATTAAGAGCAAGAAGATTACCTGAAATCATGATTTATTCTTTATATTCTGCCTGAGTTAATTTTAAAATTCCAATCAACAGATGCAAGGAAGAGAGGGGGGAAAGCTAGTGGGGGGTCACGTTAGGCTTTGAAAAGGAAAATTAGAGAGAATGTTTTCCTTTCTAATTTTTTTTCCCCTTTGGGTTTCAGGTTGTAAAATGGTTGATTAAAGGATGCTTTCTCCAAATATGTTGTCTTCAAAATATGTCCTCATGCTGTCTGGATTTAAAAGAGTCAATCCAAGAGACTGGGAGTGGGAGCAGGAGGGAAAAAGGACAAAACCAAAACCCCTAAACCAAGCCCTTTTCTCTGTTCCTGGGTTGGTTTTGAGCATCTTTTCATTATAAGCATCTTATTTGGTTCAGCAATCTTGTCTGTTTAGCTCTTCACAACAGGGGTTTCCTTATCCCCACTGCCAAGGGGGAAACAAGTTTCTCCAAAGGAGGGGGAAAAAAAAAGCTACAGCCTCAGATTTGAGCACTGGCTGTGCTGTAAAACTTTACACAAGCTGGAACAAGGGCCGTGAAGAATCCACACCCGGCTACTCTGGTACAAACAGTGTAGAGATTGACACAAGGGAACCTACGGACATTTAATCACGTCGGGCACATCCCGTCCAACACAGGGCAGCTGTCACCCACATACACATGCACACACATAGCCAGCTTGATACAGGAGGGCCAGGATGAGAAAAGAAAGATGCAGGTACTCAATGAGACGTGGGCAAAGGCAGAGTGTTCCCTTGAGCATTAGCAAGCCAGGCAGATACTTAACCTAATCATGTCAATTACAATTGCACCAAAATTTAAAAATCGATAAATTAAATAAGCAATGGCAAATGGGGGATCTAAAAGGCCTTGGTTGTTGAGCAACAGGGTCAAGAGAAGTGAAAACCATTAGCTTCTTCATTTTGCCGTGTTGACACTTTAAACATACTGTTCCTTAGGACAGATGTAAGGAGCCCGGGAACCGGGAGGTGGGCAGCAGAAGGAGATGTCAGAATGATGAGGATAAAGATCTTGTGGGAGATCTGACAATGGGGTATAGACATGAGGGATCTTCTCCAGATATCGATCTTCATGTGAGTAACAGCGGGTCAGGTAATCACTCGCATTCGATATCTCTGAGTGACACTTTCCAAAGTTCTGTAAGTAGAGACAAAAGTCAATGGGATCATTCGCCATAAAACATACAACCCTTCAGTTCCTTGCTGAGGCACACATATAGCAAGTAGGATGGAAAATCATATAGTTCTGCTTACTGCTTCAGAAAAATAGAAACCCAGGTGATAAATCCTCACATTTCAGAAGTTTTGTCTCAGTTCCCAAAATATCAATATTGCTGACTAATATGTGTAGATTTTGCCCCTTGTTTGTAGATGCTCTGCCTCTCTGGATAAAATATACAGTTGGCCAAGAAAGGACAGTTTATTTTCAATCTTCCTAACTCTTCCACTACTGAGTTGTGAAAAAGCAGTGCTTGTATGCATCATTAATCTAATCCCGGCTCATGCTCTTTTATTTAAAGGGCACATGTGTCTGACCAGGGACTTTGGAGGCAAAACAGGATATTGTGTCTAACATTTACCCAGTAGACAGGAGTGTATGTGCTAAGCTTTACCTGTGCGAGCAGTTACACTGAAAGCCTTGGGGCCAGTTTTGTAAGTCAAATCAACTACAGAGATTACAAAGCACTCATAAAATCAAGACCGTTCTCTGCTCCCACGATCTTCCCTCTGCTGGAATGGATTCTTATGGATGCTTTGCAAAATCTGATTCTTCCTCTTTAAGTGCCAAATGAAATGAAACCCCCCCGGAGTCCAAAGTGCTTTGATTTCTATTGAGATAATTTTGCAGAGGTGTGGCAAGCGCTACTGAAGAAACACTGCTTCTTCGAGTGCAAAAAATCGCAGAGACCCTTTTTCTCCCGGAAAGCTCCATGCAAACAGCAGCAACAGGAAGACAAAGACCCCCCTGCTCTCCTGGTGTGCCCGGGGGGCGCCTGTATGAGCTCCCAGGAGCGCAGAGCTTTCCCACAGCCCAGGCCTCTGGCTCCCCAGAGGGTGGCAGCAGATGGGAAGGATTCCTCCCTGCTCACGGACCCTTTCCTCCGGTTTGACGCCCTGCAAGATGGCCCAAGCAGGAGGGACATCTAGCGAGGACAACGCTTTTGGTCTTTAAAATCAGCGCACATTCATGGGCTCTCACCAAGGGCTAATCTCTTCTCAAGAGAGAGCAAATGCACTGGCAACCACCTTTTATGCCTGTGGTTTGAACTGGGGCTGGTTGAAGTAAGTAGCTTGCCCTTAAGTCCTTCCTTGTTCTCTTTCAAAATACCAGAAACAGTCAGTTTAGTGGAAAGGACAAGGATTTGACCCTCAGGAGAAAATGCCTGAAGGAACAGAACAATCTACTCTGCTGATCTGCTGCCAGTTCCTGGATAAATATTTCACCAGGATGCTTAAAAAATTATATAGAAAACAAAGCGTTGATGATAATTTATTAATGGTGCAGACTGCTAGAAAAGGCAACAAGCAAGTTGGAGGGCTGCACAGTCTTATGGCAACTTGAGGAACCGCCTCGCTAAGAGCAATGAAAGCCACGAGAGGATGGAAAGTTTGAGCGGCAGGAAAACAGCAGCAGTGCTAAGGTCAATCTGATTTTCACTTCCCTTTTCTTGGCAAAACTGTATACCCCACCACTTAGGCTTTTAAAAGTCAGCGATCTTGACCTGGCCAGATAGCTCCAGGCCCCTTCTATTTAGAGTTGCTGCATTGATACCTGAAATTCGGGTGGGCCATTCCCACAGCTACCTCATGAGGTTTTTGCCCACTTCTGGCTTTTAATTGCAAAATGAAAGAGTGGAGAGGTGCTGTGCAGCATTACAGCATTTACCTGGAGGAACCCAAGCCAGGGAACATGAGGAAGTATCAGTAACTCTATCTTAACCCCTACAGTCTCTTCCTACCTGCTTTAGGCAGCCCTGACTCACAGCTCTCCCATTCCCAGGTGGGAGCTATATTTACGCAGAAAGTTTATGCCTCTATAGAATTCAAGGCTCAGATTTACACTATACCACACACAACCCTAGGGCTGGAAAACTGGGCAGGCTGTGGCAACACATGCTTCAAGTCTGGGGACAGTTATCTTAATACAAATGCTACAGCGTAAACAGACATCCATACCATAAGGGAAGCAGGGAACAAAGAACAGCTGTTTGCTATTCTTCTGATTGCACCAGCTGATAAAAAGGGATAAAGAGGGGCTAACAGCTAGGGAGAGTTAGTCAGCACAGAATGCTCAAAGGCTATCTTCCTGTATAATCTACTCTCAAGAAATCTCAAACAGAACAGAACTCCTTTCCATACCTGCAAAGGGTAAAAAAGTATTAGCTGTGCTGGCCTGCTGCTTTTTAGAGGTAAGTCATTAACTGATACCTCAGTTTTCTGGATAAAGCTAACCTGAAAGGGAAGTTGGCTCAATGATTGAAATTTAGTTAGACATAGCAAGCAAAAGGGCCTCTTAGCAAGGCCAGCAATTTATTATCAATTAAGTGGGAGGGTAGGTTTTTATGCTTTTGGAGCATGCAACAGAAAAGTGTAGGACTTCATACTAATATGTGCACTTGAAAGGTCTAATAGATAGAAAGGTCTAATAGGAAGGAGATTCTCAGTTAACATAAGTAGACATCTTGTGTAAATTGAGCTGGTTGTTAATAACTAACACTGAAAGGAGCAGAAGGGGTCATGAGATACTATTTTCTGGGCTGCCTCTTGACAGTATACTGGGTCAGCAAAGCATCTTTCTATTTATCTGTAACTTAATCTGGGCATGAAACAAGCTTCCGTGAAGTAGGGCTAGAGAAACTAAGTGCAATGTTGTCAGCACTTCCATTTGGCTAGGTGCATATGAACAAGCTCTTTTCTTTCTGGTTGGTATTTTGTGCTCACACTTCGCAGGTGGGAGCGGGGCCAGAGCAGGGCAGCTGGAGAATGGCAGCATCAGGCTCGGAGGAAGAGACTTCCCTGTCTCCTTTCACCTTTGTGAAGCCAGGAGTCACATTGCTCTGGCTTTGTTCCCTGATCTCATTTCTAACCAGCGAAAGGGAAGAGAACAAAATCAGCCTGATGTTTTTTAACATATTTAGCAGCCAGTGCCCTTTGACTTCCTTCCCCAGTCCCACTGTGACTTTTCCCAAATCTAATTTATCTTTAACAAAGTTTGAAATTAAATTAGGGATAATGAACTAATTAAATTGAACTGGCACACAATTCTGCCACCTTCCCCCACCTGACTTCTCCCACTTGCCTTTGTTTCCAGCATGACTCCATACAACTCTTCATTATCTGGGTTACATCCTCCCCTCTCAGTTTTATTTTCAAGAGCTTGATTAAAGGGGATGTCAGCAATCTATCCATTTCAGACAGCCTAGAAGATTACCTTTAAACAGTCTTTATTTGATTGCATTAGAGAGCTTTTATTTCTGCCATGACTTACTCTCAACTCTTCTCCATCCCCTACACACCTGTTGCCAGCTTCTCTTCTATTTGCAGATCACCTCTTTGGTAAAACTAGGTGTGCTGCAGCCAGCTTTCCCTCTGATCTGACCATGTTCTATACTTGTAATCATCTTAAGATAATGAGTTCTTACTGGTCTAAAAGTGAAAAACTCCTTCTCAGGGTCCTGAGGATTTCTCTGCTATATTTTCCTCTGGAAAATCTGAAGGCTCTTACACGTGAGAGTTGGACAGATACTGCTACAGATGACTGTGGTTTCTGCTATTGCTCAAAAGTCCAAGAGCCAGTTAATAACCTCTCATGCAGTTTAAACTTGTCTTTAGTCTTGCAGCACGGCTCACAAACAGAAGTAGGCTGGTTTTCTCTGCTTGGCCAAACTCAAGGAAAAGACAGTGCACGTACATGCATGTGTTAGCCTGTTGCCTGGCTGGGAAAAGTCCCTGCTGTTCAAAACTATTCAAACTTTGGGCTGCCACTACTCTGCCCCTCTCCATCAGTTGGTTTTGAATTTTGGGATGGACTGATGGATGGAAAGAAACAGTTTTGTTGAGTGACAGCAACAGAGGACTGTTGTTATCCTGGGGACCAGTCAGTGGAGAGGATGTAGGTGTTGGAAGATAGAAAATATAATGGGAACAAAAAGTAAGAATATTTTATTATGGTGCTGGGAGCCTCACATTGTCTCTTCCCTGTTTCTAAACTCCTTACTCAGCATTTTTGGGCTTCCAAGTATGGGCGCAACTTTAGGTATCTCCTGGCATGTCCTGCTCTCTGTTTGACACCTTATCTATGAGGGACCTCCTGGAACAATCACTGTCCTGAGTAAAGAAGGAACATTAATGTATCAGGGATGGGGGGGAACCAGTGGCGGTGAGCTTGCTCTTAGGAATGGTGGACTCTTGTGAGGACAAAACTGAGGGCAAGTGGGACAGAGGGGCTCACCCCTGGGTTCAGAAAAAGAAAAGGCTGAGTGTGAGGAAAGCTGAAATTCCCAAAATACAGTTGCAAGGACCTGTGATGAGGGATGCACCCACAGACACATGCAAGTATTACTTGTGCAGAAAACTTGCTCATAAAGTTGCATTCGTTCTTACAGCATGCTTTTAACTCTTGCTGTCTGTAGTACGTACCTGTTCCGTGTTCCTATAGCATCTTAGGGGATCAATATTAAACATTTCCCTCCTTGCTGTTTCTCTCCCAAGTCCTTCTCTACCTTTCTGGAGTCAGGGCAGGGCTGTTGTCCTCATTTACAAATGGGAAACTAATAAGGAGCCACCTTAGGTCTTTGCTTTATTTCTCCTGAAAATTGGAAATGGGGCTATTGACCTGGCAGGATATTCAGGCAACCTTGGTGTTGATAGAAAGGAAGTGTGGCAACTGGGAACTGAGTCAAGGCTGCTACATTTGATGGTTCTCCAGTATCCCCAGCTCAGTCTGCACTAAATCTGTAACTGGTACAGGTTTAATACTTTTATAGGGACATTCAGAAAGCAGAGCTAGGAATCTGAACCCTGGTCGCTAATTTGCTGGGATCTTGGTACAAGTTTCATGGCTTTGAGCTATTCTTGCTGTAAGAGGGAAAAGAAATTCCCAAACAAAACAGAGCAGGAGTGTGGGGAGGTGAAGGGGGAGGAAATAATTCAAAAAGCATAAAAAAACCCCTAAATGCCCTGATCTGTGGTGTGTCTTAGCAGGGAGATTTTGTGGCGGTGAGATTACACCTTCAAAGCACCATATGACTGGCTTTATTTTTACTTCAGAGAAACTGGGAGAATTTCCAAATTTGGATTTGGAGGATTACTGTCCTTTTGCTGACAATAAAATCCCCCACCCCAGGGAGGACAAGACCAGACCTCCCAAGGTGGATTAGGGAGCGCTTGCCTTGTTCAGCAGTGGGAGCGGGTCCCCCAGTCCAGCCTAAGAAACTGTTGGGAACTGGAGGTGAAGGCATAAGGGAGTGTGGCTGCTTTCAACCTCGTCTTCCTCTGGGCTGGCATTTTCATCCCCTCTCTCTGTGTGCAAGAGGCTGGCAGTGCTGCTGCCTGTTGGTGATGGGCAAGCAGGTGCCTGGGAGCTGATCAACACCTTTCTCCAGCGACAAACAGATCCCACCGCCAAATGGAGGAAAGAAAAACCAATCCAAAACTTACTGTCCACTCTCGCTTGTTACATCTACGAAGACCTTGATCCTCATTCTGGGAGCAGGGGTGGGTGAGACACCGCAAAAGAGAGAGGTTACCGTTCTGGTCCAGGCCAGGCCTGCTGCAGACACTTACCTAGGAAGGCTTTTGCTACAGCAAGGGAACTACAGGGCTGCTTCCAACACAGGAACACCAGGGACCACAGGGATAAAGGCAAACAGAACTAACCCATTGCACATGTTGCACCCAGGTATTTCTGCTCCACCTTCACCCACCTGCTAGCACAGATGTTCCTAGTCTGCAAGGAGGCACAAATCAACAGGACTGTCCAGTCAGACTTTTTAAAAACACTGTTTTTTTCTCCTGCTTATCCTTCTGCACGGAGCTATTTCCCTCTTTCACAAGGATCCAATTCCCTTGTCCTATATCTTCTTTTCCAAAACGCTCCTCTCCATCCTCAATCTACTTTTTCTCCATGTGCCTCCTCTGATCTACCCTGGGTAACCTGGGAGGGATTCAGTGAACTGCAGAGCACCTCATTTCTCTCTTCCCTTTCTTCCTTGTCTCTCCACTCTCCTCTGCGCCTCTTCACTGAGTAGCAGTGGGGCCTGTAGCCCCATTAAACCCACAGCCCCTTCCTCCCATTTAAAAGGCAGCTAAATAAAGGGGAAGGAGCAAGGCAGAAGCTGCAGTCACCACAGCTTGGGGAATACACAGGAGCAAGGGAGAGCCATAGCCGAGGAGGGAGCTGCCAATGGCACTTCCTTGGCCAACAGCTCTTGGCATCGCCCTGAAAATCTCCCATGGAGCTGGGAAAGGGAGTTGCCTCCCTTTCAAACAGGAACCTGGTGACTTTAATACTGGAGAAAAGGGTTTGATTATAGGGCAAGAGAATGTAAGAAGAACTGAAGACACCTCTTTCCACTGCAGACACCATTCCATTTCAAAGGTGGCTGGAGATGATCCGGAACAACCATTTGTAGGTTTAAATGCAAGCTGAGTCCTAATCAGTCCCTGCCACAGGACCTGAGCTTGAAAGATCTTGGTGACGCTTAAACTAAGTGGTCAGCTAAACATGAGAACAGGGTAACAGTCAGGTCAGTTCTCTGATTTTGAGAAGGAGAAAACCAAAGAAAATAGTCTTTCTCCCTCTCTCTCAAACATCCAAACATGCTGTCTGCACCAATCTCCCGCAACACAAGCTCTCTGATTTTTGCATACGTGGTCCCTCTCTGTCTGTCTCTTATTCACTGACTCTTTCAGATGCAGGAACCTTTATGTGTTCCCGTATTCTCTCACAGACTCTCCCACCTTGTTCTTTCACACATGCACATATGCTCCATCTTATCTATAGTTGCTTCCATGCATACAAACTCTTCCCCCCCCCACCCCCTTCAGTCAGTCCCCTTTTCTTTCCCTCCCTATCTTGTACTGACTAGCTTGGAAAGGCCCCCTTAACATCGCCACAAGGTTTTTGGCTACAGTTTCTGCACATCCTAATGTTGCTGCTGCGCCTTACAAATATTCCCCAAACCAAATCCCACACCAAAAGCTCTACCCTTCAAACCCACCTCGTTTCTGCCTGTGTCTCCAGCCACACTGACTGCAGGGGGGGCAGACCCCCTGTTCCAAAACAAAGCCATTAACCCTCTCCCCCTCCCACATGCCTCGCCTCACTGTAGAAAGCAAAGGAAAACACTGCAAAGAGCATGCACAGAAGGCAAGACAAGGCAAAGGCATTCCCATCAGCACCACAAGAAATAAGGGTAGCAAAGAGAGCAGCCATCGTGGGCAGCGTGCAGGAGGTGGAGGGAGTGAGGAGGAAGACAGACTGGATGCATGGGGGCCACTCCACAGGAAAGGGGGGAGATGCAGGGGAGGAGCACTGACTTTGGAGGGGTGCAGTGAGGAAGCCAGAGTGTGATCGTGTACCTTGAGGCCAGAATCTGAGGGGAAAGGGCCTAGAGTGACATGCGCTAGCGTAAGTTGGGCTGGATGGTTGCATACTCGACTAGGTCTCCGCCAGCATGGATGGAGGTCCGAGGACTGGGTGACGAGGCCAGAGCGGAAGTGTCCAGCTCTGCATAGTGGACATCACAGTCCTTGTTGCCAGAGTTCTGGAGAGAAGAGAGCAGCAAGGCGGTGGGGAGACGGGAGGGAGGAATTGGGGTTGAAGTGGGGAGGCGGGGGAGTGAGAACACAGGAACCGTGCAGAAAGTGGG
Organism: Rhinoptilus africanus; assembly: GCA_013400135.1. Lineage (NCBI taxonomy): Eukaryota > Metazoa > Chordata > Aves > Charadriiformes > Glareolidae > Rhinoptilus > Rhinoptilus africanus. Next base: position 409,368 of record VXBO01010634.1, read on the forward strand.
GAGTGAGTGAATGAGACAGGAGAGGGAGTGTGTGAAGGGGGGGGGAAGAAAGAAGAAAAGGGTGAGGGGGGGAGGAAGAAAAAACAGTTAAAAAGAGGGAGGTAGGGAGGTAATGAACAATCAGTCAGGTAAAAAACCCAAAGCAAAGATCCCAATGGCGCTGCTTCCCAAATCTGCCACTGAGCTGAGTGACCCCAGCCCAGGTTGGCAGCACTCCCAGCAACTGCCCCATCTGCCCCTTTTACTGGGGCTGCTCCCAGCAGCATCTTGCTGCTCTGATCTTCCCATCTACCCCTCCCGGATCAGCGTTTTCCTTAGTCGGCGGTAGTTAAGTGAATTCAAACCTGATCGGATACCTTGAGCTGTCACTTTTGACCCAGGAATTTGGGGTTCACTGCAGCACACTGGAGGCAAATGCAGTGTTGGAGGCATGAGTGAAAATCATGGAGAAGGCTTGAATTTTGGGTGTTGGGAAGGAGGTACTTGGAGGAGCGGCTTCAAAGCCGTAGCTCCCAGGGCAGTTTTGCAGCAGGCACGTTGCCATAGGGAAATGACTCTACTTAGCCAATACTGTTGTTTTGCCCTAGCACGGGGGCTGGAGAGTTCTACATTTTAACACAAGGCTTAGCTGCACAGTATGCTATTGCAGATTAACTATGCAGCATGATTTGGTCATCATTATAACGTCTAATAGATGCTAAAAGCATCTTTCTTTGGCCTGAAAACATTTGTGGGTATTCCCTTACTAAGCGGGCTTATCAGCAAGAACTGCGTGAATGGAATATTATCCAATTTGTCTGATCATTCCTACCCAGACATCTTTTGTGCTTTGCAAACAATAATGGTCAGAGAACCCTGGAATGCAGGATGGCCTGGAAACCTCATGTCTCAGTGGGGAAAATGAGTCACCAGGAGGGGCCCTGGTGTCAGTAGCCGAGGTGTGAGGGGGTACCCTGGCTACGTGCCCTGTGGAGTTTCTTTAATACTCGTTTTTGGGCCCGATTTCTGTGCCAGCATTAGCCAAGCATCTGCTAAGCCTCTCTGAGAGGAGACAGTTGTCTCTTCCAAATGAAATAGCTTTCCAATTTCTCTATCCCCTTTCCAAAATGGCTGCATCACATGGCAATTGTGCAAAAGGTGTTTAATTTGAAAATGTTTCTCTTCTCTTTGTTTGGAAGTGTCCTCAGCCACGTACCAGCTGTGGCAGAGCCATTTTCATAAGTTTATAGCCCTGAAATGAGCTGGTTTAGTGCCTGTTGCTGGAAGGGGTTATTCAGTGAGTGATTATCTCTGACTGCTGTGCTGATCTGTGGCAGGGTTTGGCTCCATGCTGGTGTCCCCCCTGCCAGGGGTGAGGGGAAAGGGGAACACGGCTGCAGCAGCATTTCCAGTGTCTGGTTCCCTTGTGGTGCTCAGCAAAGCTGGACGCTGGAGGACCAGGAGGCTTGAGGTGGCCCTCTGGTCACCTCTCCAAGGGCAGGACAGATGGTAGCGGCAAGTTGTTGGCGTGAAAGCTGTGTATCCTATGGCCTCTCTGCTTTGTGTCTGGACCCAGACTGATGTCTAAAATTAGTAATGCCAAGTGTAGTCTCAACCCAAAACCTATGCCCTGCAGAACTCTTTCCCCCTGAATTTTTGTATCTCAGTACCTCCTCTAGTTCCAGAAAAAGGCAAACAAAGTCTTTACCTCCTCATTTTTATCCTGTCTACTTTGCCTCGCTCCTCTCTAAAATAGTGCTACCTTTCCACTGGAGGTGTTTTCTCCATGGAGTTCCCCTGCTTTCTGCCACTCTTGGGCTTGCTCCTTCTCCCTGCTGCTTGTTTGGAACAAAATTTATTACAATATCAATAATGTGGCTTGTATACAAGGTCGAGCACCACCACATGCAAGCGCTCTGTGTAAATCATCAGCATCGGCACCCTGGTAATTGCCCTGTAAACTGAAAGGAATTATTTTGCTGTCTGCAGCAATGAAACTTTCCTTTCTACCTGTGCAAATGGGTATTGCTGACACATACACTAATCATACTTCTGCTCCTACATGCGCTCCTACCTCCACCTCTCTCGCTCTTACTCCCTCTCACACAGAAACACACACCTCTGCTTTTACCCACACACCTTACTCCGCACACTGACACGCGTGGGTACCAGCACTCGGACATCCATAGCCTTGGTAGCTGTTATCTGAAACGCACACTCGCCTTTCCATCCCATTCACTCCTGCTTAGATATCCTCAAGTAAACCAGAGCTTTTGCCTAACAAGAGCTCAGAGACAAATGCTGCGGGCAACCCCATCACGCCCATGCCCACTTCTCTACCCTGAATTGTCCGCTACGCTGTCCTTGTGTATTTCCCTGCTAACAGCTTCATGTTATCTTTCCCACAGTTTGCAACACATAAGCATACATATTAATTTGTAGCCTCTAACACGGGGCCCACCCCTGCTCCCTTCGGCAGGTATCCTGTTCCTGCAGACGTGCCCCAGCCTCTCCCCTTCACCTGGTCCCCTGCCAGCACACGTCCACACACACATACCTGCACACCCTCTGTGGATTCCCCCTCCTCCTGCCTCTTCTGTCTTCTCCTGGCACCTCTCCTGTTTCCCCCTCCCTTGCTCTTCGCCATCACTAATCACTTTCTGACTCCTATTCTAGTGCTGTGAAATTGTCAACCCCAGGCAGTGGCTTTCACGCTGCCTGGTGATGAATCTAGTTTACCCCAAATTACGAGGTTTTGCACAATTCATTTAAAGCTGAACGCACCCGCTCCATTTTCCTGTAGTATCCGCTCCCTTCAACTCTCATCTTCTTTGCTACCCTCCCAAGTCAAATCTCCAGGTGAAGTGCAAGCAGAACAAGAACATCCTGCCTTTCTCTGGTGCCTTCCTCTCTAAAGGATCCCAGAACCACTTAGAGAGCAGAGCAGCTTCCTGCTGTATCCGACCACAGCGGGAGGCGGGCTGTGAGGTGGGCAGAGAGTGAAGATGAAGGAAATGCGCTTCCCTCCTCATCCTCCAACTGAGCCATCTCTCAGGTGAAGGACTGTGCAGGGCTAGCTTGCCTTGGTCAGTCCCTTAGCGTGCTGCTGAGTGTGGTTACTGGGCTGGAGCTGAGCGTGCTGGGTTTGTAACAACTGCTATCCCTGCTGCTGTTCCCTGGAGGTCTCCATGGGAGTGCCATCCCGGTCAGACACTCCTCAGCATCTCCACCGCAGGGAGGTGTTGTGTGCAACACGAACAGGAGGCCTCCGCAATGCTTTAGGGGTGAAAAAAGTGAGGCCTGTGAGTGGTCCTGCAGGGAGGAGGGCAAGAGCTGGTTCCTTTGCAAAGCGTGGATGGGCAGTGGGATGCACACCTGGCCCTGGCTGTGGCAGCACTTACTGCCTATGTTATCTGGGAAGAATCCAGCAAAACCAGCACTCCTTGTCAGCAAAGTGACACCTTCCTTCCCCTTGCCAGTCACAAACTTGAATAGCCTGCTGCATGCCCAAAAGATACAGCGATTTAGCAAGAAATGGGAGCAAGCCTCATCTCGTTCCTGGGGCAAAGAGCCAAAGCACGGTGCGTGTGCGTGATGGGAGAGCCTGATACCATTTACAGGGGCTGCCAGCCAAGCTGACCGGAGGACAGGTCCAATTCACAGCTGTGCTAGACTCATGCCAAGAGCGGGCAGAGCTGTGGCAGCAGTGGTTGAGTCACCCTGACACCGCATCCTTACTGCAAAGGGAGTTTCTCCATGTGCCAAATGAAGTGAGGGCTCCACAGTCCATCGCCTCTTGGCTAAAACCACAGGTGAGGAGCAGCAAGTGCCAAGCGTGGGACATAGAAATGCACCCTCTCAGACCAGGATTGAGAGCAGCAAACTCAGTTCCCATGGTTACGGAGCAGCTACCCATCAGGCCCCATCTCACATCACTAACTCTGCCACTTAATTAACTGACTGCTCGTTATTTCCCGAAATGAGCTCCTCCATCCTCCTGCTGCCTGAAATTCAGCTCTCAGCTGCTTTCCACGGAGCAACCCGTCTGGCTCTAGCGTCCTGTGCTTCATTTAAAACTCAGCTACCTCTCAGCAAGGATTTATAAGTGCTGGAGACAAGCCCCAGGACTGAGGGAGGGCTCCAAAGGGAAGTTTTTCTTCGGAACATCAGCCATGTTCAGCTAGGATGATGTAAATAGGATCACATCAACACAGCTCAGTACAAAACTATGTCTTTTTATTTCCAATACCCTCAGCGTCTGCAAACTTCTGCTCACTAAAGGTCACTGGGCCCTGTTCTTCTATTATCTGCACAGGAATACACATTAAAGGGTCACACCAGGATGAATGTCGGGAGGGTTATAATTAGTTATGCTTATAAAATATTACACTAGTATGGGCTGATATTTATACTGCTTTCTCAAACAAATGGGTTCACGTTGCTGAGATCTAGAAGCACCAGGCTTGGCGTGTAGTGCTCTGCACCACCCCTCCTGGAGGAAGAGTTTGAGAGAGACCTGTGGCATTTACGTGGGGATCCTGTGTCTCCCATGGAAGACTCGGGGGTAGAAGCCCCATGCCATGGGTTGAAGGAGGGAAAGGATATTGTCCAAGGACTGGGAGGAGGAAGGTTTTCTGTTTTCTTGTTAAGGGAGAACCCTAATCCTACCTGTTTTCTTTTTCCTATGCCTTTGCCCTTTAAATCTAACATTTCCTTCTTCAGACTCCATCCTTGAAAACCAGCCTTTCCTGCATGGCTGCTAACATCTCTCCCTAACCCTTAATCTCTCTGCTGCTGCTGCCTCACATTAGCATCTCCCGATCTGAGGCTGAACAAATCCACAGCAAAAAACAGGGGGTTTAAAGAACTTGTTGTCGATAGAGAGTTAAATGCTGGCGTGCTCTGCCCTGCAGATAATTGCTTTGTGAAGCTTTCACTGTGGAGCACGTTGCTTTTCGAGAGCTGCTTCATCTAGCTGCAAACTCTAACAGGGGCTCAACTGCAGGAGATGAAGAGTGACCGAGGTGGGATAGCTGGCTTTTGTAGGCTTAGCTGTCATATGTAAGTAAAGATGAAACTACCACAGGTTGTGATAGTCCTCTGATGAATATTTGGAATAATCAGGGTGTGTTACTGAGGAATGACCCATAAAGGCACAGCTCTATGAAAGCCAAGGGCAAAGGAGGCAAGTGCTGAGTTAGGGTCAGTGCTATTTGAGAGGTGAGCTGAGATCAGAGTGTGGAGGTTGCCTTCCTCCAGGAGAGGATGCTCCTGGACTGTGAAGGCTGCTTGTTCACCCCTGTGGGTGGTGGAGTCTTCATTTTTTAGGGTGAGATATCCCATGTGAAAAGCGGTGAGGCTGGGGGCAGGCAGCACTGTTAGCGTCCTGATCTCCTTACCAGTTTGTCAGTGTAGGGAGAGGGCTCGGTGGCAGCCATGTCATAGTATGGAGTCTGCAAAGGGAGTTTCTGCATTTCCTCCTCATGTGTCATGTTGTCTAAGTGAACAACCTGTAATAGAGGAGAGAGAAGAGGGATGAGGAGAGCAAGTGCTATCCTTCTGTCACAGCTTGGGGCAGCATTTGCTTCAGGTCAGACCACCACAAGGCAGCACCGTGAAGGGCAGTGCATCTTACCTTCTCCCTGGTTCCTACCACGTTATTTGTCTCCTGAACTCTTTCTTTCATTCTCACACCCCTCACTGCCACTCATGACATTCAAAATGGGAGGGGTGCTCAAAAGTCCTCACAGCTAAGAGCCCATTTGAACACCATTTCATCTATCATTCAATCTCCACTAAAGGGAACAAGCAGAATCCAAATGACATCTTTCAGTCAGTGCCAATCTTTAGGAATTCTGGGCAGACAAGTCCTTACTTGCTGTCTCAAACTTAGGCCACAGACTAGTTCATTCTTGCAAACCCGGTTTTCCAAAATTCAGGCACTGCGGATGCTGCTTGAAATCAGATTTCCTTGCCAGAGGAAGGAACTTGCATCTGGGCTGGGGAGGCATACCTGGATGTCTTCTGCAGTCAGGTGGCTTTTCATCTCCTGTTTCCTCTTTGGTGGAGGGGCAGGTTTGTGGGATGGAGGCAAGTCAATTCTGCAGACAAAGAAGTGGTTGCTGATTAGAGAGCAAGCGAATGGGGTCTGCTTGCTTTGTTGTGCCGTAACAAGCCGGATCCTGCATGCATCAAAGATTTGATTATGTTTGTCACCAAACTGCCAATATAATCATATAGATTATTCTCAGTAACCTCCCCCATGCCCTCTTTCTCACCCCAATTAGAATTGTTAATAGAAATAAACTCTTCTCCTAGCATTCTGTTCCTAATTCCAAGAAAATCCCCATGTTGGATTGCAGATCCTGAGGGTGCAGCTGGGATACCTGTCTTCCAGCCCTGTTTTTGGAATGACTCCAGATCATACCATGGGAGGTGGCTCGTTTTATGGCTGTAGGGTGCCAGAAAGCGCCTGGCAGTGGTCACTGCAAATCAGCAAGATAACGTCACCCCTAGGTCAGGAGCTTATCTGGAAAGGTAGCACCTGCCACAGCCTTCCCAGTAGGAATTTGAATCGTCCTCATAGACACACTGTGCCACGCTGGGACATTTATCCCTGACCCTAGCCAGGGGATCAGCTTTTGCCCTAGAGCATAAGGATTGGCAGCCATAATAATCCCAGCCTAGAGACTGCCTCTGCACATTCTGTTCATATTCACAGATGTGTCTAATCCTTTTACAAAACTTATTAAAACTCTGATCCACTAATTAGTTGGGCCCCCCCTCCCTTCTCTCTGTATGAACTTCACCAGATCTTCTGACAGAGGTGGGCAACTTTCCTTGGCAACCCAACGGATTCCATTGTGGGACCAGGAATGTGTGTATGGGGGTAGGTAAAATGGGTCCCCAAGCCTCTGCAAAACATTGACTCTATGGCTCTAAAGAAAAGAAATGCTATTTACTTTTGGAGGGTACTCCACAGTAGAGGCAGCACCTCTGCAGACTAGGGTACCATTGTGTTTCTATTCTCGGCTAAAGTGGCTCTTCCCTGTGCCTTCTGGAGGACCATTGTGGGAAGTGGATTGTCTGAATGCATCTCTATCACAGGGCCAATGCTGTTGATGCAATTTCACCTTGTGGTGCTATTTTTTTGTTTGTGTGTTTGCCTTTCTGTCTCTCCTGCTTTCCTCGGTTCTCTTCCCTCCCTCTCCCATTATCCTCCAATGCCCTCTCTCAAATGGGATTAAACGGAGCACAAAATGTGGACAAGATGTAACAACAGTTGAGGTGGGGGTTATTTTTCAGGAAGAGGCCAGGGTAAACGTTTCTGAAGAGGGCCCTGTTCATGCTGAGTAGGCTGAACTCCACACCACCGAATTCCCCACCCGGGATCTGTGCTGCACCATGTAGGGCAGAGCAAAGCAAGTACCTGTCCGAGAGGAGCCTCTGGGGCATCCCCTCTCCCTATTCTCATATTGCCAGGCTTTGTGTCTTCAGGCTGGCATACAAAACTGGAATGCTGAGTGGATGTGAATCCTTTCTGGACTCTTCGGAATACATTCAGAGGTGTTCAGGGTCTGTCAAGACCCCTCTCTGACGACAGAATGTGATACAGTTTAATTCAGGAGCCTGAAACCATTTTTCTGAAAAAGGAAGAATGGGATCCTCTCCTCCCGCCAGAGGTGAGAGTGGCACCGAGCAGCTGCGCTGTGTCAAAGGATATGCTACAGCAAGAGCAGCATCTGGGTGAACATCATTTTGCTGCAGTTTCCACTTAAGGCTTGCGATAAGAGTTCAAAAATAGGAGAGAGCAGGATGGGAAGCATTAGGGGGCCCCAAGGAAGGGAAGGGAGTCAGAGGAGTGAGCCAGAGGGTGGCAGGCAGGAAGAAATGGCAGGAAAAACAGTTTGCCACCAGGCTTTTTTTGTGTGCAGGTAGTGGAAGAGCCAGTGGTGCTCCTTGTCTGCTGCCCGGTCCAATAGCACCCGTACCATCAGTGTGCTGTCCTTCTGCGAGCACGGGGCTACTTACAGGTCATTGTCCGTTTCAGTGCGGTTCTTTTGTTGCCGCCTGTAGACAATAATTACAGTGATAGCCACACCGATGATGAGAGCTGCTGCGATGACTCCTCCCACGATCCCAATAATGCCTCCTGGGGCACCCTGAGGTAGTGGCTTATCTGCAACACACAGGGAAGCACAGGAGAGAGGGTTAGAGCATAGACAACACAACTGGTAAGGCACAAAGACCAGCAGAACCAGGGACTCTGGAGGCAAAGATGTCAGCATGCTCTGAAACGGTCTCAGGTAGCCGTGTGCCAGCAGGTCATACCAAAATGTAGCAGTCAGAGCTCAAAAGGAACAGAAATCTTTGGCTACAATTGCAGCCCACTGTGTCTCCAGGAGCTAACCGCTTCCTTACTCTATTCTGCAATTTCCCCTTAAATCAGGCAGTTATTCCTGGATCCAGTTTTGTGCCTTTGTTCTGTCCTCGAAGGCAGAAGGGTTTAGGGAATAAAGGTGAATCCAAACAACCACCCCATGTGGTGCAGGTGGACTTATGTACCTTCTACTTGATATTATTTAACGATCCTGAAAGCTTTCTACAGGCTTTGTCAGTGTCTTCACCAAATTCTTGGTGTTCTTGAAATGAAGAAGATCTTTGATATTTATTAATGTAGACCTTAAAAGACCTAAGGACCAATACTCAGTTTATTGAGGTGAAGTAGAGGTATGTGAACCCCTAAACCTTATAAAAATCTGTCCTGAATGTAGGATTTAGGGGCAAGGGGGAAATATATTGTATCTTGCATTTCATCTCCTGTTTGCCCCATGGCTGGAGAGCTCTGTGACTTGGGCCAGCTCCTTGGTGACTAACATGGACCTCATTCAAAGGAAACCTGTCCCATGGGCCTGATGGGAAAGCGCTTTGAAACATACTATAAAAGGATTTAATTTGCTCTACCTTCCAACCTAATTAAACTTGAAAACTAGCTAATTGGTACTTTGTACTTACAGCTCAGGCAGTGATGAAAGAAGGAGATAATTGGAATGGAGGAAGAAGGAGGAGGAGGAGAAGGAATTCAGGGGAGGGGAGCGAGACAGGGATGAGGGAACAAGGTGCTCTGTAGAACTTGGCTGTCACACCTGATTTTTGTACTTTTCTTAATGCCCTGGCTACTGGCTGCTCTTAGAGACTAGCTGCTTGACTATAAGGACCTTGCTCTGCAGCAGCTATGGCGTTGGGTAACATAGTGCTGGCCAGCATCTCCACTAAACTGCCCGTTCCCAAGAACTCAAAATTATACCCACTTTACACGTGTGCATGGCTGTTAAATGTATGCATACAAACTGCATGCAGCAACTTATACAGGACTTTTCAGGGTGAAAATTTGCCACTTACTCCCACCTCACATCCACGGAAATCCCACGTACCAGGCGCAATTGCAAAGCTGACTGCCCTGAATCACTGCCAACAGCCTATTCCCAGATCTCACCTCACAGCCAGCCTTCTTCACCTCCCAGATTTGCTGCTGTCATCCAGGAGTGAACTGAGGTGTGTAAACATTTCCCAGGGAAATCCCCTCTCTGGTCGATACCAACAAATTGCAGCGCAGAGAACTGGCATGTTTACTGTATCAGTGCAAAACACTCGAACTCCCAGCACCATGCTGAGACATTGCTACCAATGAAGGATTTGGGAATTCCCTGGGAATTGTCTTGGCACTGATCCCCCATCCTTTTCCTGAATAATTCCGTGAAAACCATCTTTTCTCTTGCTTCACAAGGCTACCCCAGAGTCTCCATCGCTCAGCATCCCACACCCTGCCTTCCTCTGTTCCTTAATTAAGAGCTCAGAGCTGCATGGCTTCGAGTGGCAGGATGCTGCCGTCATCAGAACGTGAGGCTCCATTCTCCACTGTCGTTGGCAGTGGCAGTCTCTTTCTTTCTCTTCTCTTCCCTTCTCCATAAGCCACATTATCTTGTAAATAATATTTCTGCCTTGAGACAGTTCACTTACAGCCGTGCTGAGGCAGGCAGCGGACGTGTTGCAATCCAAACCCCCAGCCAGGCTTCGAGATTGTGGCAGGGACAGCGACTCTAAAGAATCTTCCAGTCGCTTTGGCTGGGGCATTTCTAAGATGAATTGGCCCCTAATGGCTCTCTGGATCGCAGGCAGCAAGCAGAGAACATCAGCCTCCTGCTACCGCTGTAAATCAGTAGGTGTGTATACATCTGTGTGGGAAGGGAATGGAAAGAGAAAAAGGGAAATAAATAAAGCAAGCTAAAGTGAATCTCCGGGATCTTGAACAGGGCTGTGTAATAGAGGAAAGGGGCCAGGAAAATTTAAAGAGAGGAAAACGTAACCACCAGTTTGCAGAAGAGGAGGGGTACATATAGGGCACTGGGTAAAGATAGTAAGGGGATGAGGAGAGGGAAAGAATGGAGGAGCACGAGGAGAAATGTTTTGCGGTGTCTATCGGAGTACTTCCTTCTTGCCAAGCTCTCAAGACCATGTATGAACATCCCAGTGTTGGCACCCACCCCAGCTGCCTAAGCCAGGGCTGTGTGGCAATGCGCAGAATGGCAAGTACCAAGCAATGACAGAATCCTATGACAAGCCCTGCCCCTCCACATGCAGGTCTCTTTCTTGAGGACAGGCTGAGCCATCCTGCAAAAGTGTTGGTCACATCTTTGCAGGAGTCCAGCTAGGAAGCTGTGAAAGGCAACAGGGATAATTGCTGACAATAAGAGGAAACACCAGGAGACAAGGAAGATAAATGAGACATGAAGGTCCTGAGAGAGCAAGAAAGTGCAGAGGAGAGGAGAAGAATATGGGAAGAGATAGAGACATTCCTTTCTGCTGGCTCTTCACTCTCCGCCCCCCTCCTTTTTTCCCCCCTCCTTTATAAACCTTCTTTTGCCTGCACCCTCATCTGTTTTATTCCCTAAGTCTTCCCTTCCTGGGGAAGAGCTGTGGCTAGTACTGTTTGCAGGGCTCACCTGCTTCCCAGCCTGTTTCCTTCCCTCCTCTGTGTGCGTTGCCTCTTTAGCAGGTAAAGTCTGAGGCACCAACGGGGCTTTTCTGGAGGGCAGGGTGTCTGCAAGAGGGGGTGTTGTAAGTCAAACAGGAGGGCACCGGGAAAGCCTCCGGAGATGATAAGAACTGGCAGATGAGGATTCAGTTACACTGACAGGGTTTTTGGGCAGCCCTGAGAAGATGTTTGCAAGGCTTGTGAACCAGGATCAGAATAAATTGGCAGGACAGCTTAGGGGCCTCCAGGCTGGAGTGGGAAAAGGCTTTGCCAATTAAGAATGCAAAACCCCTTGCTCTGTGTCACGCTTGAATAATTTAAAACTCTCCAAAAAGTTTGTGTGAAGCAGTTGGCAGTGAGGCAGGTACCAGAGAACCCAAAGGGGCTGAACGAACAGCTCGGCCTTATCTGGATGTCTAAGGGCTGCTGGGAACTCTTCATTCCTGCTGGAAATGGAATTAATTCACAGTGTTACAATTAAGGAGAAAAGAAGGACACCCCACCCCCAGTTTCTTTCAGAGCAGTTTTGTTCGTTACTTTGTTCTCCCATGGCTCTTCTAGAGATGGAAGCAGACATAGGAAGAAAAGTGGTTATCTAGCCGTAAAGCATCCTTCCCAGTCACCTCTTGGTGTGTGTCTCTGGGTTTCCAAAAGTAACCGGTAACAGATGAAGATCTTTATAACAATTAGATCAATTAAAACATTTTGTGAGGTGCTGATACTGTAATTTACCAATCCCAGTGCTCAGCTAAATCACATCCTGCAGTCCAATGCTGTCAGTTGTTCACATCTCCCAGACAAGCGAAGAATGTCCAGCCCAGAGAGGTGCGTCAGGCACAATCACAGTGCACAAGTGATGCGTATTTTCATAGCGACAGCTATGGAAAAACCCTTGTCTGAACAGGCACAGGGCTGATGACTCTGTCTGCAGGGACGGAGCGGTGGTCAGCTGTGCCGCAGCCAGCCGTGGGAGTGTTTCAGAGCAGAGACCAGTGGGCAGAGCCGGCCGCACGCGCCGTGCCCACGGGCTGAAATAGCGCAGCTGCAGAGCGCAATAGGAAATAATAATAGAGGAACAATGAAGGCTTTGGAGAACAGGCTTGCAGGAGAGCAAGGGAGATGTTCCCAAAGGGATCTTGAAGTGAGGCAAAGATGGATAAACTGGAAATATTCCAGAGAAGGGTATGCCAGAGCAGAGGAAATGACTCACTTGCCCTTGGTATGGGAGGAGTGATGTGAAGGACTTTGCGAAAGGACAGAAGAGACAGCGTCTGTCATGCTTTTGGAAGCAAGGTCTCTTCCCTTGAAGCTACCTGTGTGGCTGGGGAATTTGCATCATGAAGCAGCCTGGGATCAAGACTTGAGAGCAGGATATGTTGCATCCCCACCAAGGGTATGTGACTTCCTGGGATTGACTTTTTATGTAAAGCTGGGATCAGCCAGACAGTTCTGCCCTTGGTGCAGTATATGCTCAGTGACATCCAGCCTGACTTGGGGGGGAGCAGCAGATCTGTGGACGGGGGTCCTGCACAAATTGCACGGACAGCTGTGGGGTGGGACAGAGGCGCTGGCAGGCAGGAAGGCTTCGTTTGGATGAGAGGGCTGGGTCTCATACCAGCACCGTCGTCTTTCTACCCTGACTGTCTGCCATGTATTCAGCTGCCCCAGGAAAACCTTGAACCCCATCTAATTGCTGAAGCATCCCCCAGGTAAATCTGGAAGCCGAGTCAGTCTCTGGGCCCAGTTCACTGCAGCTCTGAGTGAAGCTAGTTTGCTCAAAGGCAGTTGCACACTCTTCTCCTGTCTTTGCCTCCTAACTTGAACTTGATCCCTCAGTGCTTTGTAGAAAACCAGCATAACAACATACAACACCTCTGATAAGCCGTTTTCTCGAAGATCTGCCTGCATCTGTAATCAGTTGCAAAGTAGGGTTCCCTTTCCATTTATCACCTCTCCCTGCAAAACAAATCCCCGTGTATTTCATGGCTGGCTAGCCAAGGCACTCAGCAATGTGCTGCCTTGCTGACACATTGCAAATCAATGGGAAGGAATCATGATTCTTCTCCTTTCCTTATGCTAGGAGCTTTGAAGGTCTTCTAGCTGCCAGCCTTGCTAGAGTTAATGTTAGCTTGGTGCTCAGTTGCATCCCTGTTCACGGGCATGTACAGCCTGCGTGTCTAAAGCAGCCTGTCCCAGTACACTGCCAGCTCAAAGTAAGCCTGTCTGCGACCTGGATTGCCAACCCTGATCCAGTGGTAGGAGTTAGCACTTGCTGGACTCTTTCTGCCTGCTGAACCTTTGAACAAGACAATGAGATCAGATGATGCATATTTATAATACACCCCACCTGACACATTCCATGGAGCCTGAGACACTGCAAGTTCACAGAGCTAAATTAAACTGAGTTGAAAAGCTTGGCAGAACAAATACATCTCCAGTTTGGTTTTAAAGACAAGAGCAGGATTGGATAATGTGAGACACGCTCCAATAGCATACATGCCTCCAGGCACAAGCTGGTTCAGAGCCTCATGAGGCCTTGTGTTTGCAAAGGGTTAATGAAATGCTGTTCCCAGGAGAGCCAGAGATGTAAGCTGGCAGAGCTGATGGGCCAAAGGGTAGGATAAACAGCAGGGCTTGCACGTCACTGGAGATTTTAAAGGGATCTAAAGCCTGAGGGAGCAGAGGTGGGGTAGGTTTCTCTGGGGGCAGTTCCCTTCACTGTGTATATTAAGTGAATCCCTTGCAGGGACAGCTAAGCATCCAGAGGATAAAAGGGATTAAGAAGGGAAAGGCACTGCTTGGAAAGCTGGGCCAGTGGTGCTGGGCCATTAGAGTGTGAGTCTGAAGTGCCATCCTGCCCTCTCAGCTGCAGCATTTTATTCATCTATCAGAGCTGGGTCCAAAACCTTCCTGCCCTTCCTTTTGTCCCGGCCTGGAAAGGTGAGGAGGAGGGTAATGCAACATCTCGGTCTCCTCCCACCTAAACCCCGCTCAGGTAGACCTTGCTCCAGCTCAGATCCTTGCCTAACTGCAGGTGGAGGTGACCAGGCTGTGAAAAACACTTGTGAAAGCACTTCACAGTGAGGAGAATCTGTCCCTGTGCAAGCACAAATCAATGGTCAGTTTGTGATTTGCAGCACCGCTTAACCTCTGCGGTCTGTAGAACCAGCTCTGTTATCAAGCACTGTTCATCTGGTGACATATGGTGAGAGAAAGAGGGAGAGTTAGACTTCAGCATGGGGAAGAGGAGCAATTTGGCTAGCAAAGGTGGCTGGCAGGGATTTCTGAGGAGAAGGGGTGTCTGGGCTTCATTAGGTGACAAAAGCATAGCGAGAGCAGAGCTGATCCAGCAGCCCTCCCCACCCCTGCCTCCCAGAGAGCCCTCCAGCTACAGAAAGAGCCCAGGACCTCTCTTGCTTCTGGTTTTGTGTCACCTCAGGAGCTGGAGATGCAGCCAGCCAGACCAAGGTTAAACACCAAAATGAAGGCAGAGCTGCTCTTCTGCCTCTATGCCCTGATATAAGTCAGAAGGAATTTTAAAAGCTGTCACAGCCTCTCCCGCCAGGGCGTTTGTTGATGTAACTCTCATTTACACAATTAGCTGCCACACATGTGAGTGCCAAGCGGTGGCTGCAAGCCCGACGCTGCTGCAGCGCAGGGCTTCGGCCTCATTCCCCTGGGAATCCCCCACCGCCCAGGCTGGGTGCGCAGGGCACTCCCCGGGGCATCCCCCTTGGGGCTGCTCCGCTTGCTGCTGTGCCTCCCTGCATCTGGTCCGCACAAACAGGCGCTGGGAGGGTCTTGGTTGTATTTTGTGTTTTGAGTGCAGCCAAAAGCCAGTGTCACCAAGGGTGGTTAAACAAACAAATGCTCCTTACTGCTCTCTGCCCTTCCTCTCCCTCCCATCAAAGGGAAGCCCTCACGACCGCCAAACCCCTCTATGAGTGACCTGATATATCCCCTCTCTAATTCCTCTCTGCTGAGGACCAGACGTCTGAGTATTCCCTGGGTCCTGAGTGCATTTGGAGCAAGGGTATCCCACTGTCTAGGTGCTAATCACAACATCCCTTTAAGATCCCTGCCCGCTTTGCTCTCCTCTGTAATTTTTACCAGCCCAACCGGCACTTTGCAGACCACTTGCCTGTCTCTGATGAGGTTTTGGGAGAGCTTGGCATTGTGGGTGCAGATCCAGCCCTCCCTGGGGTGTCTGCTTTGAAGAGGGTACCTAACTGCAAGTGGACACATGGATGTGCTTGATATCAGTGGAGATTTCACGCACATTCCAGCAAAGGCAGTTGCTTTGCTGTTCACCAGGGGTGGAGGCATCTCCGCTCTCTCCAGTAATGACCAGCTTTCTCCCTTTCCTCTTCTGCATGGGAAGCAGCAGAGAGTCATCTTTGGTTAAGCAGCATCTGGTTAAGTAGCTGCTGGCTGCAAAAGCATGTCTGGAATGCAGCTTTAACCCCTGGTGACCTTCCCTTGCAATGCTTTCCAGTGGCCACTAACAAGGATGAGGTTTGGATAACAGCAAGAGGAACAGTGTGTTAACCCCATGGGATCCAGTGGAGATGAGGACTGAGTTCTGCAGAGTAGCTGTTGTAGTGGGACCTTCCCTGCAGGTCCCTCTTGCTGGCCTCATTCTTCTTCCACTCCTGGAGTAAAGTGTAGCAGTTGTTAAACAGTACCTGGAAACGTGGTTTGGCAGCTTAGGAAGGAAGCCTTTTCTCTGTGTGAGGGGACAGAGCTTAGCAAAGTCATTACTGTGCAACAGAAAGAGCCAGTTGTTGAGAGGGTGCAGCAGGAAGGAGTTGTTTGCAGCAGTGTCCATCCATAGAAACAGAGCCCCTCTGTATGTGCGCACACACTGCATCCCTGCGCTCTCCACTCAGACAAGAAACGTCTGCGTTAACTCCAGATTCTGGGATGTCCCTGTCTCTCTGTGCCACACAGTGGCTCTAGCAACGAGGGGCCAGACATGACCGTGTTGTCTGTAACCCATCTATCCAAATCCAGCACAAACCTCACCCTGCCCTGTCTCCGTCCCACTCGGCCAACTCCACAGATGCCCCTGCCTTCCCAGAGCCAGGGGCTTCCCAGTTCAATGCAGCTGTATGGAGAGTGCTGCAGCCTGTTTTGGGGAGAAGATGGGCCCTGGAGAAGGTAGGAAATGTTATCTGACGTTTCCTCTGCCTTCCAGCCCTTAATTTTAGTTCTGCTTCATTTCCTTGCAGCTCAGCAGAGTAATGAACAATCAAATCCCTTTGGTAATTTATTTCTTCTGCTGTACAGTTTCAAGGAGGTGATGACACTTGAAATTGCCTCTCCTGGAGGGCTGAAGGGGCCAGATTCTGAGCCCCATTACACCAGAGTGTGTCTCTCTTGGTCTTAGCAGCCTGCTCTAGCTGCCCAGGGCACAGTGTGGTCCCAAATCCATGTTTAGCCAGAGATACAGCCTTGCTCCCTTGATGAGACCATTAAGGTCATGCTATTACAAGCAGCCACCAGATGAGTTCTGTCAGATAGAAGGTACAGGGAGTGCAGCTCAGACTCTTATCATTTGCGTTAATAGAGTTAATTTGCTCAACGGTCTTCAGCAGCGCTCGTGGGAATGTCTCGCTCTGCTTGGCCATGTGCCCTGGGCCGTATTTGTCTCCTGTTGCCTCCGGGGTGCTTACAGCACGGGGCAGCTGTATCTTGGATGTGCCCAAAGGATGAGCTCAGCCCTCTGTTTGCACCTATGCAGAGAGACTGCTGCGGGTTAGGTGCAGACCCAGGGGAAGTGCAGCGGGGTGAGGAGGAACTGCTCTGTTCCTCTGTCATCTGGCCAAAAGTGCATGAACAGTTGTGCAAATGGAAAGGTGAACAGGGCTCTAGTTCTCTTACCTTCCCTGGTAACCTGCACACTGACCTGCTCGGGGCCACACGTGGCCAGCAGACAGCTGCAGCAGCAAGGAGGGCTCAGGCTGCTGTGCCTATTCACATCCCCCCTTCCCTTCTCTCCTCTCTTACAGCTTCCCAAATACCCTGGAGACCCGCTGCAGTCCAGACAAAAGAATGACTCTTCAGCCTACTGGAACACAGAGGGAGCTGCCAGCTGCTCTGGAGCGATGTGCGAGAATGAAGCTGTTGGATGCTCATGTGGCTCTGACCTGGACTCTAGTACCGCTGCCGCCTCTCCTGCTTGTCCCACGCGTCTTCCTGACAGACAGCGCCGAGGGTGAGATCCGCTTCTCCCAAGCCAGGGAGTCACTGTGCCTGCACTGACTTAGTGAAAACAGCTCCACCACATCCCCGGCTGCCACTATTCAGTCCTGCTCCAGGAGAGGGACAATGACGCAGAAGGCAAGACTTTATGCTCCTGACTCTTTTCCTGATTTTTCCCAATGAAAGACTCCTAACACACCTTGCCTCCTAACTTCTCAAACGTCTTGCAAGCTCTGCAGGACAGTCTCCGCCTTAGCATGTAACCAGCAGTATTTAACCACGTAACCGTATTCAGCTGGGTGTTTGTTAGCGTGCACATGGGGAGCTTCCCCCATCTCCAATATAGATCAAACAGAAAAGCTGGAAAGAGAAAGATCAGTCAGTATGAAAGAGAAGCTATGAAAGACAGGCGACTGATACAAAAGCTAGGGTTACCCCGGGGGATACAACAGGAATAAACAAAATCTCTGCAGTGCTCTATAGGCACTTTACCAGATGGATATGGTCAAGAGTGCAGTAATGATTCAGAAAAGGCAGAAGATTTGAATAACTATTCATGATCTGTCTCTGGAGACCAACAGGCATTTCTTTGTGGCTTCTGAGATGACAAAACAATTTCCGTGTGTTTGAGGATTACAAGACCAAGGAGCTTGCTGGACACCATCTCCTTGGATACTCCACTTATTATAAGCAAACAGATAGGTTGAAAGACTTAGCTGAGGAGATCCTTAACTCACTGCTGGTAGTATTTTACTATTTATTGAAATAGTTAAATTCTAGAAAGTTATATTCTAGCTGACTGGAAGAGGACACAGAGAATGACTTGAATACTGTAGGGTGATTTGCTGGCACCAAAGAAAAAGCTAACACAGGTTCCAGTTAATAAAGAATTAAAAGACAAGAATATAATCGATGCCAGTCTACCTGGTTCATGGGAAATGGGTCTTGTCAGTCAAACACAATGTCATTTTTTGCCTACTAAACCAGGCATCTCATCAAAGTGTAGAGATGGAATAGAAAATAGATTAAGACTGGCTAGCTGACAGGTCTCAGAAGGAGTTGTCAAGAGGGAATCACTGTCAGTGGGCACATTTCTACAGAGTACGGAAGGACAGGTGGTGGGGCCCACGTGGGCCTGACGCTACTCTGTGCTTTCATAGGACATGTGGAAGCAATGACCACCTCAGGACCTTGGCAACCCCTGGATGAGCCAGAGGTCAGTGGATTTGTAAAGCAGCCCATTAAGAGACTTAGGACGTTGTAATTCAGCCATTGCAATGCTCTCTATCCCTGCTGAAGCACCTGTATTTTTCAAAGGAAGAGGACTCAGAAGGCAAGAATGCAGAAGATGGCCTGAGTACAGCTTTTCGGTAAGTCTATTGAAGCTGGATTTTAAATGATGTTCCTTAACACCTCCCTGGCGAGAAAGAAATTGGTACCAACCTGCAGCAGAGGAACAGGGGAACAAGGGCTGGGAGTTGAACAGAGTCACAGAGGCTGTCAGAGCTGATCAGTCACAAGTTCATGCTGCAACCCGTGGAAAAGCCTTCCCCATCTCTACATCTCTTTCTCCCCACCCTAATCCCCTGCTGTCTGTCAGCCTTTTTGGCTCAGCACTCAGCTGAATGCTGAGAGAGAGGAGGTGGCCCCCTCTCTGACTCAATGAAGGTTGTGGGCATTAAGGAAAGAGCGTGTTCGGGAGGGGAAGGGGGTCTCAGAGCCTGTCCGGAGGGTGCAGAGCTGCCTGTGCACATTCCTCCCTGCGGGGATGGGCTCCACACATCCTCCTCTTCAGCTCCCCGTATTCTGTTGCTCAGGTAACACTTCCAAGGCAGGTCCTCCAAGCAAATTTTTAGGTCAGTTATAATTGGGAAACCTTGCATGAAGCTATAAAACATCAGTTAATATGCTGGAACTATCTAGTTAAATGCCAATTACAAAACCCCATAAGCTCCTCAACTCAAATATATTAATAACATAATTAAACATTTATTGCTTATGCAAATTAAAAGTTAAGTTAATCGGACATCAACGAAACCCCAGGAAGTGACCATTTAAGTAACTAATTTCTATTTAATTATGATTCCTTTCTATTATAAAGCCCCCATGCCATTATTTCTGGACTGCTCTGCAGTGTTTACTGGAGCCATTCAGATTTGGCGTTCCCACTCCAGTATCTATTCATAATCCCAGACAGCTGCAGCATTCATCTCCGCAGCCGTGGGCCTCGCACAGCTGGCAGCAGCTGGACTGAGTGCCCCTCCTACTTGTTGCTCCTTCTCCTACCTCTTCCTTGGCTAAGCTACTAGAAAGGGCAAAGCCAGAATTGAGTCTCCTCCAGCTTCTGCAGGCTCAGGGCGGGCAGAGGAAGGGGTATGCGCCAGACCCCTGGAAAAGCACTTTCTGGGGATGGTGACAGCAAATGTGTTTGTATATATCCCATAGGCATAAATGTGCTCTGATAAGCAAGATAAGGATTTAGATCTCCCAACTCCACCCCTGAGCCTCCTCCCTGGTTTCCTGCACACCTATGCTGAAGTCATTTCACTTCTCTGCATCACCACCCCCCCCAGGTTAAGGGCACTCTTTTGCACAGTGGGGAAATGATGGACCTCGGGGAATGAGTGTTTCATGATGGGATCAGCTCCTTGGGTGAACAAAACTGTGTGCCAGCGGGAAGCTACAGTTCATTATTATTGTAAAGCGGTAATTGAAAGGGCTGGAAGCTACAGCAGGACAATGAAATGAGGCCGGGAGATGGGAAATGAAGCGTTTTTCTCCTTGAGGGATGGAGACATTTCCCCTGGCGAGCAGAGCCTGTGCAGCCAGGGCCATACGGATGGACTCCCTCCCTCCAAGCGACAGGCAATCAGTTAAACCTGACAGGTGTGAAGATGGCAATTTTCTTTTCAAAACTGTGAGATAAACAGGCTGGCAGGAGTTTGAGAGGAACAGAGAGATAAGGGAGAAGTGGAAACATTCAGGTACCCTCTCTCCATGGGGGTAGCGGTGGCTCACTGGCAGGTGGATGGAGGAATGGGTTTGCTTTGCAAAGCTCCAGATATAGCAGGAACTCAGGTGCTAGGCTAGAAAAAGGCTTGACAACCAGAGACTAATGAGAAACCCCTTCCCCTCACAGCTCCTCAAAGGGTGCTCCCTTTGATCTCTTAAGATTTCATCCATATTGATCTCCTGGAATTTATCCAGCACTGAACCGCTCCACCTGAGCTCACCAGTGAATTACAGGACAGTGTTTTCTGGAAAGGGGCAGAAAAAACATTCAGTATCTCTTTGCATGCAAACCATTTTCTTCCCCAAATTCCACACAGTTCAGACAAAAGCCTCTTCCTGTTTCCTGGGAGGATCTGGGTTTGGTTCAGCGGTTGTGAAATGTGAGGGAGTGTCCCTAACTCACCTTGGTTAGATGGGCTGGGGCTTGGTTCGATGAGGCCACAACATTCACCTCAGGTGCTGAGGCTGAGGGAGCAACTGCAGTGGCTGCTATCCATAAATTATTACCTTCCGATAACTGAGCCCCGGGAGGGTGATAGAGCGTTTGTAACCTACATTTTAATCACGTACACGCTTATCTTGCTGCGCCCCTGCTTTGCCAGCACAGCCATGCCTGACTTTCAGATTTCTGCTAGCTAGTATGTAAAATTCTAGGAGTGCAACACATATCCCGGGTTTATTATTTACAGCCTGCTCCTTGTTCTGCAAATACTGTGTAAGAGAGAGCCTGCATCTAAACATGTCTGGGAAGGCTGTGAAATGCCTTGTTTGGGGGAGGAGCAAACCAGCCCCCCTCACCTTCTGGCAGGCCCCACGGAGGCCGTTTGAGGCTCAACAGCACTTCTCGGTGTCACAGGTCCCCCACCTCGAATACGTTTGCATAAAGCAATTTCCTCTAACAAATATATTCATACAAATCAAACTCAAGTTTGCAAATAATCTGAAACCATGAAAAAAAAATTAATCAAACATATTTGTTACTACAAGTAATTCACCCAGCAGTGCTCTAAACCGGCAAGTTTCTCTCGGTTCAATTTTTCCAGCACTAGCTCTAGGAGACTTAGGTATGTGTGACTGTGAGTGCTCCAACTTGAAATCGAGCGCGGATTACTTTTACCTTGCAATGAATTTTGGATTGCGAGTCCCCTATTCTGCACTGATGCTCTGTGACCTGACCCGTCTCCAGCGCGCCTTGAGCTCCCACCCCTTCATAGCCAGCCAGGTTTAACACCCCCCAGTGGCACTGCCTTATTCCTCTGGCTGCCGGAGCACTTCGGCTCCTGCGCTTCCAGTTCTGAGTCTGCCATGAATGTGGATCCCTGGGAGATCCACCTGGTTTTGAGTGTTGTGCAAGGCATTAATCCCAGCATGGGAGGGACATCTCCTTCCCAGGTACCTGTGCCTAGGGATATCAGGCAGGTTGCCTGGTAATTCCCTGATTACACTAGAGTATATCTCACTCTTGCTCACTACAAATCCTACTTAGGCTGTGTTCGTTTGTGTGGGTGGAAATAAGTGTAACTCCATTACAGTCGGAAAAGTTGGGTGTGCTCGCACCAGCTGGGAACCTGGCTCTGTATCTTCATCATGGGCATTTCAGCCCTGAACTCTGCGTACATCTACCAGTTCCAAGGAGGTAAATCTCATGGTGTTTGTCTGGTGTAGGCTGGCTCTCTGCTGCTGGACCATGCTCAGCAGTGGGATACAGCCTGAGAGCAAACATGAGCCTCTTGTTCATCTCCTCCTGCCCTGGTCCAGCTCCTCCTCTGGCTCTCTGCTGGCACCTCTGCTGATCATCAGGACTCTGAAGATGCTTTTGGGGCCAGCAGCGCTCGCCTGCAGAGATGTGGCTTTGAGAAGAGATCCAAGCCACGCTGCCATTTTTCCATGGGCTACATGCATTGCTGGCATTCTGGCCCCCAACGTGTTTCTGTTTTGTTCCAGAGAAACACAATACTTGAGGGTACTGCATGGGAGTCAGTTCCCGCTGTGTTCAGCTCCCTGCAACCTGAGCTGCTGAGAAGAGGCCCCATGTGATGGGTTTTATCCATCATCGCTTAACTGTAAGACATGGCCTGGGAAATCAGCGCAGCATTTCCCAGGGGCTCATCCCAGCAGGACGTGGGCAAAGATGTCTTATCCTTCTTTCCATCTTAGACCCCCATCCCAGCTCCCCAGTGCTCCTTTGCTTTCTCCCTACCCCCAAACTTGGCTGATGTGACTGAGCCAGCTGCTGGGGATCCAGTTCTGTAGGATGCTGCCCCTCCGCATCGCTGTCACGGTCTCTCCTAGGGCTACTGGCCTGAACGGCTGCAGCTGAAGCAAAGCTACGCTTCCAACATCTGTCATTACTAAGAGGAACTGGCAGAAAGGGGAAAATGAGAAGAGTGAAATATATGGATGTAGAGATGCAGCCTGGATAGTGGTCACAACTCCCTTTGCCATGTTGAAGCCTTGATAAGAAGAGTGTTCCTGGCCTTTCCTCCGTTTGTGTCTGAGAAAAGCCTCCCCAGGGCTCTTTAACCCCTTCCAAAGTGAGATGCCCAGCACGCTCCTTTTCTTGCAGAATGACTGAGAACTGGCTCCGTTAGCGGCATGTGGTTTGGAGGGAGCCTGTCTGCCAAGCAGCACACAATGCATCGATCATCAAGCCTGGTATCAAAGAGACTCCTGCTGCTCTGGTGCATGCTCCACGCCTGCTTTGCTGCTGACAGGGAATTAACAGTCTGCCCCAAACCTCTCCTTTCCAGCCTGATCCTGAACACTTCCCCCTCCATCCAGATCATCATGTCACAATGGAGAACAGTTCAAGTTCAGATTTAGGTCAGGACCCCCCTCGCTCTGTGATGAGGAGTACTGGATTTTAGTTCAGACCTATCAGATCATCCATGAGCTGAAGTTGGGTGCAAAAATCCCTTCCCAGGGAGTATTCCGGTCTCTAGCCCGGAGTTACAGCAAAGTGCCCATTGAGATCAGTGCAAGGAAGAGCATGCACATTTTCTCTGATCTCTTTCTTGCCTTGTCTCTCCCTCCGTTGCGAAAGCCTGGGTCTTGCAGAGTTGTCTGTCTTGATCTTTGGGAACAAGACTTTCTTTGTAGCATCTATTCCCAGTCAGGAAGCTGGAGGAAAGGGGAAAGGCAAACTGTTCTTCCTAACGCAGAGATGAGTAACGGAGATGCAGGGATGCAGTTTCACTGATCTTGCCTCCCAATGGACCCCTAGCATCCCTACTGCATTTAGGTGTTTTTGATGCACAATCGTCACAGCAGCCAAGCGTTGCACTACAGGAATATCCTACTGTGTCAAATCAGAGGTTGGCCTAGCCCAGGCTGGCCCTGACCACAGCTAATTACATGTGCCTAGAGAAAATGTAAGAAGAGAGCAAGTGTGTATTGACATTTTTCCAATAGCCTGTCCCATCTGCTATAGCTAACAGCAACTCAGGAACTTCCTAAGCTAGAGACAGTGTCATAATTTTTAATAGCTTTTGATGGATTTTTCTTCCCTAGGTTTTTCTAGCCAGTTTTTCAGCTCAGGTTAACTTTTGGCATCAGCAGCATCCTTTGAGAAGGAATTTCACTGTTTACATCAATAAGGGGAAACACTCCCACCTCCTTTTGTCTATCTTGAACCCGCTGTCCAAGGACTTCACTCAATACCACCCATGTCAGTGGCAAAACCAGACATCCCCTGTCCACCTTCTCCAGGCCACTTGGTGGTTTGCAGATCTCTTAATCTTTAGCTTTCAGCCTTCATCTGCAAGCAACTCCGTTACGAACTACTGCACATCATGGGACCAGACCTAGGTCATTGGAGAGCACGTGCCATTTCTGCTACTGTGACTCTCCTTACAGCTACCAGTCACAGCCTGCAGAACGACGCAGTCACAGATGCACAAAAAAAGGGAGAATGTCTCTTTTTTTAAAATTCTTTATTTATAAAAAAGTACATTTTTTTTTCCACAGCTGAGCCACTATTGGTTTTTATACAAGTAAAAGGAGGGGTGATGCAACACCCCACCCACACAAATCATAACCATGAAAATGCCCCCCTGGACCCCAAACAAACAAATTACAAAGGATGGAAAACAAAAAAACCAAAAATCATAAAAGTCCATTACATTATTATTATTTTTATTTTTTATTTTTTACAAAAGCACTTACAACACAGATTACAAAAAAAAAAAAGTGGGGTTGGGGTTGTTCGTCTGTCTGTAGTCTTTATTCCACAATGATTATTACAGCAAGAGGAAGAAGAAAAAGAGAGATAAAATCACTGGAGTTAAGGAATCACATTAAAAAAAAAAAAAGGCAAAAGAAAAGAAAAACCAGATCCTCAGTGAGAGTACCTCCACCAATACCAGTTTATGCTAGCGGAGGATCTGACTCCATATGCTTGGTACATTCACCCCCAGGTAAATTTTGTATGGAAAATCACAGGGGTCTGAAGTACAAACTCACCCCCCTCTCTAAGGCTTGGGTTTCCTTCCCTTGCTGGTGGACTGAATCCTCCCCTTCGCCCCGGATGCAGAAGGCAGCACCCACCTCTCCTCACACCCTCCCCTGCCCCACGGCTTCCCCTGCCTCTCTCTCAGAGATGCTCAAATTGGCAGCAAATTGCATCAAATACGAAGGGGAGGGGAAGAGGGGGGGTGAAACTGCAGGCGAGGGGAGGGTAAAGTGCTATCGCAAGCCCCACAGAATAAAGAAGAGGCATCAGTGCACAGGATGCTGGCAGCATCTCCGCTTCCCGCTGGGGCCCACTGCCCACAGCCCAGCAGAGCTAACACAGACCCGAAGACTTCGGTGCTACGGCAGGAGGGAGGATGGGAACCTTACAGTGAATTTAACCTGCTGGCAAAGGGCTCCAACCCGCCCCACTGCTACTCCTAGACCAAAGTGGGCCTGGGACCCCCCACCCCAATTTCCACAATACGGAAGCTCTGAGCTTTGTGCAGCCTGCAGGCGTGACACGTGGCAATGGGGTCTTCCCCTCGCTCCTCAAGCATAACGACTGGTGCCTGAAACTCCAAAAATCTGTGTGTGTGTGTGCGTGCGTGTGTGCTGGAAAGAAAAACAGCAAAGGAGAGCAGCAGCCCCCATTCTAATTGCATTCCCTTCTCTAATTGCTTGAAGATCAATCTTTTGAATCTCTCTCGCTCTAACCCTCAGTGATTTCTGCTGAACAGTTGTTGTGTTTCTTTTTTGACTCAACATCAGGAAAATGGCTCCCTTTGTCCCTTATGCCTTTGCAATCAATTTGGTGCTACCATTTCAGTTTGTTTGATTTTTTTTTTTTTTTACTAAGAAATCTTCAGGGTTTTTTTAATTTTTTTTCCCCCTGGCTGAATGAAAATGATTTAACAACAGGGGAAAAAAATTTCTGGTAATTAAATAAAGGAAAATAACATCACTAGGGTGAATTGCAATGCATAATCCTAGCAATAAGCCCCAGCAGGAAAACAGCTGAGGTGTCTTTGTACATAAACTACAGGCTCGTTTTGTGTTGTGACACAGATGTGTCTACTTCAGTACCGCTCCCTGAATACACACAGGGAAGGAGCTGGGGGCTTGGCCCAAATTCACCTGCATTTTCTTTGCTGTGATGGTGGTGACACCCAGTCTGATGTACCGCAGGGCTCAGACTGACCTCCTTCTCATCGGCCTGTTCAGCTTCCCCATCCACCCACCTTAATCTTGAGGTACAAGTTTTGCCTCAAGTTGCCATCCAGGATCAGGGTTTGGGAAAGGAAAAGCACCACGCTGATATGTCTCTTCGCTGGCAAGAACCCAGCAAAGGGATCTGGACAATGATCCCTTCAAATGGAGGTACGGCAACCAGCCGTGCCTCCGAGGCACTTTGCCGGCACCCAGTCCCCAGGCAGTGCCATGGTGCTCCCCAGGCAGAAAGCCAACTTGGGGATAACTAACGCGACACACCAGTTCCAGCGTAAAACGGGGCATTTCCTGGAGAGCAGCAGCTCCCCAGCACTTCAGGGACCAATGCCATGCCCACAGCAGGTGCTGGGAACTGAGAGAGGATGGGGATGTGCTCCCCTTGCCCGGAGGGGGACCTTCATTCCCCTGCAGCACCTCCCAGGAAGCAGGATGCACATGATCTTCAATTTGGCATCTCTACTGAGCTCACCCTCGCATTCAGGTAGCAATAGGTATCACTTTCTTCTGATGCTGGTGGAAAACCTGATCTAATTACCTTCAAGGGTCCCCTCGGAGCAATTTAGCCCAGAGAAGGGAGTGATGCTATTACTGGATCAAAACGGCTCTCAGATGAAACATCAATCTGATTTACCCACCACCACCACCACTTCTTTTTTCTTCTACCTGGCTATGGATTAATGGCTAATCACTTGGCTAATTACCACCCCAAGAGTCTCTTGGCCAATTAGCTGACCTTGCAAGGGACAGCGAGAAGTGAATCACTGCACAGAGGTGGCATTTCTCTACTGCAACGGGGATAATTGCACCAGTGGAGTAATGCTGAAGGGGCCAAGAATGACAGGAATGCACTACTGAACCTTGAACTCACAGGGTATCTCACTGCTGTGCCAGGCAATACTGTCAAGGATCTTCCACTCCAGACCTGGATGAAAAATGATCATTTGACCCCTCTTCTGAACCACACCGATGAGATAAGTGACTGAGCTCTTTCCTAGACTTGAGCTAGTGGGGAGCAAAAAGGCAACTGTATGTAGGCTTTAGCTTGGAAATATCACATTGCTCTGCTCCCTCCTTTTCTTTCTGAGTCCCACTAGGTTTTTTTGAGCCCTGATTCAGCCAACTACATGGACACAATGTGAATGGGCAATGAATAAGCCAAGGTGGCTACATCTCAAAAAATGACACCTCTAAGTGCAAGGCTAATAACTACCAAAGCATATTTCTTAGGTCTCCTTGTTCATATTTCCTGCAAACCATAACTTAACTCAGGAACACTCACACTGTCCTGTTCTCTCCCAGGCCTGTCTGCCCCATCTGCAAGGCTTTGTACCTTTGGTCTTTGGGACACAACTCCACTATGGGCTAGGGCCCTGCAGTGCTGTGGAATCAGCGCAATGTGAATTTGCCGCATCGGGTCAGGAATCGCTGCTGGACCCTGCAGATTTTATAAAAGGTTGTTTTCTTCCAAATCCATCTCCTCACAGCATGTATCTGTGCTAGGGGAAATTTGCAGAGGAGGGTCTGTGCTACCTATTTCCACTCTGCGCTTGGTCATAGACCGCCCACAGTTTGGTGTTGGAGATGTTGTCACAACCCTCTTTAGAGCCTAGTTGTGAAATTCAGATCTAAAGGGTTATTCACGTGAGAGATGGACTTTGTTGAGCTTTATCTCTGAACCACAAACTATGCAGGATGTGCAGCATATCCCATGTTACATTAAAGTAAGCTGTGGCTAAGGTACAGTGCTCAGCAATGCTGCTGTGTCCTGATCCAGATTACAGGGTTCAGACTTTGGGGAATTAAAGCCCTGTGTGTGCTGTTATCCCAAGGCACTGAAGGGAAGTCATTCCCTCTGCAGGCTTACAAAATCCTTAATAATCAGCACCTACTAGTAATCAGAGATATGGAGAGATGTTAGAGATTTCATCTTCTTTACTGGGGGGCTGCTTGGCAGCCGGGTGCTCCTGGTGGCAGTGGACAGACACAGGAAAGCTTAGCTGTATTTTTTTAAGGTTCAGGCCAAGAGATCCCGAGGGAATCAGTGTCTACCCTGTTTCGAGTGGACATAAAGCAGCCTTCCTGTGGCATTTGGCTGTTCTGCCAGAAGCCAGGAAGCAGGGAGGGCTGGCAGGAACAGCAGGAAGATTACAGCATAACAATTGCATTTCCCACTCCCCAACACCACTAACACAATAAGAGCAAGCTGCAAACTGTGGATGGCTCAGGCTGAGCTTCACATTGCTTGGACCAAGCACCACACGCTAAAGGAAAGCACTGGAGGCTGCCTGGATCAGAGATCTGACCTTGACTCATCTGCGTGGGTCTGACTCTCCACCTTCCCTTTTGTAGCAGGACAACCGCTGGATGCTATGGAACAAAAGCCAGCGGGTAAGGCAGGAGGAGAATTAGTCCTGCTATTTTTAGATGTGCATGATAATACAGCTCAGAAAACTGGGGATTTCTTTTCCAACAAAAGATTTATTTATACATCAAATTAAAAAAAAAAAAACAAAACCAAAAAACAACCCACAAGAAGAAAAATAAGCCCCAACCCAGTGAATCTAATTTGGATATGGTCAGTGTCAGACAGAAGGCCCTGAAGTCTGGAATCCCATTCATCCACAGAGCAGAGATAGCAGCAATCCAAGCCTCCCCATGACAACGCAGTGGCTCAAGGGAAGGAGGACAAGATCAATACCCCAGGCTCACTCACTCCTGCCCTGTCCACCAAGCCTTTGCTTAGAAGAGGGAAGTGATATTGAAAAAGTGGCAATCAGTGCAGACTAAGCAGGACAGCTAAGTGCTGGGGCTGTTGCTAGGATAGTCAGAAAGAAGTGCCCCCATGCTCTGACCCAAAACCAGAAGTGTAAACACATGACAATTAAGTTTTAGTGGTATAATAAAACTGAGGGGCCTGATCTTGTGCTGCCGCCCTCAAAGACACTGGATGGGAGATCTGCCATGCCAGGCTCTGGGGGCCAGAGCTGAAGGCAGTGAGTTTGTGGGAGAAGCAAAGCGGTGTTGGTTGGTCCCCTTCCCCAGGCAACGGCAGGGAGGTGTGCACGATATGCCGCGCACCGCCGTTGTGCCAGAGTTAACTGCTCTGTGGCTGGCACTAGCAACAACAACAGCTACAAGAACAAAAAGAGCCAGCATTTCTCTGAGCCATCACAAGGGGAAAAATGTCAGCAATAAATACTCCTTTTCTTTCTTTTTAAAGAACACTCAAACAAAGACAGAAAATGAAAAGCCAGGAAATAACAAATTGTAGGAGGAAAATGGCAGCTCTGTTTCCCTGCCCTGCTATCAGCCCATGCACCTGGGGTTTGTTCTAGGGCTTTTTGTCGCCCCTCTCTCCCCATTTTCCTTTTATTGAGTCATTAAAAACCAGGAGTGGATCTCCCCAGGCGTGCAGTGGGCAATGGGAACGCTACCCTGACCCCACTGAGAAGAAAGTGATTAGGAAAAAAAAATCATTCACCTGAAAATGGCACCTATGTTTCCACTGCCATAAGCCTTCCTGGCCACTGTCCTTCTACGGACAGCCCGCTTGACCCCCTCCCAAGGTTAAAAATAAAACAAAGAAGACAACATACAAACAAATTCCAGTGTTTCAGGGGTGCAGAAGTGGGAGGAGGAACCTCGGGGAGAGAAGTGGGGCCGAAGGGCACTCTGAGACATGAAGACACTAAACAGAGTGTAATATACAGGCTGGGCAACAGTCGTTAAAGCAAAGAGTAACACCTAAGCCACCGACCAATACAAACACCACAGAAGGGGACAAAAGTCATCAAGAGAAATTAAAAAGCAAAACCAAAACCAAGAAAATAATTACCCAACCTCCCACCTCCCATACGCCCCAAAAATGATCTGTAAGCAAAGCTGCCCTCCCTCCCCGCTCGCCCCAGCCCGCCCTTCCTGCCAGTGCTGGCAGCGTCCAAAGTCTCTGCCGAGCGCCCAGGGCTGGCCGGGGGCGTGCGAGCGTGCGCGGGGGGAGCGTGCGTGCAGTGTGTGTGCGAGCGGCTGTGGCACGCTCGGCTCCGCTCGGCTCCGCTCGGCAGGGGTGCAGGGGGAGTGGGAGGGCATCACTCGTGTGTTCATGTTCCTGTGTGTGTGTGTGTGTGTGTGTGTGTGTGTGTAGCAATGGGGTGCCGAGCTACACGTACCACTCCTTTTTGGAAATAAAAGATCCGTCGTTCTGTGAGACCATGTTCTCCGCTATGTCGAGCTGCTCGGGGTCATACTGGAAGCCGAGTGTCCTTTCGTCATAAGGTTCGGGATGCGCCTCCCCCTCGTCTACCGTGAAGTAAGGCCGCTTAGCATCCTCCTCGTATTTGTTGGGGCCACCCAGCTTGCGCTCGCCTCCCCCATCCTCATCCTCGTCTTCGTAGGTGCTGCCGCCCAGCGGGCCTGGCTTCTTCTCGTCATCCGAGTCGTCGGGATACTGGAGGTTCTGGGCCATGGGGGGGTGATGCTGTGGGATGCCGGCCTTGCTGTAGCCATTGCCGTACACGTGCTTCTTTGTGCTGTAGTCACCCTTGAAGGTGTGACGCCGGCGCCGGAGTACCACAAAGAGCACCACAGCCACCACCAGGACCAGCGAGACTCCTCCCACTATGCCCCCAATCACCGGTGTGGGGATGTTCGGCTGCACCATGGATTTGCGATCATCAATTGGAGACGGGGTGTAGGGAAATTCTGGGTAGGAAAAGACAGATGGAAGGGGGAACAGTGTCAAACCATGCGGAAACGCGCCCTCCCTCCATGCTTTCATTGCCATTTTTGGGGGGTGGGGGGTGGGAAGATGAGGGTAAGGAACAGGGAAGGGAAAAACTAGGGAAAGGGGAAAAGGGTGCGTCCTCACAGGGGTCAGCGCGCAGGAGCTCTGCCTTAGCAAGGGGAACGCAGCGTGCCGTGCCAAGCTCGCCAAGCCTCATGCAGGAGCCCATTAGGCTGGAAGCAGTGTTTCCCTCCCCACCCCACCTGGTTTCTCCAGATGTGCTCAGACCCCACAAGCCCAGTGCCTTGAAGTCCAGACGTTTTCTTTTACTGGATGACATTTCAGGTCCAGTTTACTAGAGCAGACTGACAGCCCCAGGGTGCTCCTGCCAGGGAGCAAGACCCAAACCCCATCCAACGGCGGGCAACAAGCTCTCATGACTGGTCCCATAGATGCCACGCTAAACCCGCCGGCTTTGCATCCCCCTCCTCGGCATCCCATCCCAACCAGTCTAGGTCAGGCCAGAAGGCAGCGGCGCCTTGTGATGTCCCTTCCCACCCACCCCACAAGTGATGTGCGGCTTCGCGGTGCTGCTGGGGGTCACTGCCGGCTCCTGAGCCTGCTTGCGGACCCGGCCGTGCTCTACAGCACAGGGACACAGACCTCCCATTGTTTCTTTTTCTTCTGCTGTTACTGTGGCCAGCGTAGTGCCACTACTCATGCTAATCTTCTTCCTACAGTTACCCTGATCTATTTAAAAAAAATTGGTAACTCAAAAGAGAAAAAGAAAACAGATGAGAAAGAAGCTGTCTTCTCTTTCATGCAGTTCAACACCTACACTTCGGCAGAGATAAAGTTTGATCCAGGACTTAAATCAACCTTCCTAACACTCCCAGGGCACAGTTAGAGCCCTTGGCCAAACTCAGCTTTCACAAAGTGCCTGTAGAGCACCCGTGTCCATGAGGCACTGAGCACCACGTGGCTGTCTCCGTCCTTCACCTGCCTCTGAATTTAGACAGCAGGCACCTGGTTAATGCCCCCTGGCAGCCTTGCCCTCGCACACCGTGCTCAGATCCTGTGCACTGCTTTTTCCACCCCCAAGGCCTGTCTGCCAGCCCTGTTGGTGGCTGCAAGCCATTATTGCTGCACTGGAGCCTCCTGGACCACTCTTTTTACCCTGTCAGACTGACTAGCAATCTCAGCGTGCCCTCCCAGCAGAGCAGCCAGGACAGAGCGGCGGGGAAGGAGGGGCTCACAGGCAGAAAAGGGGTATGAGGGAGACTCTGATTCCTGCCCCCTCCTCATGCTGCTGGCAGCCACATTTCTGGAAGGGGGAAGGAAGGCCTGACCAAGGAGGAGCTGGGCAGGGAGCGGGTTTCCCTGCAGCACAGCTTAGCCCAGCCGCTAAGGAAGAAGGGAGAAAAGAGCTTCCCCCGAGCAGAGGCAGTTCCTGAGCAGCTGCAGATTTTGGACAAGGGTATTGAATTTGAGCATTTGCTGGCCTGATCCTCACAGCGAAAGCATTTTGCTTGTGCCCTAGAATCGTTTCATTCCTGCTTTTCCTGAGACATCATTCTAACAACAGAATCATGGTTTCTGCAGTGCTGACTTGCCTCGAGCAAAGCCTCACGAGCCTCAAACCACACACCGAGCAGCACAGTGGGCAGAACGGGCCGGGGATAGGCAGATGGAGGGGCTCCCTGCTGCAACCAGGATGAGGAGCAAGACACTGTGCGGGCAGGAGCCAGCATCTCTTTCCAAAGACAGCCTTCAGAGCAGGAGCGAGGGCATGTATTTCAGCATAGGGAGCTGGGGTTGGGTTCTGGAAAGCCAAAACCACATGTTGCATGAACAGAAGGCTTGTCATAGCCAGCTGGTTAATGCAAAACCTCTCTGCAGAGACAGCAAGAAATGTCACGTCCGTCCCCTGGTAGTCCTGGCTGCTGAGGGCTCAGCTTCAACCACACAAGCGTCCAATAGCTCCTGCCACCCACTGTGCCACCTCCCCAGGCGGGCTCCTTGCCATCACGGTCTGTAACCACGTGGTGCCCAGTTCCCAAAACTGTGCACAAAGCAGGGGTTCACCTGGAGATTAAGCGGGTGCAGGGAAAGACCAGCAAGCTGGCTCAGACCCCAGGGGCTCTGTCTTGGATTTTCCACCATCTTTGATTTGGCAGCTCCGATCTGAAGCCTCTTCCAGCCTCGCTTTTCCCCACAGCAAGGCAGATTTTGTGCGTGGGGCCATGGGTCCCAATCCCCCACCCTGAGAAGACCCAGATATGGTGTGCATGTTGGGCGCAGGCTCCCTAAAGCCGTGCTGATCCCCTCTGCCTCCCAGCTCTGGAAACCAGACAGATCTGAGAGGGGAAGTCTGCACAATTTCAAAAGGAGCTTGGCCCACTTTTCTATTAAAAGCTTCATTAACAGCCCAGGTTGGACGCATGAAGTAAAAGGGGGAATGTTTTTCTACCTTTCTCATAGATACTTATTTTTTTCCTGCCCTTTGTGCTGCCCGCCCCTGAGATAGCACTTGCCTACATGCCACCCCCCTGCCACTGCCAACGCCGTGGACACGAAAATTAACACGCCGCTGTGTTGGATTTCACGCGCCGTTCGGAGAAGGAACTATTTTCTGCTCAGATCCCATCCCCATCCTCCTCGCAGCGGCCCAGTTCCCATGCCAGAGAAAACAAACCCAAGCTGTGGGAGAAGAAAGATGGGAAGATCGCAAGCCAGCAGCCGAAATCATCCCCTCCCTGCCCACACAGCTTCCTCCCCTCCTCGTCCACCCACCCCATTCCCCCGCAGCCTGGAAGGGCGAGGGGCTCTGGGGACGCGGCGGGGGAAGGTGGCTGCGCCCCGGGGGGGGGACAGGGGTACAAACAGAGGCGTGAGTGACCCGCAGAGGAGGGGACAGGCTGCCGGAGGGCACACGCCCGACACCGCCGCTGGATGGCGGTGCAGACCGGCGCCGGCCGCCGGAGCCCCTCTCCGTGGCCGCGGGGCTGCAAGCCAGCACGGGCTCAGGCGGGAGGGAGGGGGGGTCCCCGGCCCGGACAAGGTCCCCCTGGGGCAAGGCAAGGTGGGGAGCGGGCAGCTCGTCCCGCCGGCGCCCCGGCAGCCCTGCGGCACCCTGCCACCCAGCCGGGCGTCCGACGGCCAGGTTAACGAGGGACTTGCACGCACCCCCACCCAGGGGGGGTTTGCCCCTCTGCCCACCCAGGTTCGTGGCCGGGGCGCGAAAGAGAGCAGAACTGCAGCCTGAGGGGAGAGGGGAAAGTGTGGGAAAAGGATCCCCTTCTGGTGTTCAAGGGGCGCGTGAAATTTCTGGGAACTGGTGCGATGCCCGAGCGTGCTGGGGGGCCCCATGTGAAAAATCCATTAGGAAGAGTCTGGAGAGAATTAAAGCCACTGTGAAAAGCGGACGGGAGAAACAGGAGACAGCAGAGTGGAGGGAGGGGGAACAAGCTAGGCTTTAATGCCAGCATAAAAAGCCTCCCCCCCTCCTGCTGCCCCCCAGCTCTCATAAAGAGAGGGAGTGCTGTATGAATAGGAATTAAAGCAGCAACACTATCTGCCCGCTGCCCGGCTCTGCCAGCTGTTACATTCAGCCCAGCTTCCTCTCCCCGTGCCAGGAGCCGGACCTCTGGGGCGGCAGCTGGGAGCGCAGGGAGACAGGGGGTCGCCCTGGGCTTCGCTCTGGCACCCGGCCGAGTCCACAGGTTCTCTTTGATCCCTCTGTGCAAGGCGGAGGGCTCCAAGCATCCCCCTGCCCCAGCTCCTGCCTTCTCCCCGCAGCAATAGCAGCGCTGCCGCTGCAGAGACAAACCAGGCCTTCCCCATCACAAGAGTGGCTTCAAAAATACACGCTTTAGAAGTTGTATCTTTCTTTTAATGGCCGGTTTCCAACACAAATGAGACGTATGCAAATCATCTTGCCTGTCCATCAGTCCCTTATCTAATCCTTTCTGAACCTGCTGGCCAATTTCAGTGGTATCTGACAGAAGAATGAGTCAAAATTATCCCTATCATAAAGCTCTTGCAGAGCGCTGGAGTGGGATCCCTGGCAGAGGTGGGAGCTAAACCTCATTAGACATCAGAGAACCCACAGGGACAAGAGGCTGGTCCCAAGGGCAGGAAGGGCCCAGATCAGAAAAAGCATATTTTTATACACCAAGTAATTCTTCTATGATATGCAGATCCACAGGAAACCAGCTTTCAGAAGCCCTTCTGCTCATCACACTGCTTAGATATTTCGAAAGCTACTACTCGCTGTGGACACATTTTTTTTCTTGAAGTCACATTTCCATCCTCTTCCCTTCAATCATAAGGGCCAAGGAAAAACCCAGCACCAGCTAAGATTCTCACTGTAGCCACGGGCATTGAGGAGAACGTCAAACTCCATGAGAAACTACCTTTCGGACATGTGTCAGCCCAAGCTGCTCCACACATGAAGCTCCTCGAGAGGAAG
Organism: Rhinoptilus africanus; assembly: GCA_013400135.1. Taxonomy (NCBI): domain Eukaryota; kingdom Metazoa; phylum Chordata; class Aves; order Charadriiformes; family Glareolidae; genus Rhinoptilus; species Rhinoptilus africanus. The sequence continues at coordinate 444,468 of VXBO01010634.1, forward strand.
GCCCTGGATTTCCTTCTGCCTTGCAAAATCAAACACCTGCTGCAATGGGAAGCAGGGGGGGCCTTTGGCTGGTTCCAGCCAGGGTGAGCAGCAGCTCCGGGGAGGAGCAGGAACCTTAATTCAAATAGGTTCATGGAGCTTTCCAGTTCCCAGATGGCCTCGGCAAATACAGTGATGATCACGTGGGTATTTTTTTACAAGACCAATTGCTGATCGCAAACTCTCCGTGCCAGTACAGTCCATGCCAAATTATGCCAGGACTTTGACCCGCTGTGATACTGACGTGTGCATAAGCAAAGACAGGGAGATACCTCTAGACCTGCCTCAGCCCAGGCAGGGCTGCAGTTTGAGAAGCCTGAAGCACTCCTGTCCTTTCCCCTTCACAACCACCCTTGAATTTATGCTTGCCCGTCTCTGGATTCAAGGGCTCCTGCCTCTCCTCTCCCTACCAGGGATTTCTGCTCTCCTCGAGCTTAGCAGGGCAGGGGCGAGAAGAGGCGGTGGGGGTGGAAAAACCACTGGCAACTAATCCAGAAGTTTAACAGCTGCCACTGGCATTTCAGAGTGTGACGGCTTTTTAGGCCAGATGCCAAACGTGTCTTAGGTTTTAATCTCTCTGTCAGGTCACCTATCGCTTGTCAATCAAGCGCTGCTCCCACAGGGGCCGTTGGCACAGATGCCATCAGACAGGATGCAGCAGACGCTCCTACCCGCCATCTGGAAGATTAGCATCAGACGGACCCCCCCCCAGGCTTGCTCCTCTTTAGCCGGCCCTCCGTCCTCCCACCTAGCGCAGCCACAAGCTCTTGCTGGTGTAGTGGGGCACGGCCCTGGCCGGTGGCAGGGCTTTGGCTGCACCTGCTCCGGGATGGGGATTTACCGCTTCCAGGAAAGGGCTTTCTCTTGCGCCCTGAGCCCATAGCAAGGGCCTGCTGCCGCACGGCACAGGGCTCCACTGTGCCCCGCGGGCTGCTTGCAGTGACCTTGCTGGGACGAGATCACTGGTGGTGTGTTAATAACTCCCTGCCGCAAGCCAAGCAAACGGGGGGGCCGTCAGCCCCCGCCTGCCTTTCCTCCACCCCCCAGCCTGTAGCACATCCAAGGCCAGGGCCGCAAAGCCGCCTGCCCATGGGCTGGCACAGCCTTGGGAATGGCACAGAGCCTCCCGGGAACGGCACACAGCCTCCCGTCCTCGCAGCCTCTTCCCGGGCCACCTGCACATCCTGTCCTGTCTCCTGGAAATCTGAGGGGGTGCCAAGGTGGGGCTACACCAAGCAAGCAACTAGGGGAGCCTGGGGTATCCTGGAGGGAAAGACTCTCTCCCGGCTTCGGTAGACAGGTGGGAGCCCTGCAGCAGAGAGGCTGGTAGCGGTCACTGCCCCGGCACAGGCTCTGCTCCCCCAGCTCTAGCACTGTGATTCTCCTTCGGGTTTCATGTTTGGCTGGTGCTTGATTGCTTGATGTTTGGTGTTTTAATGACATCTTTCTCCTTGTGCTTCCTCTGGCTGAAGCCACTACACAAGTGCGTGACTGTCCCCCCAGATACACACATAAACACGCATGTACGCACATGCAGAAGAGACAGGGTATGGAGATGCACTGCTGCACACAAGCCAAGCACATGCTCATAAATACATGCATATTCACGCATGCCAATGCAACGATGCTCCTGTGTCCTGCACAGACGCGTGGCTGTGCAGCAGGGCATCCTCATGCAGGCACACAGGTTTGGGAGGCCCATTTGCATGCCGGGGTGCAGATCGGGTCACACATATATGTGTATGTGACCAGCTCTCTGTGCAGGACCACCACACGTGTGTGCAGGCACACAGGGACACGCGTACAGTCTATAGCCACAGCTTTTTATTATGTCACCCAACCGCCTGTAATAAATAGTTACATGTCACACTACATGGCTTGGCTGCGACTGACAAAGGTCCTGCAAGGCAGGAGAAGCTATTATAGGAACAGATTGCAGGAATAAAATATTAAATTTCCACTTATCAATCTCTTTAATGCGCTATAACTCTAATAGAAGCATTCAGCCTTCTCTCCCTCAACAAATCGCCCCGTGCTGGGGCTGGACTAGCCCCGCACGCCTCCTCTCTGAGGCTGGGCTGGGAGTCAGGATGCTGGGTGGCAGGAGGGGGGAGGTCTGCACTCGGGGAGACAGGAGGGGGAAAAGCCACTGCAGGGTTTTCTCTGCATCAGCCTTCCATTTTTTTTCTCCCAAGGTTGGCTGCTCACTAGATTGAGCTCCATTTATTGCATGCAGCTCTTGAAAGAGGTTTCGTGGTCCACTGACAATCCCTAAATTGCCTGCAAGACCCAAACAAATGTACCTGTAATAGCTGAGCGAGGACGGCTGAGCCCCCACCAGCACTGGCCTAATCGGTCCTTAGGGAGAGCTGGATAAACATATTCAGATCCCATGAATTATTAAAAGCCGTTTTTTTATGTGGTGGAGGCCTGGTCTACCGGGTTTGCTGCTAATCCCTCCTAACAGGGCAGCTGCTGGTGTGCTCCTTCCCTCTCATTTAACCTCAACCCCACAGTTCGGACTTTTGGGAATAAATTGAGATTACAGGCAGGCAGACATCAACCCAAAGTCATTCCCCAGAAATCCTGCCAGTCCCCGCTCCCCATGCCAGCACCGCGCTGGTTGAGCAAGAGAACGATGCTCTACCAGTCCCCTGAAAAACCGCCAGGAAGGGAAACCTTTACCGAAGCCCGGAGTAGGAACCCACAGACCCTCGCCCCGAGAGGAGCCCGTGCCCGTGCAGGCCGGTGGGTGCAGCCTGCCCCGGCTGCAGTGCTGTTGTGGCGCCGAGACAGACAAAACGCTGGCAGGTGGCAGCAGCAGGAAATATGGAGATGGCTGGAAACACGTGTCCTGACAGCACAAGAGATCCAGGGTGGTGGGATAGACAGAACCACAGCAAGAAATGGACGTACAGAAATGGAAAATGAGACATGGCGAAGAGCGCCTGTTCCTAAGTCTTCTGCAATACCTATCCCACCTCCTTCCCTGTGACTGGGGACTGAGCTGGAGGCTTTTTCCCTCTGATCAGTGTTTCAGATGTGACCCAAGGTGCTGGTTACTGCCTGGGATGGTTTGCTATTGCCAATGGGAAGTGGGTCTGCTCAGTTTGTGCCAGGCAGTTGCCTGCACTGTCCCAGAAACACGGCGCCTTTGGTGGCAAGTCCCATGAAATGGCCCGCGGCTGAATGGATTTCGGCCACGACCTTCCCCTGGCTGCGGGTGGCTGGGCAGGGTGCTGAACAAAGAGCTTTGCTATTGTGGTGCCTTTTGCTGGCGAATGAAAAATCCCCCAGAGAAAAGCATGTACCAGGAACAACGCAGCAGGCAAGGATCCAGGACAGGAGGTGTGAATTAAAGGCCTGCTACAGTGATAATGATCATAAATAAATACTTGGTAATTAGCATCTAATTAGCACATCCCATCCATTGACCTCCAAGCATTTGGATAGAGGAAGATTAGCTTGGTTTACCCACGTTAACAGAAGAGGGGAACTGAGGCGGTGAAGGTGCCAAACACAACGTTATTGCTAATTTCAGGAGGTCAGCTGCCCCCGGCGTCTTTACGCTCGCTCAGCACTTACCGCCATAGAGAGCGGGCTGGAGCTCGGCCCCTCTCAGAAGCCCATTCCATCACTCTCAGACAACTCTTCAAGGGCTGGGGTGGCTCAGAGAGGTGGCCTGCTATCAGAACAGCGGGTGCTCTGCTTTGCCTCGGGCTGCACAGCAGGAAGGGATAACAACCTCGGGAACCTGTCCTGCATTTCCCATGCCTCGGGGAGCCCCCAGCGCCCCTCACTTGCCCACCCAGCTCAGAGGCGCTTGCGCTGTCTGTGGCACTTGCAGGACACAGGCTGCTCTCCAGCTCACCTGCCTGCAGGTCCCCGCTGTGAGCCCAGCTGGAAAAGTGGCCGTGCGCCGCAGTTTGTGCTGCCTGCCCACATGGCAATGGTGCCAAACTGGGGCCTAGGGGGAGCACCCGAAGGAGACCAGCACAGAGCTGAGCCTCGGCAAGTCATCCCAGCTGCCAAGCTCATCTCCCAGGCCAGCGGCACTGCTTCATCGGACGGTCACTCCCTCCCCTGTCCCCCAGGAACCCGGAGCTCATTGCAGTGTGGCAGCACTCCAACCCTCTACTGCAAGAGATACTTCCATCTCTCTCTCCTGAGACCCACCACTGCTGGTCACTGCCTGTCAATAACCCACCGAGAAAACGAATCGCGCCTTTTACCCCTTCCCTGCTCTCAAAGCACCATCAGCCACTTTTCCCCTTCAGTGATGCCTTGCAGTACCACTTTGTCTCTCTGAAATCAGGCTATTGCCATATGCTATTTCTTCTGTTTAACCTATTTCTTGACAACGCTTTCTCTCCCTGACAGTACCTACGCGTATCCATGTCTTTTTCTCACTCACATGGCTACACTGATTTGCAAGTCATCAAATTCCTTCTGTCCCGTACGACATCACATAGCATCATCTTCCATGGTCTGCATCCTGTGATGTTATTCCTTTCTGGAGCCCAGACAGAGCTACTCAAGTGCTCACAGCCTCTCGGTAATCTGTGGGTGCCAGGCGAGCCACTGCACAGACCAACATGGCATTGGAGGGGGCACAAATGAAAAATCGTAAGAATTGCCTAACATCAGAAACACCAAACACCACCCTGAACAAATGACTCATCCATCTCATGCTTTACTGCCTCAGTGGCAGTCTGTATCCTCATCCTACTCCTTCTTCTACCTTCTAACAAGTGTCTCCCTGACACGTCTTCACTTTTAACATGTCCAATGATGTCTCTGAATCCAAAGCAGACAAGGGGAAAACAAACTGAACGTATCTTGGTGTAAAAAAGGAAAAGACAAGAAGACAAAAGGAGAAAAAATCCAAGCCAAACCAGTGCAAAGCAAAGAACTTCACTGCTCCCTTTGCATCGTGAAACTCCCCACCCCTAGAAGAAGACACTGGTGATTAAGACAGACGTTAAGGAGGTGTAACTGACTGGTAGCTGTCAGCCACTCACATTCTCCTCTCCCCACCTCCTCCTCCTCCTCCTCCATCTTTCACAGCACACCAAGTGTTTTCCTACCTGTGACATTGACTTCCACCAAGCCTGACCGTGTACCGATGGCGTTGGAGGCTTCACAGATGTAGGTGCCAGCCACGCTGTAGGAGACAGGCCCTTTAAAATAGATGGTGTTGTTCTGGATTTCCACGCTCCCTGGCAGAGTCCCGTTTGGCCTAGGGGAAACAAAGATCATGGTTGAGCCCCGAGATGATAGTTAGTAGGGTCAAGCAGTATCGCAGAGGTGGCACTGACATGCTGGTCCTGTGCTTGCCCTTAGGCAGGTCCAAAACCTGGTGGCGCTGGCTGGAAAATACCCATTAAAGTAGTCAGCCTTGAAATCAAACCCTCAGAGAGCAGCATTACAGGAAAGAGTCAGCAGAGTGTCTCCAGGGGAAATCCACTGTACAATGAGAATCAGGTTTTTTTCCCGTCTCTGTAATTGCAAGGGAGATTGGACATATTTGGGTCACATACGACCCCTTGGATTCGGCTAATGAGATGTGGAGTACTTTTAGCGCATATTCTCCCCTATCCAGAAAACGGACTCAGAGCCTTCATTTTCCAGCATAACCCCTGAGTAGGTCCAGACTCGGGGTAAGATGGCCAGGCCATTCCTTTGTTTTGGGTGGCTCGCCTCTAGCAGGCTCATCTTCAGAGCATTCCTCCACCCCTGACTTCCCATTTGATGGAAAATACAGGAATGGGACACCAACCTGACCCAGCTTTATTTCAGTTTCCTGCCCATGTAACTCTCCTGGGCAGCTGATCAGGCAGTGTTAATTGCAACTCAAGCTGGAGGAAAGCAGTGTTGATTCAGAGCCCTGCCATCTATGACCTGCCCACGTCAGAATAGTCAGATAAGTGTGAAACTGGAGTAATGCAAAACTGGGTCTACAGATGCACAGAATAAATAAATGAACAAAAAATCCTGTGTGTTAGGAAACGACACACATGGCCTGGTTATTCTTAATTACTGAAGCAAAGTGAAGTAATTACTTCTCTTAGGCAATTAAAAATTACTCAAGTAATTCTTTACCCTCCTCCCAACAAAAATGTGCACATATTGTCAGCGATTTGTAAGAAACAAAAGGGAATAGTGGGGGTATAATTAGGTTTGTAAAAAAGTGCCTAAACGCACACACACATATTTTGCATGTCTACGTATACATATAGCACACGTGTATAGCAGACACTTGAGTCTTTCCCAGCTACATCAAGCCAATGACCCCAAAGGTGATGGAAGAACAGAAGAGTGTAACATTGGTCCTCTGCCTGTGGGTGAATACAAAGACAAGGGCACATCTAACAGCTGTGCTGTGGGATGCTAAAGAAGGCTCTTGCTTCCTCTAACAGCTCCCCTGACTGTTGCTCATCACCATCCAAATGAGAGGAGAGGAAAGCATGGCTGGTTTCTACATTCCAGGCAAGAGCAGAACATCATCAGCAGTAATTGTTTCCTGACCCCAGGAAGAAGAGAAGCACATATGGATAAACCAAAGCTGCTGGTGGCTATTTCTCCGTCTGCCCAGCCAAAGAAATGCGCAACCATTCTGATATTACCAAAGTGGCACTGTGGAAAAGGAGGGGATGGCCGTGGATCTTCCTCCCGTTCCTTACCTCCCTGCACACACACACGCTGCGTGCCTGGGTGGTTGGCTGCAGTACAATTATTTATCAGGCTTTCATCGCATCTGCTTGCTCTGTCTCTTCCTCGCAGGGCTCTGTGCACAGGCAGCCTGGGGCCAAGAAAGGAAGAGCAGGAGTCTGGGCTGAAAGAGCTTCCCCCTACCTTTCCACCTCTATTTCCCCCAGCCTCACTTCCTCTCTTTCTCATTCTCTACTTTCCTCTTCTTCCGCCTCCATTCTCCTTACCTTCAGCTGCATTCCATCCTTCCTTTCCATCCTCTCTCAGGTCAATAATCCTATCCTCAGTCCTAGCTGACCCACAAAGTGTGCAAAAAGGGAGAGGCTGGGGAATCAGACTGACACGCTAGCAGGCTTAGAAACATGTACTCTTTAATTTTGTGCTTTCCCTCTCTCCATTTTTCTCCCAACAGTTCCTTCTCAAAGCAAAGTACTGATGCTCCCAGCCTCCTAGCTGTAAGTCAAGAAACTCTTGCAGGCTAAAGACAGACAAATGGACATACACACAAGTCACAGAGATTCCACAGGAAAACTTCTCTTTCACGTGTTTAAAAAAAAATAATCCTCACTCACACAAGCACATGGGGACCAACGCAATGCCTGGCTCAAAGATGTGCTGTTCCCAAGAATCCTTTCTGCCAGAGCAGAATTTATTACCGGTGCAGTGTGTAAACCAGGTGTGGAAACGACACGTCACGTTCAGACTCAGTCGTGCAGTGCCATGCTCAGCCCTGACACCTCCATCCCCTGCCGCCTGTGAGCCTAGTTGGTAACTAACCCTCTTTCCTGCCCTGGGCTGCACAAACCTCGCCTGGCTGAGAAGTTTGGCAGCTGGTTACCCTGCGCTTCAGCTCTCTCAGCCTGCCTTCAGCATCACTATCGCAGCAGGAGCAGACTGCACCAACAGAGACCAGGGGCCACTTGTGCTGCTGGCTGCGTCTGTACACAGCGACAGAGCTCCTGCCACCGAGAGCCCCATGCCCAGGAGCTCCGCAGGCGCTCAGCCTCCATCCCCTCACGTGAGCAGCAGCAGAACAAAGGGATGAAACCACTTGCCCAAAAGCAGAGAGAAAACCTGCCTCCTGTCCCCAGCTCCATCTCACGAGGCTCTCTTCAGCTCAATTCGCCAGCCCTGCTACACGCAGATAGTCTAAACTGGCATCTCTTCTGCCTTGGGTGCCACAAGGGGTGTCTTTGCCTATAATACTTTCCTGGCAGTGTTATGAGGAACCCAGCGAGCTCCCTCGGAGTTTAAGTCGAACTGGCAGAACAAACAGAGGGAGAGAGCTGGGGATGAGAACTAGAAAAAAGGCAAGAAAAACAATCCTCTTCAGACTTTCACTGTGAACAGTTTGATCTGGGAAGCGAAATGAGACGGAATATGCCTAGCTCCTTGCAAAGCCATTTTGAGAGCCTCTTTCCTGATGACAAATGCCAGCTGAAAAGAAGAAAGGATGCATTTGATCTTTCTTTTTTAAAGCTACATGAGTACTTATAGAAATGAAAGAGAGGGAGAGAGAACCACCTCAGGTTGCATCAATTCCCATCCGACTCCCCAGACACCCCTCGCTCACTTTTCAGTCCCTTTAGTGTGTTCAGCCAAAAGCCGAAACCCTGGAGGACAAGGAATTGCTTCTGCTTAATGTCAGTCATGTGGGGATGAGTGCTCTGAAGGGGAGCTCCTGCTTACAGCTGGGGCTGATTCCAGGGAAAGGTTTTTTCACATGCAGGCAAATTTTGTGCTATTTGTGTCCCTTTAAGGAAGGGAAATCCTGGGTTCTTTTCCAGCTCTCCTTCCAAAGCTGGGCAAACTATCCACCTTGGCATATCTCAGCTGCTTCACATGTCACCAGGACAGAATATTATGCCAGCGCCAGGAAAATAGGAAGTTATCCCGGGTATTAAGGCTGCGCTGCGGGTACGCTGCACTGCCCGCCTCGGAAACACAGTCTGCCCTCTAGACAGAGCGGGACACACGCGCTGCTGGAAGCAGAAGCTCTGTAGGCACTTACAGCTTCCATTCATAGGTGTGAGCTGGGGGGTTGGCATCAGATTTGCATATCAGCTTCACATCCTTCCGGTTGAGGAACCAGTTGCCATCAAAACCCTCAATGGTGACTTCTGGCTCATCTGCAGGGGGACAAAAAAGACAGAATAGCAGGATTGAAAGGGAAAGGCAAGAGTTATGGAAAGAAAGGGGGAGAAAATTACACAGGAAGAGATGAAACAGGGAGCGGGAGTGGGAGAAGGAGATTGCAAGGTGGGAAAGGTGATGGGACAAAGTATGTGAGAGGGGGTGAATGAAGGAGAGAGAGAAGGGGAGGAACAAAGGGACATGTCAGAGGCAGAGAGAGAAAGAAGGTGTGAAAAAGAGAAAGCATATGATTATTCCAAGGGATCACTCTCCAGAAAAAGAGAGCAGCCTCCCACTTAACCCCTCCACCAGACCAACACCTTCCCTCCAGAAAAATCCTCTTTTGCCCAACCTTATCGCGAACCCCAGGGACTGACCACAGAGCCTCCCTCACTTACACTGCACGTTGAGGGTCATGCTGTCGGTGAAGCGGTCCAGCTGGTAATTGACCACGCACATGAGCTGCTGCCGGTGGGCTTCCCGGCTCGGCACCAGCCGGTACCGGCTGATCACTGTGATGGTGCCATTGCTATTACGGATCTCCTGAAACTCCGCTTCCCCTTTGAGCTTGGTGTCCCAGGTGACGGTGCTGGGGGGCTTCCCGTTAGAGGAGGTGCAGGTAGCTACCAAGATCTTTTCTGTCCTGCCAGACTTAGCAATAAGCGGCCGCTTGGTGCCCTCCATCCGATTTGTGGGCTTGGCTGCAAGGAATTGCAAAAAGGAGGAGGAGGAGAAGAAAAGTGTACAAAAGGATGGTTAGAAAAGCAATGCTACCCTCTCTACTACAACCTAAGAGACATCTAGCACCACTGAGCCTATGACAGACCTCGTGGCGAATCCAGAGCTGCTGCAAATTGCCAGCATCTGCTCTGGGGAAAGAATGGTGGAGGTGCCTTAGATACACAGATACTCGATGGAAAGTCCATCCTTTCCTGCCATAGGTTTTCAGCCCTATATTAGAATGAGAAACCAAAATTGGAGGGGAAAGGAATCATGTAGACCTTGGGTGGGGTCTGTTCACTCACAACCCTAAGCTCCATGGACAAGCTCTACTTGTGCTTAGGATCTCTCTGTTGTCTTTTCTCTCCATTCACTTGACAGCTCACTAAAACTCACCACTCCCTTAGGGAACAGGTCACTCTTACTGCACCTGCATTAAGAGATAGGGGAACCAAGGCCTGGAAAGAGGAAGAGGTATTTCTTGAGATAGCTCAGTGAACCACCTGCTCTGGGTTCCCTGCTCTTCACCTCTTTACAGTCAACTTGAAAGATCATTATAGGCAAAATTTACACCCAAGATTGTCCTTTGCTCTGAGTTCCCAGGACATGAGTCTCAGGTTCCTCCAGATCTATTTCACTGGAGGCAATGGTTCACACTACAAAGGTTGTCCAATATCTTACCCAGCACAGTGAGGTTCAGCTGACTTTCCCGGTTGCCAGTTGGGAAGGTCGCAAACTCACAGATGTAAACTCCCTCATCCTCCAGCTCCAGACGAGAGAGCTGAATGGTGCCGTCTTTGAAGGAAGGATTCCGGAAAGTCACCCGCTCTTTGTAGGGAGAGAGGATGGAGACCCCCATGGCAGGGTTGTAGATGGCCACATTCTGCTTGGTACCATTGGTGGCTTTCTGCCACGTGACCTGCGTGATCTTCACATTGGGGAGCGGATTGGTGAAGCTGCAGTGCAGGACCACGTCTGTCCCGATAAACCCCGAGACTGTGTCATTGACTAAGACAGTCTGAGCTTGCAGCCCTGCAATAAAATGGAAAAACATGAATATACGGGTACTTCTCAGACAGAGAAAAAGAACAGTTCTTGGACACTGGGACCATGAACTACTCTATTTATTCTACTAGCTGCTTCTTGGCATGGCTGATACAAGAACAGTCTCAGGTTACAGGCCCTCAGGACCTTCTGCAACTACCTGCATACACCTGCAGCTCCTGCAGCTTTATCCCTGTTTGTAAACACCTTCCCTCCCACAACTGGTGTTCACATTTCACCAAGTCAAGCCCTAATGCTCTGCAGCCAACCTAGGGCTCACGATCACCAAAAGGCACAAGGCTGGATCAATAATACTTTCCTTCCTTTTGTCTTCAACTTTGGATGGTGCTAAATCAGTTATTGTAAATATACAGAGCTTGCGTATCTGGAGGCATGTGAAAGTGCAGATATTTATCAGCACAGCACATCCTCACATATGCTAACGCACACTCAGACATCCATTTAATCCTATTGGAAATGCATCAGTAATTAAATGAGCTGCAAAGACTCAGCCCCGAGTTCAGAGTAGCAATAGTTCCCATATAAGAATAGATTTACGGCAGTGCCCATACACCTTGCACAGTCTACCTGCGTGAACTAGATTGTTTCTGTGGCCTTTTTTTAACCCTTGAAGTGGCTGCATTTAGGAACCTTCCATCTTGATTCTGCAGAGTAAAGATGAAAGGTGCCTGGGAAAAGCAGTGGCTGGTGTTCATGACTGCTATTCTGTCTCCATTGATTCCTCCTCTGACAGCTGAGGAAAAATGTCTCCCACCAGACTGACCCTGAAATTCATCTTTGGCTGCCACTGCATCTTTCCCTAATCTGTATGTTTAGAGATAATGCTCTGGTAATTATACAGTCAGTATTTATATGATAAATACAATAGAGAAGCAAGGTGGTGAGAACAAGAAAAGCGGGTTCTGCTTACTGCTTCTGGCAGAATCTGAAATTGGATGTATTCTGGGAGACTGAGGGTAAAGGAAAGAAAGGGGTAATAAAGAAAAGAAAGATATACAAAGACTGAGGAACATGAAAGGGGAATGAAAGAGAGAGAGGCTGGGGAAAGAAAAAAATACATAGCAAGAGAAACAGGAGTATCTTCTAACTGAGGGGACGGAGCACATTTGAAATGTCTCCCCTACCCTGTTCTTCCAGGGAACAAACGGGCTCCCTGTGCAAGGCCAAAACGAACTCCTCAGTCTTAGCCCCCCCAGACCCCTTGTAGGAAAATTACTAATCACGCAACACCCCTGGCAGACGTGCCCTGTGACTTCTGCACATGAGCTTGAGCAAGAGTGTTCCCTCCTCCTTCCTGCAGTTTCACACACACACAAGTGCAGATGTGCAAAGTCTTCTCATCCACAAATCCCACCTTCATCATCCTCCCGGCACACTCCCACATTGCCCCCTCGCTCCACGTCTGCTGTACCCAGCCTGATCTCAGTCCCCACATTTCATCTAAGACTCTTCTTTCTCCCCTTCTCCTTCCCTCCACGCCAAGCCTGTGACCCGAAGGACAAGCCTCAACAATCCAGCCCAGCCATGAGACGCCATCAGCTGACCACAGTCATCAGCAATTAAGACCGAAACTCAGTCTCTAGAGCTTTGTGTGAACTTGCCCCCTTCCCTGAGTCAAGCGCTGGTTTGCCCCACACCCTAGCATTGCGGCTGGGTGCCGAGGAATGTTTTGGAGCGCCGTCTACAGCCGCAGCAAAGCACTGGTGCCCTCATGTGCCTGCATGCGTGAAGCCATCCAGTCCTTAGGGGTTGGATGTCTCTAGGAGGCCTCGAGAAGGATGTCCAGGCAGTAAGACGCAGTGAAACACTTTTCTGACACCAGTTTGGCCTGTGCCCTGTGGGACTCCATTGCCCACAATGGCCTTCCTCATGAAATGATGGCAGCCGGTGCCGAGCAGGGCTGGGTCTAGATAATGTCATGCTGGGATCTGAGGAAAAAACGGGTGGACGGGGAGGGAGGAGATGTCTCCAGCACGCTTTGCAGCATACGCTGCTCCTTCTACCCCAGAGGTGAGAGCCTCTTGCAGAATCACCCGCACCTGGGGAGGTGAGCAACAGCTTTGCCAAGCAGTCTGGCTCTGAAGCCTTTAGAGCCTCGCAAAGCGTGTGGGAGCTTGCCGGAGAGCAAAAGCAATCACGTAGCAAGAGGCCCTGGGAACAACCTGCCGCCCCTCTCAGGCTGCCCGGCTGTAGGTGTGCTCAGCACTCCCTCTTTCTCCCAAGGCTGGAGGAGAGCAGATTCATCAGCCCCGGTCCCCACCTCTTTCATGAAGGGCTCATGCCCCCGGGCAGAGCCTGCCTGGGGCTGGGGCGATGGCACTGCTGGCTCCGCTCCCACACACGCTCCCTCACCCCCCACAGGCCTCAGCGGTTCCCTTTGAACCAGGCTTTCCACAGCCCAAGAAAAGAGGTCCCGTTCACGACAGCGGGAAGTCACGGCCCAGCACCTCTCATAGGGCCAGAAAAGAGAGAGATGAGCTGAACCCCAGAAAGGAGAGGATGGAAAGCTGCCGGCTCCTCCTCCCAGTCGCCCTTGCAGGGTGGCCAGGACAACCTGGTCTCTCCCTGGCGGGGCATGCAGATGAACATGGCACGCAGAAGGGTACGCCGGACTGAAGGCCACCACTGCCCGAGCATGGGCACCTAAGACATGCCCCTTAAATAAAGATACTGCCAGTCAACCTGGCGGAGAAGAATGTGGTATATATCACAAGAGAGAGATCAATCCAACCCCTCAGCTTCATCATTGCTATGCCCTTTCTTTACGCTATGATTTCCCTGCAAATTAATGACCCTTTAAAAATAAAGTGATTTTTCTTGACCTTGAGTGGTAGCAACAATTCCCAGTTCTACCCTGCCCCTTCTACCCTAACCCTTCCACGGGATCCATCCACCAGTGCAGACTGTACCTGGATACAAACTGGAGAAAAAGCAGACTTTGGTGCTGGTGAACCTGACCCTGAACCAGACCCCAGAGCGGTCCTGCAGGACCCTCCTCTGCCCAGGTGGAGAGGCAGACTTTTGGCTAGGGAAAAAGCCAGTGCCAGCTGAGGACTGCTTGCCAACATCAAAATGCTGCCAACACTGGGATTCAGGCCCCTACATGTAGCAGCTTTAACAAAAACACATTCCAAACTTTCTAGAGGCTTCAGGGGAAAAGGGGAAAAAAAAAACAGCAGAAGAAATAACAAAACAAAACAAACAAAAAATACCCCCCAAACCCCAAACACTGTGCGGAAATCATGTTTCCTTTCCAGGTGACTGAATAACTCACGGCTCTTTTGCAAGACAGGGTGAACTCTTTATGTTCCGCTCCTGCAAGCCTCTCACCAGGGAAATAATGCACCCATTGCTCTGCTCTGTACCACGGCAGTAACACCCACACCTCAACAGCAAGGATGAGGAAGGGGAACAGACGGAGTGAAGGGGTTTTGCAAGTTGCTGGATCAGCCTCCCATACTCCCTGTCCTAAATCAGAAGCCAGAGGGCAAACTAGCTGCTGTCATGCTCTGGGGAGCATTTGTTTGCAAGGTGACTGAGCTGGGGTGGTGGGTCTTCCCTCGCCCCGTTCCACACTCAATAATTCATCAGGGCAAATGCATAGATAATTGATGGCGATGAGCGCAGAAGGCTGGGAGAGGAGGAGAAAATAAAATCACTAATCAGCCTCTGGAGAGGCTTGAACATACTAATCGGGATGTGTGTGTGCATGTGCAGTGCTGGGGTTCGCCTTGCTTTTTCTGTGCTGAATGATGTGTGTGGTCGGTACGGCAGAGAAAAGGCTCGGGATACATCCTGCCATTTGCAGTTCCAATGCCAGATCTCCCGGTGCCCACCAATCCGCTCTGACACCGCCCAGGGGGCAGCCAGCACACCAGGAAAGACTAGCTGTATAGGTTGAAGCTTGCCGAGTTGCGTTTTACTCATTAGTTTTTTGGTGTTATTTTTTGTGGAGGACCAAAAGCAGTAAAAAAGGCCCAGCTGAGTGCCAAAGACATGCTGGTGCCAAGACCTCATTAGTGGAGACCTCTGAGATCCTACTCCTCCACCTTGGCCTCTGAAGTGGTTTGTGCTGATGCCTTTCCCCACGATCCCAAACACAGATATTCACTAGGTCGTACAAGGCCTTGGGGGCACTGCGCAGAACTCGTGGTGCCCTGCGGGAAGGAAGGTCTGGACTCCCTGGGTGTGAGGGGCAGCTGGTGGCTCTTGAACCTGAAAACCCTCTCTCCTAAAAGGCCGGGAGGTGCAGTTACATTGAGGCTCACACACTTGCAAATCTGGTTCTTGCTCCCCCATATAGAAAGCTCTGGAAATGATCTCCAGGCACTAGTGAGCTCTGTCACAACAGCGAGCCTCCAGTCAATGCCTCTTTGTTAAGAACCATGTGAACTCCACACTGCTTTGCACAACCTTGCTTCTCCGAGCCTCTCACCGATTTCGCTCCCTCCTGTTCCCCGATACTCATCTCACCCCAAGGGCATTGAAAGAGCCCTTAGCAGAAGTGCGATGAGCCACCCTTTGGTGTGGCAATATCGTGGGTGATGCAAATGTCAGAGGAATCAGTCCTACTAGTCTTTGCATCACTTAGAACTGAACTAAAGGGTCACAGCAGCCAGACCTTACAAAAGAACAAAACAATTCATCACGCTTCAACCTACAAAAGACCCTACACAAAGCACCTGATTTTGAGACAGCCCCTTGCACTGCTCCTTGACTATGGGCAATGATGTCCTGTACATGGTCCCATATGCCTCAGCGACGCTTCCAACAGATCTCCAAGAACTTTCCACGAGGGGAAAACCAGGATGGAACAGGAGCTCAAAACTTTTCAGCTGGTAGCACTTACGAATTTTTCTCCTGGTTTGCCTGAATTTGTCTTTCAAGTCTTACCTATTTTTCAGTGGAAATCAAGGTCTGAAATGCAATCCTTGTGGGGCAGAACACAACCAGCCTCCAACAGCCCAAAGGAGCGCCACAGGTGTGTTACGAAGGGTGGGAAATGGGAAAGGAGATCATAAAATCCCAGCAGGGGAATTTCAGGTGGCAAGAAGCAAAGGTTTGAGCTGGCGCTGGGCCAAGATGTTGGGGTTACTATCTTTCCTCTTGCCAGAGAGACGTTTTGTATTGATTGCCAGGCATTCAAATCAGTACTCTGCTGCTCTTCCAAAAGAGCACAGTGCCTGCCTCACCCCGCTTAGTCAATGGCTTGCAGCCTGCAATGAAGGAGCGGTCTCCAGTGACTCACCAACACGCACTTCCCGCAGCAGCAGGCTGTCACTGGAGGTCTCTCTGTCATGCACTGATTCAGTTCTGCCCCACGTGAGTGTGGAGCTTGAGCACCAAAGGGATTAGAAGACAAAGACTGAGTTTCCAACACAAGGGGAGGGGGCCTTAGAAAGAAGGTGAGAGAGTAAGAGATGTGGCAAGATTATAGCTCCAGGTGAGGTGGCTGCACATGAAAGTGAAAGGCCTGAGATAACACGGTGATCAGGTGGGGGCACACCAAGAGAAGCTGCAGCATCCCTTCCCCCAGCTGAGAGCTGGGAGCTTTATGGGACCTGACGGGAAATGGCAGCGTGTGCAACGGCCTATCTGGCTCTCATCCAAATCCCTCTCAAAAAAAGAAAGAATGAGCTTGGCTTTGGCTTGCAAATGGGAAACACTGGGCCTTTTACTCTAGGTCACCAGTTCATATCCAGGACCAGCACACAGCAGCAACAGTGGTGATGTTTTATCTGAGGACCAGTCAATGGCTCGTATTGAGTGAGGTCTCTAGCCAGCTCTTCATTGGCTGTCTGCTGGGACAGGACAGTGGAGATGCCTTTGGGATAAAGCAGGGTTGATTTCTCCTGCCTATGCAGTATTTCCTCTTTAGATAAATAGAGCACAAAGCAGCCTTAGGATCCACTTGAATGAAAGATCTTTCCCAAAGGGATCCACTGATGCTCCACTTGTTCCCTGTTAAGGTTTGGGAAGTCTTTTCATTGAGCCACCACTGGGATTGACACAAAGGCCCTAAACAAGACCAAGGCCATGGTTTTCCTAGGTGTTCTTCACAGAAACAGATGAAAGAAAAGCAGACGCCAGGGCGCGACTGGCCACACCTCAGGCGGACAGGGAAAAGCAGAGATGAACACCAGACTAGACCACTAGTTCTTGCTGTCCATGCTTCAGCCTTGCAAACAGCCTCCGTTGCAACCAACCTTCTAGTTCTCTAGGAAAAAGGCTGCAAACCAGAGAATTCGGAAGGGAACAACCATGCCTGCCTTTGCACTCTTTGCTGTACCTTTCCTGGCTTTCACACACCTGCTTTGCTTCACCCCCCAAGTCAAGGGGAGGGGAACATGCCCATGGCGAAAGCAGGAAGGCTGGCGGAGCAGGGCTCCTGCTGAAAGAGCTGACACAGCACTGGGATCCTTCCTGCAATAAAGCTGTGAAACCCCATGCTCAGCAACAAAGCACAAAGGCACCTCAGTGACGGTGGAGGAGCCAGCTCCTGCTGCCCGCCCCGCCAGCACGTCGGCTAATCCTTCGGCAAGAGCCGCCCGTTCCCACACAGCTGAGCAGCGAACCAGACTGCCCCTCGCCTCTACCCGACCTGCACCAGTGCTCAGCACTTGGCCCGCTTTCCTGCCCATGCAGCCTGTCCCTCCAGGTCTTTTGGACTGGACTTTGCACCAGCTCCTTCCTCAGCTCTTTTCCCACTGTGCACTCTTCTTACTCATACCTGTCCAGAGCCTGGGTTCAGAAGACTCTCATGTCCTTTCCCCTGTGGCCTCGTGCAGCTTATTACAGCTAAGTCACATATCGCTTCTGCCCCTGCGACCTGCCTCCATACGCCAGGATTGCCTCTCAAACTGTCTACAACACCTGTTTCTTTGACTTGCCCTCCCTCCATTGTAGCCTTACAAATTTTGCCACCCTTCTTGTGTCTCTCCAACATCACCACATCCCAGGCCACTCACTTGCCTCTTCTCATCCCTAGCCACGAGTTCCTCTGGAGGGATACCAGTGAGTATGTCCAGGACCATAATTCTGCACTAGGAAAAGCAGGCAGCTGGCCAGGCAAAGACAAGGGTGGACAAAGAACAAAAATTCACAAAGACCCTTCTCTCAAGAGTCACCTTGCCATCAAGGAAAAGGCCAGGGTCTTCCTGCTTACCAAACCTGACCTGCAAACATGAGGGAAGAGTGAGAAAGGGAACCACATTCAGAGTCAAGGCTTATTTGGTGGTTGGGTGGGGAAGCAAGGGCAGAAAGAAAAGAGCAGTACAGCTGGAAAATCAAGTGTGGAGGAGGGGAAAGAACCTGAAGCACTGAGCAGGGGGAAGCTAATTAAGCTGAGACTGTCCTGAGACCTTATCTTGATGGGCTGAGTCCCCAAATGTACATGAGTATTTTTTCTGCCCTGCCTCGTTCTTGGACTTCCGTGTTGCCTTGGATGTTGATCAAGGAGCCCTGGTCCGGGGCTAAATATTCTCCCTATTGGAGCTCTCCAGGTGCTAAGGAGGAGGCATTTAATGAAGAGCTGTGAAGAGGGGATCAAGATAGTAACCCATGAGAGTCTCATTTCCGAAATGAAGGAACTTGAGACTGAAGAGCTTCAATAAAAACAAAAATAAACTCGACGGCACAGAAAGAGAGAACATCAGATCCTTCCTTCCCTCCACGGGCTCAAAGCGGGAGCAGGAAACCAGGGAGCTCTCAGGGCTCGGCCGGGTGATGACTCACTCGCCTCCACAATGGGAACGCGACAAAGCCGAAACTCTGCTGACTCAGGCATGACTTCAGCGCCAGGGTTAATAGCTGGCAGACCTAATTTGACTGCCCCCACCAGCCTCGCCACCCCCTGATTCTCTCTGTCTTCACTCAAATCAAGCCTGTTTTATCAGAGGGGTAGATGCCAGGTCACAGGAAATTACCAAAGGACACAAACTCTATGGCCTTCTGTTCAAGTCATGGTGAAAAACGCACCCCTGCCAGACCATGCCAGTACTGGCCAAGCCTGCAGTTTTTGTGGAGAAGATCAAAACTCCTGCTTTGCTATAGTTTAAATGCATGCTAACCGGTCACAGCTTTCTGTCTGTGGTCTTGCTTTCCTCTTGTCTTTCCTCCCGTTATTCTTTTGGTTTATAAAGCATTGCTGAAATTTTACCATCTCCTTAAGAGGAATGTTTTCTGCTATTGCAAGTGGGAATGCTATGCTCTGTTCTACTGTAATTTCTTCGAAGATAGAAACAACACTTTTTTTTTTGTGATATATGTTCTGGAGGCACACGACCCATCAGAGCTGACAACTAGGAAAAATCTTTGCAAACAACATGAATGCAAACATGGCACCGAACAGATGCAATGGACAGACACTCTTCGCCAGCTGACTGCCTGTGATTTCTCTCCTAATTTGTTTTATCCTACCCTAGAGATATTTCTGCAGCAAAGTGGAAGAGAGTCAGACCTCCCAACTTTGTCTGAGTTGTTTAAGGATTCCTGCCCATGAAAAACAGGCCATAAAGAAAGGTGTGTACGTACAACCCAAAACTCAGTGCCCTGCCTGACTTCCAGCCTGCTGCTGCTCAGCTTTCTTATCATCAAGTCCCTGTGCACGGAACTAATTTCACAAATTTCACCTCTTCCTGGATTTATGATCTCCACAGTGCAGAGTGACATAGACACCACGCTTCAGTCCTACCTGGATCCCATCTGTAGGAATAAGTCTGCATATTTATGGAAAGCTTTGCATCTTCAAAAGGCTTTTCAAACAGTAACTAATTAATCCTCCAACACCCTGAGAGGCAGCAAAGTATTATTACCCCCGCTTTCAGGGATGGGGAAATCAGAGGCGCTGACTGACAGAGAAGTGCCCAAGGCCACCCAGGCAATCACTGGCAATCTCACTTGAATGGCTTGGTTTAGATGTGGGTATCTGCACATTATGGTGACAATTCTCACCTAAGGAAGCAGGTATGGAGGCATTTGTGGTAAGGCCTCGACGCCCCACCCACCACTCATGCAAATAGAAAAGGTCACCCTCATTTTTATGGCTGAGGAAACAGAGGCACAGGGAGATGAAGTGGAAAACCTTGTCTATTGACAGAGCCTGGAAGCAAACCTAAATATTAGCCATGTCAACAGCCAGACTAAAGGTTCCCAAAATGACGCTCCCGTTTTTCTCAACAATGAGCAGACTGGCTGCAACCAAATCTATGGCATTTTGTGTTAAGAGCATGCCAGCAATTGTGAGAAACACTGAGGCTGATGGTGAGCGTCCCATTCAACTTGCGAGCAAAGCCAGCTCCACAATTCCAGTCCCCAGTGCCCCGGGGAGCTGACACGCACTCATCTCTCTCGCTTGCCAGATCAGTGGCTGCTGTGATCCTCCTAGCCCGGGTTTAGATGTGGCATGGCCCGCTGGAGCTCAGCGGGAATGCCACCTCAGCAGGGACAGCAATCTGAGCAGGGCAGATCCGGGGGCCATGGGAGTCCCTTGGACTCCAGACCTCCCGGCAGCCGGTGGAGTTGAGCGGAGGGCGGCTGGTGGAGAGATCGACTCTACGCTGGATGGAGATGCAGCTCTCCTATCTATTAAGGTCACAGCCTCCATCCAGGCTGTCTCGGGAATGATTGCTGAGCTTCAGAACGGCTGCACAGGTTGGGGCTTAGAGGAGCCTGCTGAGCCTGTAAGACTCAGGGCTGTAAACAAGCGACAAGACCACCCATTAAAGGCAGCCTGTGCTGGCCCCATCATGAGCATCCGACAGGGGGGGAGGAAAGCAATGAGTGAGGGTCAGAGCCCGGCGGGGAGGCCTCCCACCGGGGGTCACGCTCCTTGCCCCATCTGGCAGTGCCTCTGCTTTTCTGGGGATGGTAAGGGAGCCCAGCATGGTTATACCCACTCCCAGAAAGGCAAGGGCCGTCAGCAGGGGGTCCCCGCACTGTAAAGACAGACAGCATTTAGCCCAGAGCAGAGGGCAAGTCAGGAGGAACGGGAGTTCAAAGGGACTTCTGCAGAGAGGAATTTACAAAATAGGGACCACATCACATTTCCCTTTGGGTACCCCTCAATGGGAGCAAGGCTTGCTCTTTTTGGTGGGGCAAACAGGGGTAACTGGGGACTTGGAGTTATAAGTTGCATGTACTTAGTGATTGTAGCGCAATGCGGGAGGGAAGCAAACTTCCAGGAAGAGAAACTAAGGGCTCCTCCATGCCTTATTATCCCGTCCTCAGACAAGGTGGCTTTGTGCTTCCAGGTAGCCCCAGGGAGGAGCTGGGCTGTGCTATAGCACTCAGGGGAATCCGATGACAAATGTCACTCAGGAGGTGGAATGACACGCTGTGCTGCGTGACTCATCAGGCTGCTTATGCCCAGGTACAAAGATGTCCCTTCATACACCTGCTGGGGGGCATTTCAGCTGTCCATCACCCAGAGCCTGATGGATGCATCAGCAAGCATCCACCCTGGATTGCTGCCGTTTGGGCTGGTTTGGGGGGCCTCTCGGCATGTTTCACTGTTTTCCCCTTCCTGAGCGGGAAGGCTGGGATACCAACCACTGTGACAGGAGCTGTGGGTAACTACAAGGCCTGAATCCCTATGGCAGTCTTGAATCACATATCTGCTCTAAACCTAACTGTTCCCAAAGTCTTCATTCATGAGAGACAAGCCAGAATCAAAAAGCAGGCAGTTCCCCATAAAGATCTATTAACAGTTGACAGGACGGAGTAAGCCCAGAGCCAACATCCCATTTCCAGCCACATGCTGGAGAAACCAGGCCCAGAGACGGAGGGTTAAATAGCTCAGTTGGCCTTAATTGGCATATTTCATTGACTTTCATAGTCATTTCATTGACTTTTGTTGAAACTGCATCAGCACTAGGCTCCCCGTTTTCTTCTTATGGAGGAATAAGCTGCGTTCAAAAGGCTGTCCCCGTGCAGGGGAGCAGCAGGCTGCTCAGCAGGGCAGATGAATTTTCCTTTGTGCCACTGGGGAAAGCTCCAGTGAGTCATCCTGGTCTTCAAAGAGGTCAACTGCTCTCTGGGGACTTCTGTGTGCTTCGTCCTGGCTGAAACCGGGGACTGACGAAGTTGCCACAAAAATGGAAAGCATGTGAAAAAAAAAAAACTAGAGCTACTGGAAAAATTTCCAACACGGCATGTTTTTCTGATGGAAAGTGCCAGTTAGTCCAAGCCAATACTATCCACTGGAACATGCTGATTTTGACAAAATTCAATTAAAATAATAAAAAGCCCTTTGATAAGGTTAAAATGGTCTGTGCTAGCCTTGGAACAGAATGTGTCCTTTTTTGTGGTTTTAGTTTTTCCCATTTTAACAAAAGGGTTTTCTCATTATAAGCCTTATTAAATTTATTGTAGAACAACAACTCCTTTTGGACTCTCATTTCTTTTAAACGGTATATGGTAAAACACTGACCAGAACGAAATGCTTTGGTTGTAATGCAATGGGACATTTTGGATTAAGCCAGACCAAAGTTTTCTTTAGAAATTTCATTTCCGTGGAAATTTTCAAATGCCAGTTTGCTTCGAAGCAGAAGGAAAACTCATTCTGAAACGCCCAACATCCCCACTTGCCATCCCGTTTTAGTCATCTCCACAGCTGACCTTTCCAACAGCTCTCACGCCCAAAGAGAAAGCACCTCCCGCCTGCCTGCGAATCTCCCCACCTTCATCTTCTGCAGCCCACTCTGAGCCCCAGTCCATCTGGATTCATTCCACAAGAGTCTCATCCCACCCCGTGCCCAGGCTAGGAGTCCTCTGGGGCCTCGGGCTGACCCGCACAGCCGTGTGATGCAGCCCGGGATGGGACCGCTCCAGCGCCCGTCCCTCTGGACTCTGTGTCTCTTCCTCCTTCCCGACAGACGGATTTGCTCCCACCCTCCACCTGCCTGGCGTGCCCACCTCCTCCTCCGTCTGCTGTTTGTGTCTTCCCACTTGCTAACAACTACGTGGAAGGCTATTTAAGAGAGCTCATGTTCTTTTCAGATTGGGGGGG
>VXBO01010634.1:467157-499892 GCA_013400135.1 Rhinoptilus africanus
GGGGGGGAAGGAGGAGAGAGAACACAAACCAGACTATTACATGTTTTAGCAGACAGGGCAATATGGACACAGTTCCTGCAGAACGCTGTACATTTTTAAAGACAAACTTTACCCAAAAAATGTCAGCCAGCTCCCCTGGTGGGAGGAAGAATGAAGAAAATAAAGGGTCCTTCAGTTTTCCAGCAGAACTTTTATATTTTCCCCTTGGAAAGCTGAAAACAACTGGGCAAGATCTCTCAGCACCTGGCTGCACAGCCAGGAGCCAGGTCCCAGAACAGCCACGGACCATCACATGGAGATGGAGAGAGGGAAGGAGGGGCTGTGCAGAATGAATCCCTAGGAGACAGGAACACCTCCCCTGGGATCCTGATGCTCCACAGAAGGACGGGAACAACCTGGCCAGGGCTCCCCTTGGTGCTTCACCACCTCTGGGCAAGGCAGCTGGGCCCGAACTGCTCACAAGCTGCACAGCAGCTCCAGTGTCACTTGTTTGCCACCCCTGCTCTAGAGCAGCCACTGCTTGAGCTAACAGCTGTTAAGAAACATCTTTACTTGTTGCTTAGGTACCAAGGTGACAGATAAAACACAGCTGGATGCTTGACTACCTAAGAAGATGGATGGAAGGATATAAATAGCTAACAGCAAGAGAAAAGAGGACAAAAAGTCCCATCTCCAATTTTGTAAAAAATGACCAGAATAGTAGTGGAGAAAGACTTCCAGAAATAACCACATGGGTATTAAATGAATGGAAAAAAAAAAAAAAAAAAAAAGAAGAGGAAACCAAGGAAAAGAGATTAAAAAGAGCTGCTTAATTTGTTTAAACAGTAATTCTCCCATCGTGGAAAAAGAGTTAAGGTCACCTGGATGCCACAAACCATTACTGATGGTAAGGTACCCAGATACTTCAGTATGGGGAGTAATGGAGTAGGCAGGAGAAAAAGAAAGATAACTATGTAGATAAATGTCATTAACTCCTATTAGTGTGGGGGCTAGAGAGTTCAAAGGGTTAATCTTCAGTTAAGGGTAGAAGCTTCAGGAGGCATGTCTGGCAACAGAGGCCTGTCTGTAGAAACTCTGAGAGGAGCCAAAGGCGGGCAGAAAGAAACACCAGTTCTAAGGCCTGCTGTCACCTTGGATGAACACAGAGCAGAGCAGGACACGTCCTCCTGGCACAGCACAAGGCCATGCAGAAATAGATTAACTTGCTCACTAAAAGTAAGCTCAGGCACTGGAAAATGGTACAGCCATTCCGGTAAAGAACTCTACTTATACTAAGCAGCCTGGTTGATCTAAGACTCAGACTGGTGCCTTGCCAGTATACCCACAAGCTGGATGAAACGGGAGAATCATTCATTAAACCAAAAGCTAAGTTTCTTCCTAGTTCTGGAAAGGCAACAAACTTGAGAATCGCCTGTTTCTGATGCTGTCACAGCACCAAATCTATGACAGACATAGGGAATAGGTCTTCGGACTTGGACTCCCAACAGCTCAATAGTCTGTTGAGCAGATCAATCCATGCTGGAATCACCCATGCAAGAATGCAAAGGTGATGGGGTTCTGCAGGTGAAGTCACCCTGTGCCCAGACCCAGCAAAACACACAGGCAGTGAGATGGAGGGAGCACCAGAAGATAAGAATGATGTGCCCCAAAGGGAAATGAAGAGACTTAATTTAGGGGAGACACCTTCCTCAGGAGAGATCCCATCAGAAAGAAATAACACCCCTGAAATGGAAAATAGCTGCCTCTTTGCAGGGCTGAAGGCAACCTGAAAGGACACCCCAATCTCATCCCCAAGGCTGTTTTTAACCCTGCGGGCTATACAAGCTCAACCAGCGCTAAGAAAAGGACTGGGATTTTTTTCTGTGGATCTCCTCAAGCGAAGGACTCAGACAGGGAGGCAACAGGAAGCCCAAGAGGAAGAGGAAGTTTACAGTTGTCCTCAGAAAAGCGAATGTGCCCTTTTCTCTCAGGGCGTCCATATCCCTTAGGAAAGTGTAACAGCTTATGTGCAAGTCTGCACAGGACCCTTTCGGAGTCTGAACCTCAGGCCTGACAACTCACTGGCATAGTGTGAACCTAAAGTAATTGCATTGTTTGCTCTGGGAATACTCCAGCTACACTTGGCATAACTGAGAAAGAGACTCCAAATTCTCCCATTGCAGGATCTACAAACCCTCTGCTCTTTCACAGCCCTAATATCTGGTTTTTTCCCTTCTCTTTGTTTCCGTTGCCTTGATCCCAGGAAAAGGTATTTGAGTTTCTGCCTTCACTCTCTCACTGTGTAATGAAATCCTTGCATCCTCCAACATGCCTTGCAGTTAAGGGGTTCTCTGGAGCAGACAATGAGGTAAGGGTCCCTTGGGCACAAAGACAAGCTATCTGCAGGCAGCTGTTTGGGCTGCAGGGTTAAGCCATTTTAATTACCTGGAAGCAGAGCACCAGCCAAAGAATGGTCAATGCATAAAGCAAGCCCTGCTGTCCCAGTGGGGCTGGGATGTCTCAGGAAGGCTGCCTGCTGATCTGCTAGATTAAATTCTTCTGTGAGAGCTGGCCTACAGTTTTATGGCAAGGGGGATAACTTCTTTCCTGCACCCTAGAGTCTGTTGTTTGCTTTGGGGCAATGCCTGTGATCCCAGAGCAGTGCAACTGCAAACCTCCCATCTGGATAACAACACGCCCTGCAAAATCCCAGGAACCGTGACTTCAGCGGGGTTTGAAGTTGTTGCTTTTCCATTCCTATCGTTGCAGAGGGGCAGATCCCACTTTGTCAGAGCCCTAGAGCTTCAGGAGATCAGTCTTCCAGGATGTGTCATCCCCAGAAACAGCCGTTGCTGAGCCAGAGGCAGCGGACTGAGGGTTTACCACAGTAACCCCACAAAACTGATCCAGAGCTTGTTAAGAGAGTGGGATTTTTTTTTTCTTTCCAAAGTAAGGACAAATTTATCAGAAAAAAAAAAGAGCCACATCCTGAACTTCACAACCTGTTTTCTATTGGTTGTTTTCTTGAAGATCACAGGATTCGGATCACCTCTATGCCTTCTGGCTGCCTCTGCAGTCTCAGTTCAGGTTGGCACCTTTCTGTGGAAGTTTTTCCAGAACAGCTGTTTTCATCCATGCTGTCCTCAAGTAAACTGGTGCCAGGCCAAACACCCTCCCCATGGCTCAGCCTAGGACTAAATGGGAACGTGGGACTGAGCTGTGCAAGGGGACGCGCTCTGTCATGGTGCCGTCTCGCCCACTCAGCAGGCTGCTCGCACCTCTGGGCTCCATCTGCCCATCGGAGTCCATCTGTCCCCATCCTACCTAGCCCTACCCGAGTCCCAACAGCTCTCCATGGCTTCTGGTCCCCTCAGATCCCTGCCAGCTTCCTCACGTACCCGCAGCATACCCATGTGAAAGAAAATGGTGTTTGGGTGTGTTTATATGTAGGCAGAGGGAAGGAACAGATCTTTCCCAACAGACTAAGATGGGAGCCAATGCAGGGAGGGCCATTTGCCTGCTAGCTGGTCGCCCTGGCCCTGTGTGAAGTCACCTGAGGCTATGCCGGCGTTCCCCATCAGGAGCTCAAATAGCCCCTACGTGGCATATTGCTTGCTGTGCCTCTGCTGAAACTCTTGCACACGCCGAACTCCCCTCTCTGCTCTTCCCCTGCCCCCTTCCCAAGCACACTGCAGGGCAGCTCAAGCCCTGCAGATCCCAGGAATCCAGTGATGTTCTCCAGGGTAAACCCTCCCAGCTGGCAATGGCCGTGCTGCACAGACCCCACACGGAGCTGCTCCGCTGAGGGGAGCGTGCCTTCTTGGCTCCCTGCCTCCTTCCCTTCTCTCCCTGTTTGCAGGTCACAGCTTGGTCCCACGGGACTCGGGGGCTCCAGTATGCTCCTGCTTCCTTTGCCCTGCCATGTGGGAAGCCGCACCCTGACCCCTTCGAGCTCTGACTTGCTTTTCCAAATTTGACTGGTTGTGGGTAGGACACGCTGGGGCCTGCCGCCTCCTCCCTGTCCCTTTGAACACAGACACGTAGGCAGCGAAGCTCGCTGAATGCAGCTGCACACCGCAGGATCCAGCCCTCAGACTTTCGCGTGGAAAATCCACAAATCCATGAGTCACCTGGATTCAGCAGAGACTGAGCCTGCAAACGTTCCTCTTCCCTTTCTCGGTGGGACAGACGTGCTCCCGAGACACTGTGCCTCCCTCCTCCCGCCCCAATAACTGGCATAAGCTCATTGGGGGGTACAGATTTCTGCTTGCTGGGCTGTGCCGGGTTTCGGGAGCAGGACCTCGGACCCAGACCTCAGGACGGGCGAAGGGGAGGCACGGCATCTTGGTAACCCTGTAACCCGGCGTCCCTGCTGTGAGAAAGGGGAGGGAGGGAAAGGACAGGGATGTCTGGTGCCACAGCAGATAACTAGAGCAGGCGGCTCCCTGCAGAGCACACCGCACCTCACGGAGGCCTGATGCGCTTCAGCCTCCACTCTGCAGCCAAAGGAGCCCGCCTCAGCTGGAGGATTCTCCATGCTCGGCACCGACCCCCTCCCTTTTCCCCTTTCTCAGGGGCCCCCTCTCCTCCTCATCGCCATTATCATCCCATCCCGGCGCTCTCCTCCTCCCACCAGCTCTGCCAGTGCCTCTCCAAGGATAAGGGGAGGAGGGTGAACTGGATGTGGGAAGGTTCCTGCCCAGCACTGGAGGTGCCATCTGACGAGCAGGGTACAGAACAGGGTGTGCTGCAGAAAGGACATTTCGGGGAAGAGGAAACATATTACGCACACGCATGCTGCCTCTCAGGCCCTGGCACAAACGCTGCTCAGCTCCCGCAGCCCAGCTCGAAACGCCCCACAAAGGCCATTTTCTCGGCCAAAGAGACAATAGAGATCTAACATAAACAACCCAGTACGGTTAGCACACGGGTAACTAGCCTGCCCCCACCGCTGCCTCTCTTCCCCCTCACTGGAGCTGAGGCTAGCGCGACACAATGTGTAATTAGGTTAATGAGCTAAGCATGGATTTTAATTGGGATTCCCTGATTTACTGGTCTGCCTCCTCCTTTTGTTTTACTGTCGGCGAAGGTTTCTAAAAGCTGCCCTTGCTAAAGGCTCTGATATCAGAAAGGTCTTACGGATCTTTAATTGTATTTAATCATCAAGGTAATTAATGATCCTTGAGCAAAATGGAGATTGCATCTAGAGTAGCTCTAGTCTTGCCCTTCAGCATCTGTTGTGTCTGGGCAGAGGCATTCTGCAGACACGCAGGAAGGGGGTTGAAACACAGAAAGACAAAAGGATAGTGGAGAGAGAAGAGGGAAGGAAAGAGAAAGGGTTGGGGAAAAAAAAATTAAAATGAAGAAGCAGCTGAACAGAACAAAGGGAAGTGGGGAAAGGGAAACGATGCTGCTGTTCCTCGTCGTATGTGAGCACTGCCCTGTCTCATGGCTGATTCATGTGATGGAGGGAAACCAGGTGCGGCAGCCACATGTTCAAGGCGCACCATGATGCTCCCCTGCCTTTCTTGCAAGCTATCCATCAAACGTCCAGCTATCTATGAAACAGCTCGGAGTTGCACAGAGCTCTCGGCGAGTACAGCAACAAGGCAAGGGGGAGGCTGGCTTGCCCCACTGGAGCTGAGAGCCCAAAGGCAGAGATCCAGCTCTGTGTGGGACCTTCCTGGATTCACGTGGCCCTGCCTGAGCTACCAGAGTGGTATGCTACAGGAGACTACAAGCCATTTAATTCCAGAGCCTGGAATTAGCTCATGGGGATGGCCGGTCTTCCCTACGCCTCCAAACTGCACAGCCTCAACAGGCGCTCAGTGCTCAGACTCCGGGAAGTTTACTCCCATAAGACAGAATCACCTGCTTCTGCTGTTCCCCTTTTTCCTTCTTTGCTTCCCTCTGGCACTGTTTCACACCCCTGTTTGCAGGAAGACATTTCCAAAGTTCAAAACCCTGAGAGGGAACCGGGGAGAGGGGGAGCGATGGGCAGCAGGTTGCAACACGTCCCCTCTCTCCCAGGCCACAACCGTGCAACTCCCATCCCAGCTGAGGCCTGCAGCCAACCTCTCCATTTCTCCCAGAGCACAAACAAAGCCTGCCCAACCAGAAACTGGGCTGCCTGCTCCGACTTGCCCCAGAAATGCAGCTTAAGTTAGAAACGTCAGCGGGAAAGCAGAAGGGCCGTGGAATCGGTCCCGGTCCCTTGGGACCTATGCAACAAGGGCCACCATAAAGGCAGGGATGTGCAAAGCAGGGAGAGGTGCGCACGGCAGAAATGGGGGTCTGTGCTGGCTTGTTGGGGAACTTACTCTGGCTCCCAGCCCTAATGACAAGGGATGGATGAGTGCAGAAAAACCACTGCCCACCCCTTCTCCAGCCGCAGCACGGGTGGGCAGGCTAAACGCAGCCGCTCTGGTGCGAGAATCGAGGACAGATGCAAATATTGCACATGAACCAGGGGGAAAGATCAGCGGAGCTTGGGGGTGGGGTGATATTCCGGATGGCATGAGTCCTCCGTAGAGGAAAAATCCAGCTGTCACAGCAGGAGCCACCAAAAAGGTTTTCTCCTCTCATTCCTATTCCGGTGGGCTCTCCATGGTTGAGCACAAGTGAAAGGTCCTGGCGTGGTGTTAGAATGAGCCTGCTTTTATACTGTCATTGTAAATTAGCCCTAGCGTGGCTTCAGATGGGACCCAGATAAGCTCTGTGAGTTGTGACTTGCAGAGAGAAACTGCTGGGTTGGGCTTGCTCTTCAAAGTGAACATAAACTACGTTCAGGGGCTTCCTCAAGCTTGGGGCAGCCTGGAGTCAAGGTTAAGGGCTGGGGGCAGAGCTCCCCTCCAGATATTGAAAGCCCATTTTTTTCCTGGAAACCTTGGGCTCCATACCATGAGAAAGGGACTGCGCAGAGCCAGTCCTGACTGGGAATCTGCCCCTTCCCACTCTGGAACAAGCCTCCTCAGCAGGCAGGTTTCAGCTTGCTTGGGCCGTCAGCTTGGCGGCTCTCATTTCTAGTGGTTTTTTCTTCTTTATTGCCTACCTATCTGCCCCAGGGCTTGAGAAAAGGCTGCCTCCTTCTGTATAGCATTAGCAAACATGCCAATTTCCCCCACTTGGAATATTCCGTACACAGGCCCTTTTCTCCCACGCTCCCTCCATCCCACGTTCGGCTATGGCTACCACGGCAGCTTGTCAGGCGTGCGCCTTCAGGTGCTGGCAGGCACGGGTGGGCAGGTAGTGCGCCTCTTCCCTCTGCTCTACCCCTCCAACCGTAGCACAACGGAGCAAACAGGAACACTAGCTGTGAGATACGGGGAGAGGCAGAGTGCCAGGAGCCGCATAGGAAGGGGTGTCACCCAGAAACACGGGACGAGGAGCGAGCCGGCACAAACGCACAAAGAACAGGAGGGGAGGAAGTTACAGGCTGGCTTGTGTCTGTCCGCAGCCAAGGGCCTTGGAAAGCATGGCACTGCAGCGTGGAGAAAGAAAAGGGCTGGATGATGGGGAAAGCGACGTGGCCAAAGCGGCAGCTTCACACCGGGGTCCGTCGTGCTCTCACCAAAACTCCCCTCCCTGCAGACAGAGCAGGGTCTCGGTTTCCCTACCAAGGCTGATCTCCACAGACCCTGATCCTGGGAACAGCTAAGCTGATTGCAGCAGCAAGGAAGATCTGGATCAATCCTCTCCTCCCGCCCAACACACAAGATCAGGCTGCCTGATTGTGTCGTTTATTCCCCTGTAAACAAAGCAGCCTAAAGAGAAACCCAGCCCATAAATGAGAAACCTTCCTAGAGACACAGCCCGGCACGGGAGGAGAGCGGGGCCGGTGCTTCCTGGCTTGACCTCATTTGCGCGGGAGCTGCCTTGGGCTGGAGCGCAGCGGGAGGCACAGCACCTTCCTCTGCACCAACCCTGCTGGCAGAGCCCCCGGTGAGCCCCTCTTGCCCCGCAGGACCCATGCCCTGGTGGAGTCCGCATGCGGAGAGGACCATCTCCACAGGAGGCACCCCTCAACCAAGCGTAGGGTGATTTGGCAGGTGCGGGGGGAGCTGGCCGTGCTGTTAGGATGACAGGCACGTTACGGTGAGAGCTAGGCTTCCCCTTTCGCTCCGGGCAGAGTGCAAACAGCGCATTGTCCCCGCTGGCACTGTCACCCCCTGCACCCCCACGAACCAAGAGCTGCTCTCCCAGTGGGTGCTCCTCCAGCAGGTCCTGCTCCCGCAGCCTCCTCTGCCCTCCCGCTTCCCAGCCCGGAGAAGGGAAGAGTGAGGCTGGAAGTGGCTTCTGCCATAACAACTGTGCCTCGGTCTCTGTCTAGGGTGCCCTCCCATGAGTGCCCTCCTTCTCCTCCTGTCCCTCAAGGCAGGCCACCCGCAGGGCCCTCAGCCGCAGCTCAGGAGGAGAACACAGACAGCCTTTCAGCCCTTGTGCTTCAGGGCAGGAGCTGATCACGGCTCGCCACGCCAAGGAAACTGCCCCTTCAAGGCATGTTGCTTACTCTCCGTTCTTTCCTACTGCTAATACCAACCACTTTCTCGTGGTTAAAAGGCAGGACCGAGGTGCAAAGCCAATACCTGCAGAAGCGGGGATCAAACCCCGCTGCCTGCTAGCAGCTGGGCTGTTTTATATCTCATGAAGGAGAAACTTCAGAAAGCTCCTACAGCTCACATCATCCTCTCGGGATGCAGACTGCTGTGCAGGGTGACTTGCTGAGGAACCCCCACTGCCAACCATAGCTATGATCACACACGGGCATTTAAAATTGTCCCATCGTCACCAGACCACTGCCAACAGATGTCTGCTGTGAAGGGGATGCTGGGTAACATCAGCATCCACAGGGCCGGCAGATCCCGACGAAAAAAGGAGGAGGTGCTGGACTTCAATCTGTGCTGCAGCTTAGCTCTGATGGATGAAGAAGTGGAGCTCTGTCTCCCCTCCAGCTATTTCTGGGAGCCAGGGCTGGCCTTCCAGCGGCAGGGTCCCGAGCTTCAGCACTCGCTCAGCCGGGGCTGCACTGCACCAAGCAAAGCCCGGGGCTCTCTCCGGAGCTGCTCAGCATAGCTGTGGTGCCAGGCCCTGCTGGCAGCATCCCTGCTTCTCCCGGGGGACGGTGTGTGAGGAAGGGCAAGCTGTGCTGGAACTGCTTGCCTTGGGGTCCCTGCCAGCACAGTGATTTCCCACTCGCGTGTCAAGGGCAGCCGGCAAAGAGCTGGCTGCTCAGCTCCCCCTCCATCTCTCAGCTCTGCCTTCCCGGGAGGAAGGGGAAGCAGAGAGGCAGGCTCAGGAACAAACACAAATGCACCTGACTTACGCTTTCTACCTCCTTCTTTTCCTTTTCTCCCACCCTCCACACTGTCTTTTGCTCTGCCCTTCTGGCACCTCTGCACACAACGGCACTGTCCTTCTCCCTGAGAAAGAGCAACCTGACATATTGAGAGCAGCAAACCTCAGCGAGGGCGTACAGGGAGCCGGGTGTGTGGGAAGGGGAGAGCTGAGGAGGCTCACTTGACCCCGGCTCGCTGCAGAAAACTCTTCCCTGATGACCCCGCCTTGAAACATCTGCACTTAATAAACGTGAATGCAAAGACATCCAGCAACTGGAAGCACCACGACAGTAGTTTCTAGCCCCAACTCAGCAAAGAACCCACGTTGTCCTTGTTTGCTACCGCCTGACAAGGACGGATCAGGCCCAAGGGTCCCTCCAGTATGTAGACAGCTTGTTTGAAAACTGACCTTGATCCACCGCCTTTGTTTTTTACAAAGGCATAGAAACAGAGCAAAAGATCTTGGAGGATGCAGAGAAGCCACTGACTGATTACACAGCCTATGAAACCTCACCAAGGCGTGAAACCTTTGAACCGTTGTTCAAATAGATTTTAAATCGGGTCCCAGGCCTTGATACGCTGAAGGTGATGAAGAATAAGATGAACCAAGAATTTCTCCGTGCACACAGAGAGGACAAATGGCTTTTTCATTGATAATGCCAGGGGATGAAGCCAGGGGATCCATCAGCATGTTTTGGCATCCTGGCGACTGCAGGATTCTGCCCATAACAGTGTTAAATAACATGTTAACAGGAGCAGGAGTGCAAGGCCTCCCAGCAGTGGAAAGTATCCCATAAGCTGCTGCCAGATCCACTCAGGACACTTCACCTTTTGGAGACAACCTCTCCTTTAGATGAATGGAGAGTAACTCCTGCAGCACGGACACCAGTTTGCAGACAGGCTACTTGGCTTTGATTGTCCTCTGCAACACTACTGCTCCTGTCCCAGAGGAAGCACCGTACTGGGAATTACCCACAGTGGGTGCAAGCAGCTGAAAGGGAGGCTATGGCTTAGCTTCTGTCCAGTCATTCCTGCCCTGTCTTATCCTCAGCTTTCTCTGCACACCCCACCAGAGTGCCAGGATGCCACCGTGCCCTGCCTGCCCAGGATGTGTGTTTTGCTCTTCATTCCCCTCAGGAGGCTCTTCTTAGCCTTGTTGTCACAGTAATGTGACTCTTGGGACCAAGTCACTGGCGTGTGGGAACCAGGCAAGGAGATGAATCTTACAGAGACAGTAATTAGCTCTGTCATATTAATAAATTAATAAATCCCTCATTTATTCTCCAGACTTAAATTTCCCATCCATGTGTTTTCTTTTCCTATCACACAAACACACTACTAGAAAATGTTGGAAGGCACAAGGAGTTATTGAGAGAAGTGGGGAAGGGGAGAAGGAGGCTCCAATAAAGGGGCCATCTTCCACTCTGTAAAGCTGTTTAGCACCTCCAGAAAATGATGCCAAGCTATGAAATGGCTCCTAAAGTTGCAGCGGCAGAAAGGTGAGAGGAGCAGAAACTCTGCCTGCACAACAAGCAGCCCCCCCCATGGAGAAACACAATTCACGCCGCACCGTGCCGACCTCCTCATCTTAGCTGGCTGTCTGCACTAACTGCGGAGTCAATGAAGAGAAATTTCTACCGCATAATTTACCCAGTATGCGTAAGAAATCTACCTTGGGCTGGATGAATCTTAGTCTGAAAGTGCCTATTTATTTCCTTGGACACAACGGAGTCTGGATGATTAGCTCCATATTCCCACTGGATGTCGAAGCAGGGTCTCGCAGGAACCTATCCCCAGGGAAATGAAGCCTTTCTCACTGACCTGGATGAGAGAGAGGGCTCGGCTCATTCAGGGACTTACCCAACTCAAAACTATTGTTCAGGAGATCTTGCTCT
This sequence comes from Rhinoptilus africanus, assembly GCA_013400135.1. Taxonomy (NCBI): domain Eukaryota; kingdom Metazoa; phylum Chordata; class Aves; order Charadriiformes; family Glareolidae; genus Rhinoptilus; species Rhinoptilus africanus. The sequence goes on from VXBO01010634.1 coordinate 478,367, forward strand.
GCGTTTTCTAAAGGGGCTGCCTAGCTGGAGACCCCATTTCATGAGGGTCTGCTCTTTTCAGAAATGACTTATGTTGGCCTCCTTAAACTGGACAGACCAAATCACACAAAAGGGGAGCATCGGCTGAACCGACCTCCTCTTCCAGACCCTCCTTGGCAGTACTAGCTCTTGCCCAAATTTCTCAGCAAAGCACTTGCCTTTTTTCTTCTCCCTTTGCAAACTCCCCCTCTGTGAAAACTGACACTGCCTGCGGATCACATTTCTGACTCATCACTTAAAGATGATGCATTTCGGCCCAAAGCTCAATCCAGCCTTTGTAAAAGGATGCTTGGCCTCTTGTCTCTCCCACCCCAGGCCCTGGCCCTCCTGAACAGAGGGTCCGCGAGAGAGGCAGTGGTCACCCACATGTATTTGTTGCAAGGGAAAAGGCACTGTCAGTCTGATGCTGCAAGGACCTGTCAATGTTTCCCGTCTCAGCAAAGAGAACAGCTCAAGGGGAGCATCCATTTAGCAGTAATAGGAAGGGGAGGAAACTCAAGATCCTACTATGGGCCATCAGGTCTTTTCCATTAGGAAGGCACACACCGTGTGCTACATCCCCTGAGTGACCCTGTACTTCCCTACCTCGCTTGCACTTTCTTGCTGGCGAAAACACAGACAGAAAGACGCGAGGTTTCTTGCCAAAAAATACGCGGTCAGGCCAGGAATAAGAGCAGGGACATTACAGGAGTCCTATCTATAACCAAACTCCCTTGCTCGGAGCGTTCCTTTCCTGCGCACCCAATACCGCAGGATGTCCGCCTGTGCGGATGCAGGGCTAAGCCGGAGCTTTATTTCTGAGGAGGAAGCAGAAAGAAAGAAACCCCAAGGATGGCCGCAAGCGGTGGCCATACTCTGGCTACATAAGGCCCAAAAGCAACAACAAAAGGCAGCAGCCCTTCCCTGCCCCCTCCCCGCTCCCTGCAGATGTCTGCCGGCTAATCCGCCCGGCTCAAAGCCCCCTTCCCCGGCCCGCACCCGGCCAGCAGGAACAAAGCCATGGGGCCAGGAATTCCCAGCAACCCGCCGCATTTCTATGCTAATGAGGGCTCCCAGTTAGATCCTGCTGCCTGTGGAAAACGGGGAGGGAAAATCCAGGCTGGAAAGGATGCAACGTTTATGTCCGATGAGCATCGCTGGGCTCCAACACCAATCCTTCTCCCTCGGTTTATTTTTAATTGACTCCTACTACGCCGGAGTACATGTTCACCCGTTCCAAATGGAACAGCTGTTGAAACTGAAAATCAGCATCGTAAAGTGCGGACGTATATATTTTGTGGTGTTCACTTCTTAGCACTCCATTTCCAAACCTCAGCAGCCTGCCCAGAACAAAGGCTGCCTTGGCAGAGCATTAACCCCATCCGGCAACCCCTGCGTCCCCTTGCGCTTGTGCGGAAAGGGCTGTGGGCTGGATCCTGCACTGAGCATCACCTGGACGCTGACGATTGCGGCAGTGCAAGGTGACAGAATGGAAAAGATCTGATCCACGTGACCTTCGTAACCTGTAAGAGATCTTACCGGCGCCTCCTTTTACATCTCTCTAGAACCTGAGACTCAGGATACCAGCCATGGAAATATTAATAGGAAAGACCATAAAATCTGTCCTAAACTGTGCAGAATTCCCACGCTTTGTCCAGCTGAAAGGACATGACACCGACTTGCTGGGTCTATAAAGACTGATAAGTCTTCTCCTGGCTTCAGATGGACCATCGCGTTTTATATGGCCTGAATAACAGGTCAAAGAGATTGCAGGCCAATATATGGCAGTAGGAAGCAGGTACTTAACACCCTTTGCCAACCATGAAAACCCAACCTTACGCACTCCTGAACAACTGCCCTGTCCCTGGTAATTGCCCTGCTCCCCATTTTGCCAGCCATTGCCCAGGCAGCTCGCAAAGGCAGCTACACGTCGGTCAGCCCCGCGCTACAGCCCCAGCAGGGAGTGCTTTGATCAACAGCGTCAGGACCAGGGTCTCTATCCTTTGCATAACTGTCCACCGACAGGCCAGCACACAAAACATTGCACCCTCAGAAACAAGACCTGACAAGGCGCTGGGCCCTGGAGGTGGACTGCTGGACTCCATGACCTAATACAATCGCTGTTTTTTAGCCGGCCTGATGTTCTGATCATCAGGCAGCAGAGCTGACATGCTGGTGCTTGGTCCTTCTCACAAATAAACCATGCCCTCCCACGCAATGAAAACACCAGCTGGCTAAGTCTTGGCCATCCCACTGCTTAGTCTCAAGGGATAATAATCCAGAGACCTGGCGCTGCACAGTACACTGGTGAACCCCACGGATTGCCAAATTCCTACAGCAATCTGAAGTCAACATGGAAATGTTGCAAACGGGAGCAACTGTGATCCAGCCCAGGAGCTGCGCTCTGCAGAGCGACGGGACCCATCCAGCAGGGATTGCACCAACACAGCGCTGTGGGGTCTGGCTGGCCCCGATTACAGGCAGGGTTCACTCGAATCTCCCTGGAAAGAGACCATGGGCTTTGACGTGAAGAGGGGGAACACCAAATTTCAAAGGCTGGTGTGCCAGTGCCGCTCCCAAACAAAAGGCCCAATAAAAACTCCACAGGGAGCATAAGAGGGTGGATGCTGAAGACCAGCGCGTGAGCATTATCCTGCCTCTGGGTCTCCAGGAGCTTCAGGGCTTGGGACAAGGAGCATTCCTGGATGCACCTTTCTAAACGTTACAGCTGCCACCTTCCAGTTAGCAGTAGCCCCCTCAGAAGCCCGTGCGCCTCTTCTCTTCTCTGACCTTGGCCTGAAGGAGTCAGAAGGAAAGTGGAGCAATGATCCAGATAGCCTGGCCATGGAGTCCAACTGTGGATACCTGCTGGAAATGTTTCTGTAGGCAGCAAGAACTGCTAATGGGGGAATCAAAGCTCAACCTTTCTCCCTTAGGCGTTTGCAGCACGGTTTCTACACTAACAGTCCTAAAGGCCCTGGATCCCTAATACCAATAAAGCCAGAGGGAAGACTTCCTAAGAAATGTAAATCCCTCTGCAGGAAGGATATCCCTCTCACCTCCTACCCGTATCCTGGGGAGCAGAATCCAACCATGTGAACAAACCTGGAGGAAAACCCCAAGATAATGACAAGAGGGAGTGGATGCAGATAACACTTTGCTAGCATGTATCAGCAGGACTTTTCCCATAAATAATATTTCATACCAGGGACATGCTGGGTGCCAGTCATTTCAGATGCTTTGGCACTTATTAGGGTGGTTTGCTGGGAGCTGAGGTGTTTAAAAAACCTATCACTGACCAGTGTGCTACAATCTCAAAATAATTGATTAATTAAAAGCTGACCCGGAGCTTTTTTGAAAGTCTGGCCCTATCTGCCTAGCTCTAAAAACAGAAAAAGCAATTTTTACGTTTCGGCAACCAAACAAATCCAGCTTCAGACCTCTGATTAAATATTAACTACTTTGCACAGACCACAAGCAAGATCCACAGCTATTTATTGCTCCAAAGGCAGCTGCAGCAAGAAACAAAACAAAACAACAAACAAAACCAGGCAGGAATGAACCCTGTCATCCACATCAACAAGTTTCCCCTGTGTGCTTGAGTCAGCTTGAAGCCAGGAGGCATTTAAGAGCACGTTTCACTGGGCTCAGCGCTCAGGGACCCAGCGCTGTGGGTGCATGGCTCTCCCAGGCCCACATCCCACCTACCGCTGCTCCCAGCACTGCAGGAGTGAAGCCCCATCCATCGGCTCACGACATCAATGATCTGCACTTTGCATCTCACTACAAAACCCCAAAGCTGATACCGCTTTGGGAGGGTAAACCGTTGACTGCCTGATTTATCCCCCTTTCATCCCCTCTTCAAAGCCCAGTCTGGGACCAGCAGAGGCGCGGCAGTGACATTTGGGGACATGGAGGATGTGTGCGAGAGGCACAGAGCCCGTGGCGGGATGCTGCTCTGAGCTGGTGACAGCCAGCACCGTCAGCCCACAGCCGCAGAGGTCAGGGAGGCTGCCATTGCCGCAGCGTTTGGCCCTGTGCAGTGACAGCCAGCGCACAAGCGTAGCCCACCGGTGGGGACCAAGGGCAAAACAATGTCCCCATGCCAAAACTGCCCGCTTCTCGCAGCCCTGTTAAGCACCTGATCCCACTATGACAGAGATTTGTCTGTTTTAAAAGAATGATGGCATGTTATTTCTAATTATTATTGGAAATAAAAAAGCAGCTGTGCTCCTATTTGGGCCCCGAGCCAGCCCTGGTACCCCCCTCCCCTCCGCCTGATTTCACAGACATATGCTCAGGTTTCTGACGCACAGAGATCAAATAACCCATCACTCAGGGTAAGATATTATCCCCTATTACCAATTCAATGCTAACAGCTCTCGTCTTCCCCAGATTAAAAGCCAATTAAAGAACCTTGCTTTTCAAGGGGAGAGGAAACTGAGAGGAGTTTTTTGTGGGGTTTTTGTTGGTCTCTGGCAAGGAGGCAATATCCCCCCTAAGTGCTATTAATGAGTTCTTTTCAAATCACATTGATTTTGCCCAGAACCCTTTGGGACTCATGTCTCCAGAGAAAAAGGAAAATACAGAGAGAACAACAACAACAAAATCCCAACAACCCACGTCCTAAAAAGGAAAAAGAAAGAAATTTTACTTGCCAGAGGATAAATGGTGTTTGCTTAAGTCAGCAATTGGTGTTTTGGGTTTCAAAGCTTTCTCAGGGCATGGGAGCCTTACTCTCAAGGTGAAGAGCAAGCTCATAAATCTGGGAGAAGCTTCAAGACCAAAATATGCTGATTCCCCACTGCAGGGAGGGCAGAGCCAACAGGAAAAGGGCATTTGCTCTGCAAACAAGAAGCAGGATGAGCGCTTGTAAATCGCTAGTCACAAGGGAACAGGTGACATTCGGTCCTGCTGCACTCAGATCTGGGATACAAGGGGAAGAGAAAGGTGACTTTAAGGCAGCTCTGCACTCACGAGGCCCCGCGAGCCCCTGGTTTCTCCCCTCAGCTCCCAGAACAGGTCAGTGAAGCTTCAGGTCAGACGCTCCGTTTCCCACAGCTCTCACTGGAAAACCAAGACTTATCTTCAAGGCAGCAGGCTCATCCCTGGCCCCAAACGCCTCCTGTTTGCCTGGGAGCAGACACGTCCAGAGATGTGTCCGGGGCAGGGGGTAAAGCCAGAGATGGGAAAATCTCACAGCTGGGACTGCAGCCAGCACAGCGAGACGCCGGCACAATGGTATACAGTGATAACTCACTTCATCGATTCCCATTTCCTTAGATTTGGTAGAAACAAACAAAAAGCCTCATCACCGAAAACCCCTGTCTGCCTTTCCAAGCAAGTATTGCACCCAGAAGGGGCTCTGTGTTTAGGCTTCCCCCCCAGCAGTTTTGCTCGCTGCCTGCCGACCCCCCGCCTCTCCCGGCACCCCCGCTGCTCCCAGCCCATCACCATCAGTTTGCAACCAGCCTGCAGGAGCTGCCCCGGCTCAGCCTCCCAGCTCCCATCGGCCACTGCCCTGCCACCCAGAGCGGCTTTCTAGCGCGTCTGCCGCAGGGTGAGGGGTGCTGAGGTCTTGACAGAGGGTGTTTAGCACACCCGTCCGCTTCAGCAGGTAAGCAGATGACCTCCTGAGGTCCTTCGCAACCTGAATTACCTTCTGTTTCTATCAGGATGCTGAAATAGCACAAAAACATGCCTGTCTTTCTGTCAACCTGTCACTTTGCGTTCATTTCATTTTCATCTGTCACACATTAGCCCACATCTTACCCTCTGCAAGCAGACAGTTATTTATTGTTTCCTCTTTTGTTTTCGTTTTTAAAGCCGTTTCCACCTGAAATACACCAGCGCGCAGGCATACATACACAAATAGCAGGGCCCCATTTTCAACAGGCTTGCTCTCTATTCCAGGCTTATCTAGGGAGAAAGACCGGGAGTAACTTGGTCCGACAGGGGACTCACTGCACGAAAACCGACAGCCAAACCGCCCCAGCCTCCTCCACAGCCGGGAGGGCGAGGGGCTCCCAGCTCCCTCGCACCGCCTGGGCTCAGCCGCTGCAGAGGCGGAGCGGGCGGCCAGGGCGCGCATACGCTGCCAGCAGCAGATCCCAGCCTCTCTGCCAGTCCACACTTGCCCGCCGTCTGACATGTTCCCATGCAGCCACAACTTTTGCATCGGGAGAAGGAGGGGCCTGACCACGGCCCAGCAAGCAGGAACCCAAAATCCTGCTCCCGCTGTCGGGGCTGAGCATGAGCGCAAACCAAGCGACCCGCCAGCAGACGTCCTGAGCATCCTTGTGCTCAGCACCCGTTGCGTGAAGGGGGCAAAGCGGTTTTGGCAGAAAATAAACCCCCTTGCTGCGGGCATGCACGGGAAACCCAAACTGGAGGGAAAGGGAGAGACGGGAAGGGAAAGGGGGGCGAGCAGGAGGAGCCTGGGGACAGGACGGGCCGTGCGCGGGGAGGAAGGAAGGGACGCAGCCTCCGCCAGCGGGATCCCTCCCTCTTCCCTTCATTTCCGCCCAGGAAAAAAAAAAAGGAAGATTTTTCCCTGCCCGCATTTTTTTCCCAGCGTCCCCAGCCGCCGCTGGTGAAACCCCATCTCAAGCCACCCCGTCACCATGGCAACGGGCCGAGAGGAACAGATGGCCCTGGCCAGCCAAATCCCAAGGCGAGGGGAGCGGGATGTGGGGCAGAGCCATGTGCCTGGGGGGCAGAGCGGTCGCGCCCCTCGCCCTTGTCCTCTGGCCACGGCGAGACATTTGTGGGCTTGGTGGCACCTCAGGGTGGCCTCGCAGGAGGGAGGGTCATGGATGCTCCCCTCCCGAGGGGCACGAACCCTTTTGAGACCCACCATCCCCTGACTTGGTCTTCTCCGTCTGCGGGAAAAGCCACATTTTTCTCAGGCATCTGGAGCATCTGCCTGCCCGCCTTCAGCAAACCTCACCCCCTAAGATGGGGATCGCACCGCGGGCGGGCACGGGGGCCAGCCCTTTCCATCTGTGAAGCGAGTGGGCACAGGGCTCAGCTGGCACAGCCTTGCCGGGTCTCCAGACGGATTCATCCGAGCAGACCGGGGAGGAGGACCGGGGTGGGTGAAGATAAAACTCAGCCACTAATCTCCCTGTGGATTAGCTGTCAAGCCTGTCCACGTGGGGCCGTGGTGTGGGGCTTTGGAGCAGACAAACAACATCTAAGCCCTTCTGGAGATACCCACAACTCCTCTGGAGTATTTGAGAGAAGCAGCCAGGCATGCCCCAGGCAGCCAGAGGCAAGAGGCTGTTTCTCAGGGGCACAGACCTCTCCTCATCGGATTTGCAGAGCCACCCGCAAGCCCCATACAGCTTGGTGTGGTCACCCCGTAACTGGTTGCATTTCTGGGGAAAGCAGCAAGAGTGAAACTACGCTTCAAAGCCTACAAAGCTGTCTGGGCCCGCAAAGGGGAAGGACTCTCTATGGGGAAACACAGGCTAAAGACGGCAAGGAACATTGTTGCAAGAAAGAAAAAATAAAAGAAGTGTCTTTTCCTTTAGGGACCTGAGCTCCTAGCACAGGCTGTCTCAATTGCTCAGGCACATTTTCTGCTGAAAAACCCAAAGCAACACTCGCTCTCCAGAGCCAGTTTTGGAGCTGTTACCACCATTATCACCAGTTCCGTAGCTCCAGACAAGTTCAGCCTCTGTGGATCATGGCTGAGTTTTGCAGCCCTGTCCCCAGATCCACAGGGGCCAGACAGCTGCTTCTCTTGCCTACGGAGTCCCGGGAAGCTTTCATCCTCCCCAGGAAGTGGAGTTTTTCAGGGCTCAAGGGCTGGGGACGCAAAGTGGGCAGTCCCAGGGTGAGATGAACATGTCGGGAGGCTGCGTGGAGCTAAACCCCCTCCTGCCTAATCGCAATGGCTTCTCCCTGTGCCAACCCTCCCTGTGCCAAGCTGCTCCCTTTCCCGTGGCCCTGGCACGCTCACGGAGGTACTGGCCCCGGGGCCCCAGCCCAGCCCAACCGGCTCCCAGCCCACACCCGTGAGAAGAGCCCCAGCCCGTCCTGCCTTCGCCTCCGGGCTCCCGCCCGGCGAGAGCATAGCTGCCAGCTTGGATGCGGACACTTTTGCCGGTGAGAGAAGGGGAGCGGGAGCTGCTGGGCAGCAACACCCTGCCGGGGCGGTCTGTGCCAGGGAGCATCTGGTGGGAGGATGCAAAGCCTGCTGGTGTGGACGGGGGTGTCCGCAACACCCCTCTTCTGCGCTTACCTCTCCTTCACAGGGGATTCCCAGCTGTTTTTCCTGCTGGCGTCTGGGTTCAGCCCTTTCTTCCCCAGCCTGACAAGCCCTGGAAACCCACATCTTTTCTCTGCAGAACAGGTTGGGTGCAGGAGCAGCCATGCCCGCTTCCCACGCGCCAGCACAGCCCAGCCTGGCCCACACCCTCCCCCTGCCCCAAAAGCCCATCTTTTTTTTTCTTTTCCCCCTCTGCTCTCTTTCCCGGATCAAAGCTGCCTCCCCTCCCTGTATGACAAACATTATTCAGCTGCTAGATAAGAAGCTCTCCAGCAGCTCTTTATTAATCCCACTGGAGGCAGGGAGAAAGGACTCAGCATGGCCAGGACAGAGACTAATGTTCCACGAAACACCTTTGCAAGAGAGGCATGTCTTTTTCCCAGGAAGTCTCATGGGAAGCCTGGGTAATAATTAACAATTATCGAACTTGAAGCCCTCCATCTCTCTCTCTCTCTGTCCTGACCCGGATTTTGTAATAACTCATGCAGTCTGCAACACTGGCAGCCTGGGTTGCTGGGGCAGGAGGGTGCAGGCAGACTCCGGGGCGGGCAGGAGGCAGGCGCTGAGCCTGCTCCTTCCTTGCTTTCACACTGAGCTGCAGTGTCCCAGCTCCAAGCTTCCCAGCAGCTTGGATGTGAACCTCCTTTCCTTCCTTGCAGCTCCTTTGGCCACAAAAAGAAATGGCCTGTTGTGGTACACCTCTTCCTAGGGAAGTTTCCCCCAGCCTTGGAGTACCACAGACTCCTGCATATGGCTTAAATCGTAATCTACCCAGGAGATAGACTGGAAAGCTTTTATAGCATAAAGATACTTGTTTAAATCCATCTGCTGTCTGAGGCAACGATAATCAGTACCATGTGATGGCTCACACGTGAAACAATTTGGATGGCTCCGAGGGTCCGGGTTTGCATTGCTACCTGCCCCCTCTCCTATAGAAGGACCATAAGGTTTTTGAAGTGCTTGTTCATGCAACAGGCAGGGGATTTCTGTTATCCGCACCCTACAGCGGGACAACTCACCTGCTAGGAAACCTGCTCACAGCCACCTAGGAAATTAGTGGCAAAGGCAAAACATATCGCAGATACCTGAAGAGTTACACTGCTCTGCAGCCATCCTCCCTGCCTCAGCATCCACAGCGGATCCACCGAGGACAGGGCACAAGACGAAGCGCTGTCACCCGTGATGCCCAGCGCATTGCCCAGCAAAGAGCCAGGGTGCGGGTAGGAGCTGTGGTGGGCTGGCAGGGCCGTCCAGCCCACCCCTCTCATCTACCTGCAACCCCTCAGACAGGGACTGGAAACCAGAAGTGACCCAAATGCAAAACTAGCGGAGCGAGAAATCAAGGGACCTTTGAATTAAACCAGGTAGGGAACCGATGGACCACGTTCACCCACTGCCATGATTTCAACCCGCACATCACACACTCAGAGCAGTAAGAAACTGGGTCCTGTGTTTGCACTGACCAAGTATTTGTACATCAATCTATGCAAAACAATTTCTTATCTTCTAAAATTGCTGGGCAAGGAGCTGTCAGCTCCTGGCTGCTACGAAAAATGACAAAATAAAGGGCAGCCACCTTCCCTCGTGCTTTGCCAACGGTCTCCTGCTTGTATAGAGTAACGTCGGCAAGATCCATTGTGCAAGGCGCCCTGCAGACACAGGGCAATATGAGCGGAGAACAGAGGGACTGCTACCGGCAGCTTTTGACAAGGAAAGGCACACAGAGGTGAAGTGAGCTCGCCAAGGATATTCCAGGCAGCTTGTGGCAAAGCCAAGAAATGATGCCAGCCCTTCTGAGCTCAGCCTGCCTTTGCCATCACCTCCAGGCCATTCTTTCCCTTTAAGTAAAAGCTGATTCACGCCTGGCAGAAGTCAGTGTGAGGCAGCAGATATTCCCATTGCCAGTGAGGCACCGTAAGGTAGTCCACAGGCATGGCAGCAATGGGGACGCCAAGAATACAAAAAAATATATATACCTAAAAAGGATGATTTTAGCCTTTTATTTCCAAAGCGAGTTTCGAGCTGGTGAAAGGTCTCAGATCAATACCAGCAAAGCTGCAAATTGGAGTCCTCCCCTTAGCCACAGGAAGGGTACAGCTGAGGCAGCATCTGCACAAACAGCCTGCCCAGAGTCCCCGCCAGCCTGCCTGGGCTCTGACCTTGAGGAGTCGCCTTGAAGTGCAAGAGGGAAACTCCCCCTTTCTCCTTCCTCCCCCCTTCCCATGAAACCCTGGGCTTTTGTTCCCCAGCAGGGCGATCGCCGCTGGTTTATTTCACTTGGGTACATTCTGTCTAGGGAAGAAACTGAGTCTTGACAAACTCATTCCACATGCACACCAAGGAGACCTGCTTCATCATGCGGATAGAAAGAAATCCTAAGTGGTTCAAGGGGATTTTGCAGCACAGATTTTGAGGCAAATCCAGCCCTAGAGAGAGCTTAGCTACCAGGCTGGCTTTGGCATTTCGGACGGTGAGATGCAGTTGCCTGTTCACGTGCTCCATTATAAACAGGCCTTTCTTCTCCTCTCCTGCCCCACAGCTGTACATGTGCTCGGCCCCACGCCCCAGGGACCTCTGAAAACTGCATTATAGGTTCTCCCCATACCAAGTTTGGATCAATACAGCTGTCAGGCTTTGGCCACGTTACCCCTGCTAATTGGAATTACAGCAGTCAGACTGCAGCTTTCACTCCATCTCTCTGTTGTTTGTCATAACGTAATCAAAATCTCTCTTGCTCTCTCTTTATCATGGAGTGTGACGGGAGCAGAGGCGCTGGCAACCACGCGGCCTCCAGAGACTCCGGATTCCTCTGGATTCCTGTGGATCAGACTGGGGCTGGGAAGCTTTGGGTGGGAAAAGAGCTCCTCACTGCCAAAACTCTCCGGCCTGCCTTGGCCAGGCAGGTTAATCGGAGAGCCAGGCTCAGCGCCCCGGCTGGTCAGGGACCCGGTGTCATGGTTTGGGCACAGGAGGGAGGCAGAGGTGGGGACCGAGGGGTGCTGGCAAGAGGCCACGCTCGTCTCGCTCGCACCGGCTCCGAAGGCTGGGCCGATTTACGGAGCTGAGGTGCTACATCACGAGCAGTAGATACAGCAGCTGTGATTTGTTGATCATTACCAAACGGCAGTAATGCAGGGCTGAATTACCCAGATGGGGGAAGGATGGGCAGCCCGGACCTACTCTGCTCTCCAGAGACTGGCCATAAACAAAACTTAAATAATTAGAGTGCTTGGGTGGAGATGCAGCCTCTAAGTATTCTTAGGCTCACGCAAATAAAGGAAATAAATTCTTGGAAGGTGCCAGGCTGGATGGGGCAGAGGGAGGCTCATTTTCCACATCACTTGAGAGCAGCCGTTATAAATCTCACTGAGAGATGCACCTCCCCAGGCTACCGATATTTTTAAACTCCGTGAGAGAGGGGAGAGAAAAAACACATTTTAGTATTTATACCACAGGCAAAAAGGGTATTTAAAAATCAGGGTACATTTTTGAAAGTCTGTTCCTGCCACGCCAAGAAAGAAAGAACGAATTTTCTTTCCATAGTGTGATAACTGGAAATATTAGCCCCAGAGAATTCATTCCTACCACCATCCTTCTGTTGTAAGCTGAGAACTCAAAATCCCAGAAGGACTGGGGGCTGGGGGGAGTGAGAGGATACAGGTTCTTTCACTGGTAAATTGCTAGCTCAGTTCCCAACTGAATCGGTAGCAAATGCAAATCAGCTCTCCTGAATCCTGAGCAGTGACTTCTGCACTGTCCCTGCTTCCTCGCTGTCTGGGATAACGTCCCGCGGGAGAGGAGACAACACGGCTTTACGCAGCGGCACCCTCCTGGGAACAGCAGTCTGGTTTGCTGGGCCAGGAGCCCGAGCTGGTGACCAGCCGCAGCGGGGAAGGGACCCCGTGGCACAGGGACCTGCTTGTGGATGTCAACTGAAGGACGTGGCCCTGGAGTTAGAGCCGGGGCAGAGCCCCACGCGGTGCTTTGCCTGCTGGAGCAGCGTGTCCCAGCCGTTCTGCCTGGCAAGGCCACCTGGGCTTTGGGGCAGGGAAATCCGCGCATCGGCTTCTGCAGGGATGGCCAGGCTTGTTTTCCTTTCTGATCTTTTATTGCTCTTCCACTTGGTTAGTGCTTCCTCCCTCCCGCGGGGTGGGGAGTTGGGTGGGCTCCTTTTCTGGCAGTCATCTAGGAAAACTTGTCAACGGCTGACTGATCACAGGTCGCCTGATCGCAGGTTGAATGACACTGCATGGCAACAATACATGTAATAACGTGAAAAGTTCTCAGCCTTGCTCTAAGGGCAGGTCCTAAAGGACCCAAGGATAAACTGCTAGAGCACTGCCTTCCTCTGCCACCACTGCAGCTTTCCTCCTGCCAAACTCAGTCCTGCTCCTAATTCCCCCAGGGGTCCTCAGGCACTGAAAACCTTCCCCCTTTTACAAGCTGCGCTCTGTGCAAGCCTCTCTCCCTCCCATCCCTTACCAGGACTGCTGTCATCCTCCCAAAAGGAATCTATTCAGCTTGTATCAAAGGGATACATGAGCACACCCATTAGGCATCAGAGCATCGCAAATCCCCAAACAGGCCACCTCTAAAGATCACAGCACACTGTAATCACTCCTTCTCCAAGGAGATCCAAACAAGCCCTCTCCCACTTTCCCCGGGTTCTTGCTGAGCATGAGATAGGTTTGGCACGCTCAGCCCCATCACTACTGAAAGCCTCTTCATAAAAGTTGCGCACACAGAGCTCCTGGCCTCTCCCTCTTCCCCCGCAAGCCCTCTCCTCCATTTGAGTGCATGGATGATGAGAGGCCGCCCCGCGCTCCTGCCCTGCTGTCCTCAAGGTCTGCGCGGCACATCTCCAAGAGGGGCTGCCGCAGATGGCACAAGCGACAGCAGCGGGTCCCCTCCCCTCCCTGCTTCCCCGCAGAGGACGGCAGAAAACCAGTGCAAGCCCGGGGAGAGGGGAGTGCCAGCTGCAAGTGGACATGCCGGCACAGGGGCAAACACCGGGACAGAAGTGGCACTGGGTACATGCGTGTCCATTCACATGTTGGTGCACGAGTGTCTTTCATAACCATAGCCTCGAAGAGAAAGGCAAGAAGCCTTTTCTAAAGCCTTTCGTAAGACACGATGTGCTTTACCGAAATGACACAAGCGCAGCACTTGGCTCTGAAGTCAGGACGATAGATGGCCCGTAGATTTGGATCCTGGGCTGCTCTGAGACTGCCCTTTCTCCAGCACCTACCAGCTAGGTCTCGGCCCCTTGGAACACAAAACCGACCTCATCCTTCCTGAGTAAAACACACAGAGCTCTAGTGTGTCCAGCCGTGGGGTGCAATGCACAGACTAACGGCACCCAACACCTCTGCCAAGAGGGGTCCTGTATCCCATGGAAACTGTGGCAGCTGATATAAATTACAGCCCGGCGAGGATGCTGCTATGCAACACATCCCTGATCCTTAATGACCATAAATGGGCGCAGCCTTGGTTCTCCCCGCACCCAGAAGATACCCCTTCCTGCAGCCCGCTCCCTCGCCGCCGGGCTGGTGCAGCTGACGAGGGGAAGAGTGTGAACAGGCCCAGTAATGAACAGTTTGTGCAGTTGTTTCTGCTGTACACCACCAAATCCCTAGCCGCTTCCTTCTCTTCCAGCCTTTAAAACAACATTGCTTCTCAGATGACACAGGCCTGGGCTAAGTGAGCAAGGTGACATCGGCAAGAGCAGCAAGGAAATACTGTGTGCTGCAGCCTCTTCGCAACAGGGGTGATCTTTTCCTTGTGCGTCCTTACAGCCCCTAAACCGACTTTGATTATCCGTCCTTAACATTTCCTCTAGCTGTGGCACCCCCAGGCGAGGTAGGCTGTCGGCACAACTACTGAGGTGGGAATGTGACTTGGGACTTGCCTACAAGCAGTCTCAGTGCTGATTAGCTAGCCCAGGAAAAGTCAAAGAGCAAAGCCCATTCGATGCCTCTCCCCACGAAGAAAGTAGCCCTAGCTTGGTACAGCTTAATTCTCCAGTGAAACCAGTGTACTCCTGACTGCAGGCTTCATATGGATGTTTCACATGCTGGCAGCAATGCATACCCTTCTGCCCACAGCGGCATTCACTTCCCTGGGCATAGAGCACTCATCAGTCTCTGGACCAGCGACCGTAGCTCCGGCAGTTAGGAAAGCTGGGGCTGTAGCACACCGAGACACTGGGACAGCCCCTTTATTTCTAGTCCCAGCCCATTGGGAGGGCGAGGAGGTTTTTCCAGGCAAGGGGAGGAATGGTCACGGCCACGGGTTTGGGTGAGGGGTGAGTTATGACTCCACAGTGTGCTGATAACTCATCTGGCCCCGAACTCTGAGCTTGGCTAGCTCACTTGTTCGGGCTGTTCAAGGACGGGGCACGGTTCGTTCCTCCCTTGCTGCTGTCCCCTGCCCGGAGTGCCATAGTGCCTCGCACGGGCCAGCACAGCCAGCGTGCATCACGCTGCTCTACACACAAACCTGGTGAAGACAGTGTCGGGAACCCTGACCTTTCTCCTGAACTACCCAGCTCTCTGTATGCGCCCCCGAGTAAACCCTGTTCACCATATTAAACTCTCCCCTAGGTCTGTGACTTCTGCCCATCATGGATGGTTTGTAACCCCTGGCTTTGCTAGGACACTCGACACAACAGCCTCTAATTACAGGCTTCTGCTTGAGCTCTTTGAGTCCCACCAGCCTCTTGTACCCATTAGCATTAGACCCTGAGTCCATAGCCTGAACTCTGCCTCTAGACTACCCCCTTGGGCTGTTTCCTACGACAGTGAAAATGGCCAGTGAAAAGCTTCTCAAGCGGTATCCCTCTCAGTCCAGAGGGTATCTTGCCAGGGGATAAGAAATGAGACCTTATTTTGACAAGAGTGGGATCCTCAGTGCAAAAAGTAGATACCTATAAGCCCAGCTGAAATCCATTCCCCCCTAGATCCGCACGACGTGGCTGCAGACCCTGCTCTGCAGCAGCCAGTTCTGACACCATGTCTTTAGCCTCACACAGAGAACAAGGCCGGTTTTGCTCTCAGGTGGCCGCACAGCACTCCGCTCCAGCCCCCTCGTCTCCCGCACAGACGGGCCTTTGTGCTGGGAACCACTCTCGCCTGTCACCAGAGCAGAAACGCTGGATGTTAGCCACTGGCTGTGAGCTGCATGGACCCTCTGTCACTCCTGGCTGTGCCTCCGGATGCCTCACTCTAGCACGGGGGGGAGGAATGGATCTTCCATGGGAAAGGAGAAACGGACTCAAGAACTGTCTGACTACGGGGTTTTCCCAGGTAGAGAGAGAACTGCTGAGAAGAGAGATGGAGGCAGAGTCCTCTTGCCTAACCAGGCTTGGGAGCACCCGCTGTCTCGTAGCCAGGTGGTCCATCTGGTACCTGACGCTGCTTCAAGGCAGCGATGTGATTTGCAGGTCCTTCCGTAGCATCCCTGCATGGTCCGGAGCAGACGGAGGCACTCTGCTGTTTCCTGCGGTTAGAAAGGCAAATAGGCTGGGACGGGGAACAGAAAACCCCATCCCCATGTTTTCTCTCTTTCAGGGAGGACAGTCACAGGGATCCTACCTCTCCTTAAGCTCTTCCCCCCTGCCCACCTCTACGTCAAATGAAGAGGGAAATCAGTGCTGTACACCAGTCTGCAACTGGTCTGGCTCAGAGCCAGGGAGGGCAGGCTGGAGCAGAGGAAGGGAGAGAGGCAGAGCTGGGTGGATAGTGCTTAGAAAGGCTTTCCTCCTGCATCACACCAAATGATGTCAAAGGAGGATTAAAAAACTCCTGCAGGGATGGCTTTATTTTGGGGGAATGGAGAAGAGATGGCTCATCAAGCTGGGTCAGTCTCTCCTATTCATCCCCAGGACCCCACAGAGATGCTGAAGGGACAAGAGACCGCTGGCCACATTCCCCCTGGCCCCGGCCACCGCAGACCTGTGCCGTGCGGGGCACAAGCACCCTCCCTGGCCTGGGACCCCCTCTCCTCCTGGGCCGGGGGACAGCCTGGGACCGAAGCTCTCTCACTCCATCTCATGCCCAGTAGCTGCTGCTCGACTGCCTTGGGATTGCTGCAGAGCCGAGAGCTGCCGCAGCTTTTATGATGCCAGCCTGCGTGAACGGCTGCCTCGGCCCCAGAGACAGGGAGAAATAGCAAGGCTTTAAAACCCCCCACTCTTCCTTGAGCACCCATGGAGACAGGGACAGGCAGAAATGACAGCAAGGGGGATGTAAAATAACACAGTGCTAGGAAAGGTATCCCTTACGCCTGCAAATTTCATTTCCCACTTCTGCGTGTGACAGAGACAAGACTGTAAATGCGGGACTTTAAACCTAGCGAGCTGGCATGGGGGTACGTGTCTGGCTGCCATGGGCTCTCCCTTGCAGACTGAGAGGAAACTCTCCTTCCTCCCATGGACGATACTTCTGCATTTGAGCGGCCTGGGCAGGAGTTTCTCTTCTGCTATGGAGCCAAGGGATTCCCCTCAAAAACCCAGCTGGGAGGGTATGTGCGTGTGTACTGGGAAGGTACGTGCATCAATCTAGCCTGGAATAAACCTTCACCAGGAGAAGGGAAAAAAAGTGTAAGGCCAAGAGAATACCTACGGCTCAACAGCAGCCAGGAGGGAAGCAAGAGGATGTACCATGAGAGGTTTCATTTCTTAGTTAAACAAATTTTCACCTGAAACAATCATGTGGGTTAGGGAGCCCTGACTGCAGAGCTCTGAATTCTCTGTGCTGGGATGGCTGTGCTCTGGTAATTAACACAATAGGTGTCTCAAATGCAAACTGGGTCCCAGCTCCAGTGGCTGGCGGCACCAACTCACCCTGCATCAGAGCTGCCCTGATTTAATCTGACGTATTTGAAAAAGCAAGAAGATCTCTAGGGGCTGCTCAGATTGGAGTACCTTTGTCCCTCTCTCATTTGTTTATGCTTTTTGCACCGATATGCCTTGATGGTCTGTGAAAAGAGCGGAGGAAGAGCCATCACGACCTCCAGCAATGATGTTGAAAGACGCAAACCTTTTCTCAAAGGCCCTGAGGATTGCGGCCATCCACCTGAGGACCTACCAACTCATCCCTGCAGCATTCACAGCAGCCTGACTTCTGCTCTTCCGAAAAATCCTTTTTCCCTGGCGCTGCCCATCCGTCTCCCCCACACGCCTCCTGTCTGCTGGCAGTGCTGCCTACCTCCCCAGGGCGATGGGGGTGGGAGAGAGCCTTCCCCCCGCTACTGGTGGCCACTCGCTGCTCTCCCCTGCCTTATGACTGGCTGTCCCCACTGTCCCCAGCCTTAGCGGCAGGAGCAGAGGGCAAGGGGTGCCCGTGGAAACGCAGGGCTGGGAAGCAGGTCACGACAACCGGCTCTTCTGGTTCCCTTCGTGATTCAGCTGAGGTGTGAGCGGTGCCCAAAGGATCCTTCTGGTGCCTCCCTGTACACTTGGCTTTGTGGCTGGTAGAGTTGCAGCCCAGAGCAGGGGCGATGCGAGGAGAGATGTGCCAGGCTCCGCCAGCCCCGGCATCTCGTCAGCCACCAGTTAATTGTGAGCACTGGCCTCGCGCTGCGGTAATGCCCCTGCTTCTGTACCTCTCTTTGCAAGTGGATCCATGTGCACTGGGCTGGGAGCTCTCGCTTGATTAACGCTGCCGGTTCAGAGAGCAAATAGCATTAACCACGGTCGTCCCCTGGCTCTGGCCATGGGGCAGACACCCCCCTGCTCGTGGGCTGAGCTGGCTCTTGGTACAGCCTGTCGCCTCACCCACACTGACACGTACATGAGCTCATCAATTCACGCCAGGTTAAAACGCGATGGGTCGGTTCCACTGCAGCAAGCGAGATTTAATAAGAAAGAAAATATCAGCAAAAGACACGCTTTTGCTTCCTGAAATAGCCCGATGTTTCTGAGTTTTGGGAGAGAAAGGTGGGGGAATGAAAAAATAACAACTAAGAATTCAAACTCTGGCAACTTTGTGCCTTTTAAAAGCTGCTTTGGGGTATTAAAGCCGCTCTGTAGAGTACAAGATGGACCAGATCCTGCAGTGACACACTGACTATTCCCAGCGCTCCAGAGAGCTGTCGTACCTCCCCAAAAAGGATCCCTCCCTCCAGCTGCAGCCAAGTTTGACCTAAGGCCTCCAGGTCACTACAGCTCAGCCGATGCTGCTTTCAAGCACGGTGATGGAAAAACCCTGTGTCTAAGCTTCAAACACCTCTCCAGCTCTCCCCTGCTGAGGATCTCAAAGCACTTCGCAAAGACTCACAGGCCCCTCTCGGAGCCCAGGAGGTAGCCCAGTGATAGCAGACAGGAATCTGAGAGAGAAGAGCCTTTGGGAACAGAGGCCCAGATCTGCAGACGCAGGACCAAGCACAAGATGAATGCCTCTGCTCTGCGTGGTTGCATCTCAAGCTGCACTGAGTTTCATGGCAGGGATAAACAGACAGATTGTTAAGACTTGTAAAGCATAAATTTAACCACAAGTGTTCCTAACCTCTGAAGATCAGCCGCCTAGGATCTCTCCTTGCCAGCACCCCACAGCTTCTCAATAAGCCCTGTCCATATCAGTATCTCGAAGCCCTAACACCACAGCCTGAGCTGATACCTGGCTAATGGTTCCGAACGGACAGGCAGGCAGATTTGCATGGAAGGCTGCAGGAACCCTGAATTGAATCCGTTCTGGACGATTGAGCCGATCGCATTAAAGACAATTTGTAAAGCAGATTTTTATAAGGGACTCCTTACAGCTTTTACAGCAGGGAACTTTTATTTCCTTATCAGAAAAAAAGCTAACATTGTCAGAAGGGGGAGGTAGCATACGTGGATGGGAACAAGAATGAAGTGGCATTGATCAGATGAGCGTGAAAGGTTTTCCAGAAAGCAGGTAGTGTCTCCTGCCTTCTTCCCATGGTTCTCGGGTGCTAGGTACCAAACCACATTTCCCAAGAAAGTCCACAGTTACTAATTCACTTACAATAGAGGATCCTGAGTTCCACTCTCCCATTCTCCTTAATAAGCCAGCCTGTCTGCATTCAAAGCTTACATATGGCTTGTTATACACGCACCCTCAGCTGATTTTGGCGAATGCGTTGCGAACTTGAGGAACTACCTGCCTCAGCACAGCGTTCAGACCTGTGGTTTAGCGAGGACTGTCAGTCTGCCGTGGCTTTGTGCAGCACCCAGCACAGTGTGGTGCTGGTCCTTCCCTGCTCTGGGATGCGTCCACAGCACAAACAAGCGCACAAATGAACAAATACGTAATACAGGATCAGGCATTCCCGCAAATGTGGTGCATCCACCACTAAACTGGTCCAGCCGAGAGTCTCGCCCACACAGGCTTCAGGGTATTCGCTGACACGGACAGGGGCCAGGAAGGATTATTTTACCAGAGCACCGCAGAGCTGGCCGTACCCTTTCCTTGGCAAGGCACCACTAGATGCACCACTGGCTTATCCTGGCAGAGCTGTCAGCGGGACAGTGCAAGACAAACTATCGGACTACTGCAGAGTGGCAGGAGACAAGATTGCCTGACTGCTGGCAGCAAAGCCTCAAGAACAGCCAAAAATAGAATAAGTGGGGGAAAAAAGTCTCTCTTGGCAGAACAAGGTGAGATGCCAGGCTGCCCCAGGGTCACTGTCTGTGTGTCTCCTTGGGGAAAACAATTCCTAGAGGGACTGGGGGAGCATAAAACCCCTTTTGGTTTATCCAGCACAGTCACTGCAGCATTACTGCACCTCCAGTGCCTTTCCCTGGGGTTGTGGGGAGGGTTTCCTGCATGGGGCTGCCCGGTGGAGGGGTGAGAAGGAGGGAAGACCAGGTGAAGAACGGCATGGAAAGTTCTGAGACTTCTTGTGAGGAGCCAGAGCTCAGCCAGGCACCTGCCTGGAAGCACAGAGGAGTGCAGGGAGCCCCAGGCTGTCCCTTCCATCACCTCTTTTTGCAATGCACAGCAGATCCCTTTGTCCTGGGAACACAGAGTATACCCAGACCTAGTTCCTCATCCCTGTGTTAACCTTTTCCCTCACACAGTCTCCCTGGTTTCTTGACCACCAACCCGTCCCATTTAACCTTTGTCCTTTCTCATTTTAGCTGGACCATCCAGTCACTGTGCTCTGTTGATCTCCCATGCCCTGGATGTTACCCTCTCTGTCTTTGCTAGCAGGGGGGGAGCCCTGGGCCCTGGCATTTGCTTGGATGGCCGGTCTTTTGGCCCAGACTTTGCTAAGTGCGGCCACATCTCAGAGTCACATCCCAGCCAGCCTGGCTGCTCTTCTAGGACGCTGCCCCAGCCCAACAAGAGGAGGAGCGGAGGCAATTCCACCCTGCCTTAACTGCAACTCCTGCCCTCCAGCTGCAGACTCCCCCTGCAGACACAGGCTGCCTCTTCTGCCCCTGCAGAAGGCTGGAGGTGCCCAGGGGTGGCACATGCAACCGCTGCCAGGCGCTCCGGACCCAGCCACCAGGAGCCTAGCCTCAAAAAGGCAAAAATCGGTTCTATTTGCATTTCCCAGTTCATTCACAAGCGCTGTAAACCCAGGCTGCTGGTCCCCCTTCCATGTCTCTGACTCCAGAAAGCCTTCCAGGATGGCATTAACCCATCCTGCATTGGAACAGAATGAAAGAGTCCCCCCCAGGGCACTTCAGAAAGTGGGTCACTCTCCCGCTTCCAAGAGCTGTGTCAGAGCCCAGGGCAGGACCGAGCCCTGGGGTGGGGACACACGGGCTGCTCTGTGACCGCCAGGATAGGTTGGATGAGCTGGGGAGAAGTCAACCCAAATCTCTGCCCATCTCCTCCTTTCCAGGGGTGGATCAGAACCAAAGGGATGTCTCAGATGCCATCAGACACCCAAGTGCAAAAGGAAGGTCTGAAACCTGGGAGCAGTCCAGCCCCTCCGCAAAAGAGCCCGCGGGAAGCGTGCGTGTGTTGAGGGGAGCAGGGACTTGGGGAACGCTGGATGGCTGAAATCTTCCGCCTCTCCTTCCGAAACATCTGTGCTCGTTACCCAGCCTCGTGGCTCCCTTTCCCGGGAAGCCTGGCTGCTATGCCTCGCTAGACGTTGCTCGATCCAAAAAGCAAACAAACCGCCTCAGCTCCCAGGACTCCGCAGCCCACCGCCTGCAGCTGCTTCCAAAACAAACGATGGTGTTGTTCCTCTCCCAACCAGAGACCAAATCGGTCCCGACTCTCTCCCACCCTCAGGCAGATGCTTCCACACCTGCTC